>LR880969.1:815898710-815909903 GCA_904067115.1 Aegilops sharonensis | reverse complement strand
TTCAAATAATGTCATTACAAACAAAATTGTGAATGTGAACCACATTGGTATGTTGCAAGTGACCAATATTGTCAATATATTTTCCAATGCAAAATATTTTAATATGAAACCTACAGATAAACAAATAAAGCTACCTAAACAATTTGTTTTTGCATAATGATGGAAAGCTCCAATCTATATTGGACAACATAGCTAATATAAATACATATTCTGGAAAACTTTCTAATTACAGGAAACCTACACAAAAGAATAATTTAGATGTACCTAAGCATTTTTTGGGATAGTACAGCAAAGCTTCTACACATATTAACATAATGCAGTAGTTAATTAGGTACAACTTCAACAAACAACTAAAATTTCATTACTTACCTAAACAACAACAAATTATACTATAGATGAATCTTTAATCATCTAAATCAATTCATTGCCACATCATAATTCATTCCAAATCAAATATGTTTCCATCCAATATAATTGAATTACAGATCAAATCAAATAATCATATATGTCTGCAGCATTGAACTACAGATCTAATAATCATATATGGTCTATCTGACCTTAAATTCCCCCTTAAATAAGGTATTCAAGCTCATACTAATTAAAATCTAACAAGCAAAAATTCCAGGACTAATCTAATAAGCATCTGAAAAAACCCCAAGATGCTTTTATCTCTGAATCAACGGCATTGGAGAGGATGTTCAATGCTGTAAATATCTCTGAAGCAATGGCAAAATTCCACTGCTAACCCAAACTAAATAAGCATAGACTGCCCCTTCCCCTCTCCTTCAGAAGCCCCGATCCAACACAAACAAATCCAGCCATTGAGAAGCTCTTTTTGATTAAGATGACAACACCCATTACATGAGCACATCCTTCACTATATTTACAACCAAACTAATGCACCATCTAATCACCTCAGGTAGACAATTTCCAAAAACACAAGGCCATGCACAACCCATCTCATAGCCTCTGCCTGACAGGCATCAATCAAGCATCAAAGAACTGCAACTATGACAACATGCATTGATCAAGTATCTAAGAATTGCAACTATGACAGGCATAATCCCTAGAACTAAGCATCCATTTAATTTGATGAAAAAGGGTTTCCCCCCGCTTTATATTATAAAGCAAACATCCGATACATCCAACTCGCTGGGGCCGCAACACAGATAAGCCCAAAAGAAAAAAAAGAAGAAGAAAGAGAAATAAATGCTGACAACGGCAGATCAACGAAGAAGGGAAGTCCGACAACCGCTTCACCCTCCAAAGAAGTACCACCACGCTCCCAGCATCCCGAAGCGTCGTGCCCCAAGCAACACCCTCAAGAGGGAGTGTGACGATGCCGCCGTTGTTGCCCGAACAAGTTCTAGGGTTTCCCCCGGTACGCGAGGGATAGTGGGGAAAGGGTGTACCCGATGCCCCTCAGGAAGGTCCGACGGCGCCCGCAGGCGTCATCGCATCGGTGTCGGCCAGGCCGACAGGGATTTCTCCCGATCCACAACCACCACCACCACCTCAGGCATTTCAAAATGCACCACCTCCTCGGCCACCCACCAGCTTGTGCCACCACGATTACCGAACAACCCTCCCCGCTTCACTGAAGCTGTCAACACGAGGCTTGGAGAGGAAGAGGAGACACCAGCCACGGGAGCGACCACCACTCGACCGAAAGGAGGGGACAGCCTCCACCGCCACAGCGGAGCCGACCGGACGCGGCGACGAGGACTTGCCAGGCCTCGATGGCCCGTCCGGGCCCACATGGAACCGGACAGTCCTGTCACCACGCTGCAGCACGCCGGCCAACGAAGTCCTCACCGCCCGAGACTGCCGCCACCACGCCATCACCAAGGAACGTCGCCGTCGCCGCCGCCCAGCATCCATTTAATTAATCATCAAGCCAAAGAACTAAAGCAGTCACCAACCCAAACCAATAGAGAAGTATATATTTGACTAATCCATCGTCTAATCCTCAAGCCAAACACCTAAAGAATTGCACAAACTCCACTACTAATCTAATAAGCATCTGGAAAAAAACCCCATCCCTCAATCCGGCTAATTCTAACCTAATCTAATAATCATATGAGGTCCATCATTCTTGCACGAATCAAATACACACAGACCCTAATGCAGAGAAAACCCCACATCCAACAAATCTAACCAAAGAACCTTCTGGCCACAAACCCTACAATCTAAAAACTACCACATTAAAGTGATAAGCACATACCTTCTGATCATTCTTTTCCTCGCCAGAGCCGGCCTCCACCTTATCCACCTTCTCCACCTCGTGCGCCTTGCCGGAGCCCGCCTCCACCTTCTGCGCCTCGCCAGAGCCCGCCTCCACCTTCTGCGCCTCGCCGGAGATCGCCAGAGCGGGCGCATCTGGCTGGACTGCGCCGCTACATCCCTCCCCCGCCTTCTCCAGATCTGCAGCGGAGGGAGCACCGCGCTGGACGCCGGCACGTCCCCTCACAAAGGTGCCCGCAGCGACCTGCCGCTCCTGCTCCACCAGATCTGCGCCCCAATCCGGGCGCTCGCCTCCTGCGTCCGCCATGGCGATGGAGAGGATGCGGTGAGGGAGACGAGGAGGTTGGAGAGGAGAGGGAGTGGGGCTCGTGGGGAGTGGGGAGTGGAGAGAGGGAGACGATGTGGCGGGCGGAAATGGTGGCCGATGAGGCCGGAGGTGGTTGCCGTCCACATTTATATGATGGGACAGTTTTGGCAACTACTCGTGACACGTGCTGCCCCACGCGCGGGCGGCTGCAGGCGTGCACGAAACGCCGCCGTATACGAATACGAGCATACGGCCGGGCATACGATCTAACCAGGCCCGTACGGGCCTTCCAGGGCTCCTCGACGGCTATACGCGGGGGCAACAAAGACGACCGTGCCCCTCGTTATGAACCGTTTTTGGTTCATCCTGGCTGTCCATGTGTTTTTCTACCTCGCGTTTAGCCCGGGGGAGCACCGGAGCAGAAACGGGGTGTCACCCATACCAAAAACATGGTATATGAGGCAGGTTGGTTTGTTACGAACCTTTAGTATTATTTGGTAAGCCAACACTTGACAAAACACAAAAGTTATTAACATTTGACGATCGAAATGCTTAGGGGTTGAAAATAAACATAGATCCGGGCTGTATAATTCCCGGTGCCTTAGAGAATTCCAATCAGTTCAAGTTGATCCGCCTCCACCTCGATTGAATTAACGGCGGGCAACGCGTCAAAAAAATTAATAGCGTGCACGCAAGGCAAGAGGAGCTGAAGACGCTTCTTCCATGTTCTTTGCGGTGGCCGCGGCGGCGGTGAGTGCCTCCACCTCCATTCGATACCTTGCCGTGCAGTCTCCCGGGAGGTAGATGCCGATGAACGTCTCGTCTTCTCCCCCGTCGTTCTGGCCCCGCATCAGGAAGCTGGCGCCGCCGCGGTGGGCGTCCGCGATGACGCCGGCGTAGACGGGCTTTCCCCACCCGAACTCGGCCTCGTCGAACCCGGCATGCCTGACGTCCGACACGCCGAACGTGCGCTTCCTCGCGATCACGGGACGGCCCTCCAGCACCATCACGTCCGCCGCCGACCGCATGTACTCGCACGTCACCCTCGCCTTGGCCTCCCTGATCAGCTCCACCGCGTAGCCCAGCCCGCGGCCGCACAGCTCCCCGGCGGCGCTCCGCGCCACCACGAAGGCGAACGCGTTGCCGTAGTAGCCGGCGGGGATTTCGCGGCCGAACGCGTCCGCACGCCGGCCGCGCGCGTTCACCGGCATCCTCAGCCGCACCTCGTCCCCGGGCGCGTAGCCGAGCGCCGCCGTGCGGCTCCGCCACACGCAGGCCACCACCAGGTCCAATTGGGACGCCGATGCAGCTCCCGGCGCCAGCTCGCCGCGCAGCGCGGCGATAGCGTCGGGCCCGAAGGAGAACTGGACGCGCGCCATGTCGCCCGGTGGCGTGGACTCGAACAAGTCGCGCCCGTCTGCTGGCTCCCGGTACTCGTGGTGAGGGAAGGAAGGGCGCGGTGGCTGCCGCGCGTTGAACATCTCCCTGGCCCAGACGGGCGGTACGGACGGCGTGCCGGCGCCGCGGGCGAGCTCGCCGACTGCCTTCCAGAACTGCGCCAAGCCGGGGCCGTCGCAGATGCAGTGAGCGTTCTGCTGGGACACGGTGAAGCCTCCGCACCTGAGGCGAGTCACCTGGACAAACATCAAGGGCTGGTCGATGATTGCGGGCAGGGAGAGCGGCACGCCGGCCGGGGGCGCCCTGTAGACGTGATCGTCGTAGACGAACTCCTCGGAGCGCGGGAACGGCGGGTACCGCACGTCGCCCAGATCGTCGACGGCGATGTCGGCATCCGCCTCCGCGAACACGATGCCCTGCCCGGCGCAGTCCACAACCAGCTTCCCGCCGGCCTCCGCGCGCAGCCGGCCGGCCAGTGGGTAGTAGTGCACCAGCGCCTCCGCCAGCGCGGCTCGCACCGCCGCCGCCGGGTCAATGAATCGCTTGGAAGGGTCGTGGTGGTGTAGCACCGCAACACCGCCTGGTCATCGATGTCCGACAGCGGCTTGCTCTCCCGTGGCGTCAGCCGTGCCGGCGCGACCAGCGATGCCGTGCCCCGGCGCACCGACGGCTCATCATCTAGCACCGTTCTAGCCATTTTCTACCTGAATGATCTCGATCGATCAGAACCTCTTGCGAGATGGATATGGAGGAACAAACTAGTAGCAGTAGAGTAGTGCTAGCTATTGCTGCCTGTCACCCATCGATATTCCGTGGCTCTATTTATAGCGCAGCAATAACAGCAGAGTTTGACCAATCATAGTTATTGTTCTTGTAATTGCTCGATTCCATGTTAGAATTTTTATTTTATTTTGCGGCCGTATTTCATGTTATTAGAAATTCCAAATTAGATTGCGTTATTTTAGTAGTACTTAAATGCATCAAAAGTATAGTGATGCTTAAGCGAAAGAACATGATGTCAAAAGTAGCACTTCCCCAATACGGGTGCTAAAAATGACAAATAGACGAAAAGAAAGTAACTAAGATGAAGAGAGATCACTTTGATAACCCAGAAAGAACGATGACAAACATGTTGACCTACATAACAGATTTCGGTTGCTAAACAATTAAATGAAGAAAATTAATAAGCTCTTTCATACAATTATCACCTATGCATTGGAGAGTTTTGTTGCTATCTTGTTTCAGAATCTCATCTAAACACTACTATATATGCATCATATATGCTTAGTACGTATGTCAAACTTATTATTGCCGCAAATGATTCCAAGAACTAGCTTCCATAATAGAGAGCACTAGCTCGCAAATAGTACATGTTAACCTTCCCCTTCCGTATTCATGCGGTAACCATGCATGGTGGCAGATTAGATTAATTGGTCTAGCTCGCAGTTGACATTTATATTTGGTATATTAGGAGCAAGAAGACTTGGGGATTGATCAAGGTCCTGCTAATTAGTTAAGGAAGCCTGCGGGTCAAGTGGCATGATCTCATCTTGGCTGTACTTTAGCTAGCTACTCCCTCCGTTCTTAAATAATTGTCTTTCTAACCATCTCAAATGGACTACAACATACGGATGTATATAGACATGTTTTAGAGTGTAGATTCACTCATTTTACTTCGTATGTAGTCACTTGTTGAAATCTCTAAAAAGACAATTATTTAAGAACGAAAGGAGTACATGAGAAGACTTGGGAATGGAACGAGGTCCTAATATTATTAAGATGCTCATCCACCGGTGGCCCTTTGTTCACAAATGTGCCACTAGGACGGTGTCACATGAGGTGTGTAGCATAGCAAAACCTCCGTCATGCTAGCACCATCACTAATAGAAAACGGCCATTTGTTCCGGTTTTATAGGCCCATTAGCTCCGGTTCTAAAACCGGGACTAAAGGGTCGGGACTAAAGCCCAAAACCTCTAGTCCTGATTCGCTCATGAACCGGGATAGAAAGGGCTCCACGTGACCGCTGCGGGGCGCCCAGGCAGTAGGATCTTTAGTCCCGGTAGATAATACCAACCGGCACCAAAAGGCATCCACGCGTTAGCATATGGCAGGAGTAGGGGTTTTTGGGCTAGTTTGGTTGGAACCCTGGGGTAGGTGCCTGAAAATTTTCGATGCCTGGCTTCCGCCCGGTAAGGTGACGTTTTTTTACCTGTCCAGGCTAGCCTGGCAGTGGCTTGTTTGGATGCTACGTGACCTGCTGTTGTGTTAGCCTGGGAATAAAAAATGTTAAACTACTGGCGAGGCTTGTTGCAGCTCGTCCAGGCGCGGGGAACTGGACGCCTGGGCCAGGCTAAGCTCGCTGCCTGGCCTAAACATCATGTTCTCCTTATTTATTTTTAAACTTGACCAGGCTAATCACATCGCTGGACCAGCCAGGCCAGGCATGCAGTTTCTCTTTGTGGACACAAACAAAACAACCATCAGGCAGATTTCAGGGACCTATCTAGTCCAGGCGTACAGTAGCATGGAAGCCAACCAAACACGCTCTTTGTTTTTTTCTTAAGGGTGCTTGATTGACGCTAGCTACTATACGTATAGAGAGAACTCGACACGCTAACTAGTAAGCAAATGAAGGAACCATTAAGTCCACAAGATTGTTATGAACATATACAAAGAGAAGTGACCTCTCTTTCTCCGAGAGATCGGTCGAACAACAAGTTTTCGTATATCTATCCACGCTACTAGCTACATATATACAATATAAGATCTCTTACAAACCCTAACATCAAAGGTCTATTTGAACTTCCACATGGTATTCTCCGGCTTTATTTATGACGTGGTCAAGAAAGAATCCCGCCAATTTCTCTTGAATAGCTCGTATGCGATCATGTGGTAGGAGTTCATCTCGCATCTGCCACATCTAATTTAAAGAAGTGGGTCAATACATATATATGAATGAAATTCAACACAAATGATGATAATAAAATAAAATTGTGAATTCTCTTGTTTATGTACATCATATTGTTTTGCAAAGAAGCCCCGCTCAGAGGTCGTTGAGTTGTAGATGAACTCGCAAATGTAGTATCCACAAAAATCATTTTCGGCTTGCTGCGACAAGCACTTTATGAGAAATAGAGTTCAATCAAACTGATAATCAAGCATGCTAAATGGTATTGATGAAACTAACTAGAATCAATGGGAGATGCGCGGAACTAGCTAGTAGTACTTACTTTTGGGTATGTAAATCGCAGCTCTGTCGGTAGTCACGACGTAATTACGGTGAACTCTTTCCAAACCCTGCCAGACAGATAAAATAATTACTTGATATTAAGAAATGAACAAAGTTGCCGATATGGTGCGATAATGATCGATTGTACTTACTTTTGGAGCATATCAGTCATGTTCACATACCCCTGGGATATTTTCATCTCGAGTCTGAGACAATTACTATTCCAGCTTCAAGCTTAATTTCTAGCAAATAAAGTGAAATCTGCACACGCATGCATAACTCATCAATTACATTACTATAATTAACCTCGAGTAAAGGAAACCCAATATGCACAAGACAGTGACACTCACTTAAAGTTTTAAGGAAAGAATATTTTACTTTTTTATTTTATTTTTAAGCAATGATTGTAGCAAGTTGTCCTCGGTTTCTGTGACATTGTGTTTAACCGTCCATTCATGTATGATATTTGGGTTAATGAACCCAATGTCATAGATATCTTCTTTTCTGCATTCGACGATCTTCAACCTGCATAATATAGTGAGAATAATTATATATACATGCAATGAAAGAGCTGAGCTATATATAGAGACTTAATTACAAAAGTAGTACTTACAGATAGTAGCAAGTCACGAGTGTTTTGTCGAGGGCCTTTTGATTGTATAAATGGAATAACTCGTCAAATTCAACAAACAACAGATCCATTCCAACGAGGTCGTGCTACACTTTTAACTCTCAACGTCACAGTATCCTTCCAAGACTGGCTGCATCTTTTCATGTACCATTCATGCAATCTTCGCATCATCGTTATTAGAGGTGGATGATCTGGTTTGACAAGAGGATTCCCGTGCTCGTATTTGAAGCAGTCTGCCTCCATTGCGCAGCTGCGTATTCTTTGCGATGACCGCGGCGGCGGTGAGTGCCTCCACCTCCATCCGATACCTTGTCGTGCAGTCTCCCAGGAGGTAGATGCCGACGAACGTCTCGTCCTCTCCCCCATCGTTCATGCCCCGCATCAGGAAGCTGGCGCCGCCGCGGTTGGCGTTCGTGATGACGCCGGCGTAGACTGGCTTTCCCCACCCGAACTCGGCCTCGTAGGGTGGGTGTATACGCGTGTATACGAGCGCTTGCATCTGTACTGTGTTAAAAAAAGCTTCATAAACGTACAAAGCGACGGAATTTCCTATATGACGTATTTTAAGGCGGGGTCTCACCCAGGTTGGCAGGAACAAACTAGGGATGAGCCGGCCCATTTACATGGAGAAAGATCCGGTTTTCGGACCTTCTAAAACGTTCCTAGTCGGTTTTTGTATTGGGAATCTTCTAGAATGTGCCTGAATTGGTCACTTTCTCTCTCTATTTTGTATTTTCATTTTACTTTCCCTATGCTATTATTGCTTAATGTTTTTTCAAAAATTGTTCGGGAAACCAACTTTTTGTTTGAAATTTTAAAAATGTTTGGAAATTGAAAAAGTTCATGTTTAAAAAATCATAAATTAAAAAACAATTGCGTTTATGGAAAATGTTCGGGTATTTCAAAAAAGGTCCCGTTTTTCAAATTTGTTTATAAAATCAAAACATGTTCTCATTTTTTATAATTTTTTGTACTGTCAGAAAATGTTCTCATTTTTCAAAAAAATCACAGAATTTTTAAAAGTGCTCCTGTTTCTAAAAAAAATCGTACATTCAAAAAATGTTTGGAATTTGAAATTATATTCCTGTTTTCTAGATTAGTGCATAAATTCAAAAAAGTTTTTTTGTTTTCAAAAAATGTTCATACTGTTCAAAAATTATTCTGAATTCTGAAAATGTTCCTATTTTCAAAAAAAAATCAAAATTCAAAAAAGGCTTTCCTTTAAAAAAATATTCATGGTTTTACAAGAAATAATTGAATGTTTTCAATATTATTCAGATCTGCCGAGGAATTTCTTCATGTTGTTCATTTTTCATGTGCACTTGTTATCAACAACCATATACACACCTGTGATCGGGATGTCAATTTCTGGAGGAGGCACACTTTGTTTTAGATTTTAACATCACGTAGTACCAGTACAGGTCGCACTGGCCACAAGCTCGCCAACAGGCCGGTACCCTATCTCTCTACTATTAAAAGGAGTATGTCGTCATCATGATGGTTCGACGTCCCTTTGCCCGCTTCCTCCATGTGATAAAACAAACACGCAAAACACGCAAAACATGTTGTCATCATGGCGACATCCCTTTGTCGTCATCATGTTGTTTTTTAGTGTGCATATAAGTTTTGTCCAAAGAAAACTTAAGGAGCCTGCAGGTCATGTGAATGTGATAAACATCGACAGATTATCTTCTCTTGGTTGTACCTGTGGCAAATCTAGCATGACATTGAAGGCTAGGCTTAAAACATCAAGTTCCTAAGTCTAATACGCAAATGCATTGCAATTGTTGTATGTAAAGAACTCAAATATAATTGTTTAGCTGAAATTGAATTTTGGAGGGTAGGTTTGAGCCTATTGAAGCCGCCCAGTGGAATGGCCACAGGGTTGTACTTTAGCTAGCTATGAGAAGACTTGGGAATGGACCGAGGTCCTAATATTATCCAAATGTGTCACTGGGTCATACGTATTAAGAATATCTGATGCATATATAGTAGTGTTTAGATGAGGTGCTCAGTGTCTGAAACAGCCTAGCAACAAAACTCTTCAATGCATTGGTGATAATTGTATGAAAGAGCTTATCAACTTTCTTCATTTAATTGTTTAGCAACCGAAATCTGTTATGTAGGTCAACATGTTTGTCATCGTTCTTTCTGGGTTATCAAAGTGACCTCTCTTCATCTTAATTACTCCCTCCGTTCACTTTTATAAGTCGTTTGGGATAACTGAAATTAAATTGTTTTGCATGTTGTCTTAAATCTCTACAGCGCTTTATAAAAGTGAACAGAGGAAGTACATTCTTTTCATATATGTGTCATTTTTAGCATCCGTACACCGTGAAACATTGGAGAAGTCCCTAAGCATCATTGTACTTTTGATGCATTTAAGTTCTACTAAAATAATACAATCTAATTTGTAATTTCTAATAACATGAAATTCCGCCGCAAAATAAAATAAAAATTCTAACATGAAATCCAACGATCACAAGAACAACAACTATGGTTGGCAAACTCTGTTGTTATTGCTGCGCTATAAATAGAGCTACGGAATAGCGATGGGTGACAGGCAGCAATAGCACTACTCTACTGCTACCAGTTTGTTCCTCCATATCCATCTCGCAAGAGGTTTTGATCGATCGAGATCGAGGTAGAAAATGGCTAGAACGGTGCTACATGACGAGCTGTCGGTGCGCCGGGGCACGGCATCGCTGGTGGCGCCGGCGCGGCTAACGCCGCGGGAGAGCAAGCAGCTGTCGGAGGTCTACGTAGGGATAGGAGTAACTATAAGGGAGTGCCTAGCTAGAACTCATCTAGACGAGATATAGTTCCGTGTCATTCACCTCACATCATCTTTGTTGTTGCGACCCGTTTTCATTGGGAAGACGGTTTAGTGGGCTGAATGTTGTTTGTTGTTTTTCTAGTTTGTCATCGGGCTTTTTGTTTAAAACTTTGTGTTGAGCCACTTGACTGGGTTGTTGGTTGTCGTTATTGTAAAAGAAATGGACATAAAAGACAACAGGCTAGCCTGCCACGACCAGAAGGTGGGGGAGGTGGCCATTAGCACCAGGGCACGTCACCCCCCTAGTGCGTCGTGGTGGTCAGTGGGCCCCTCGTGGCCCACCTTAGCGTGAGACCGACGCCAAAAAGTCATATATATTCAGAAACCCCCGAAAGTTAACCTAGATCGGAAGTTCGTCGCCGCAAGCCTCTGTAGCCACGAAAAACCAATCTGGACCCTGTTTCGGCACCCTGCCGGTGGGAGAAATCATCATTGGAGACCATCTTCATCATCCCGGCGGCTACCATGATGAGGATGGAGTAGTCCATCCTCGGGGCTGAGGGTTTGTACCGGTAGCTATGTGTTTAATCTCTCTCTCTCTCTCTCA
>LR880969.1:815873208-815887713 GCA_904067115.1 Aegilops sharonensis | reverse complement strand
ACATTCATGAACAAGAGCCTCACCACAAGGTGGTGCCGGCGACGGGACGGTGCGGGCGATCGACGGTGGTTACGACGGAGATTTAGAAGGCACTAAGTAAACCACACCTACATATGCAAACTAAGTGTTATTTTTGACCTCAAATTGCATATAAATCAAATACTAGCAAATATAATTCCTCCCAAATTAATCACTATACAAAGCATTGCAAGAGCTAATCTAGCAATGAGAGTTGAAAGGACAAAGTTGCTAACCTTTGTGATCATTTGAATGGATGGGGGCCTTCAAATCTTGACAAATTTTGGGCAAAATTTGTGAGGAGCTCGAGGAAGAGAGGGGAAGAACAGAGGAAGTGAGAGGAAAGGGGAAGAACAGAGTGGCTCGGGTGGATGAAGGGTTTATGTACGTCGACCTTTAGAGCCCGTTCGGAAGTCCTCCGCGTCCGCGCTTCTCGAGAAGCTGGCGAGAAGCTGGCCGAACGCGACGGCTCCTAGAAGCCAGCTTCTGGAGAAACAGAATGCCGCAGTGCAATTTTCTGGAGCAGCTGTCGAGCAGCTTCGCGGAAACGAGGAGTAGGAGTTGGTTGTTATTACATCGATACTGCCCTTCCGAAGTGCTAGCCGAACCGTTTTCTCGCTATAGCTCTCGCACGTTGCTGGAAATTACATCGATACTGCCCTTCCGAACCGTTTTCTCGCTATAGCTCTCGCACGTTGCTGCCGAACGCTCGCCCAGCGCCACGAGAAGCTGGCTTTTGGAGAAGCTGGCTTTTGGAGAAGCCAGCAGACATCTGAACGGGGCCTTAGTACCGGTTTGTGCCACAAACCGGTACTAAAGGTGCTGGACGGGCCCCAGACTGACAACACCCTGCCACCACTCTCTTTAGCACCGGTTCATGGCACGAATCGGTGCTAAAGGTTCGCCACGAACCGGTACTAATGAGAACGGCCGGCTAGCCGTTGGAACTGACACTAATGGACTCATTAGTGCCGGCTGAAAATCAAACCGGCACTAATGTGTCTCAGATTTGCCCCCTTTTCTACTAGTGGTGTGATAGGATAGGTTTGCAAGATAATAAAGAACACGCAAATAAAAGCTAGGGGTTTTTTAGATAAAGAAGCAATAAAGTAAAATAAAGCGAGTGTGGAAAAGTGGTGGTAGGAGTTGTGAAAGTGTCCCTAAGCAATTGACTACGTTACTAGACCGATATCAAGTTTTATGTGGGAGAGGCATAAGCTAACATACTTTCTCTTCTTGGATCATATGCACTTATGATTGGAACTCTAGCAAGCGTCCACAACTACTAAAGATTCATTAAGGTAAAACCCAACCATAACATTAAAGCATCAAGTCCCCTTTATCCCATACGCAACAATCCCCTTACTCGGGTTTATGCTTCTGTCACTCAAGCAACCCACCATAAAAGAATCATGAATGTATTGCAACACCTTACAGCGGGAATCCCTCACGCTTGTGCGACACAGAGGGCACAATAGGACAGCAACATAACCACAAGAAAATTAAATCAATCATAGCAATTCATGAACCGCCAATAGGACAATGAAAATCTACTCAGACATNTAGGGGCTGTTTAGATAAAGAAGCAATAAAGTAAATATAGCGAGTGTGGAAAAGTGGTGGTAGGAGTTGTGAAAGTGTCCCTAAGCAATTGACTACGTTACTAGACCGATATCAAGTTTTATGTGGGAGAGGCATAAGCTAACATACTTTCTCTTCTTGGATCATATGCACTTATGATTGGAACTCTAGCAAGCGTCCACAACTACTAAAGATTCATTAAGGTAAAACCCAACCATAACATTAAAGCATCAAGTCCCCTTTATCCCATACGCAACAATCCCCTTACTCGGGTTTATGCTTCTGTCACTCAAGCAACCCACCATAAAAGAATCATGAATGTATTGCAACACCTTACAGCGGGAATCCCTCACGCTTGTGCGACACAGAGGGCACAATAGGACAGCAACATAACCACAAGAAAATTAAATCAATCATAGCAATTCATGAACCGCCAATAGGACAATGAAAATCTACTCAGACATCATAGGATGGCAACACATCATTGGATAATAATATGAAGCATAAAGCACCATGTTCAAGTAGAGGGTACAACGGGTTGCGGGAGAGTGGACCGCTGAATATAGATGGGGGAAGGTGATGGAGATGTTGGTGAAGATGATGGAGGTGTTGGTGAAGATCGCGGTGATGATGATGGCCCCCGGCGGCGTTCCTTGACCTCCTCCCTAGATGGGAGAAGGGTTTCCCCTCTGGTCCTTGGCTCCCATGGCTTGGGAGGGGCGAGAGCCCCTCCGAGATTGGATCTATCTCTCTGTTTCTGCGTTCCGGAATTCTGCCCTGGCACCGTTTCCTTTATATCGGGTGATCCGTAACTCCGATTGGATCGAAACCTTCGCCCAGATCGTTTTCCAAAAATTAGCTTTCTTGCGGCCAAAGAAGGGCATCAATCGCCTTACGGGTGGCCCACGAGGGTGGGGCGCGCCCACTTTAAGTGGGCGTGGGCCCCTATCTTGTGGCCACCTCAGGCATCATCTCGCGTTGATTCTTCCTCCCAAAAATTACAAATATTCTAAAATAATTCTCCGTCCGTTTTTATCCCGTTTGGAATCCGTTTGATATGGGGTTTCTGCGAAACATAAAACATGCAACAGACAGGAACTGGCACTGGGCACTGGATCAATATGTTAGTCCCAAAAAATAGTATAAAAAGTTGCCAAAAGAATATGAAAGTTGTAGAATATTGGCATGGAACAATCAAAAATTATAGATACGACGGAGACGTATCAATTCTTTATCGCACGTTGAGAGATTGCCATATGATCTAACTATGTTAGCACTTTTGAGAGATTGCACTAGTGAAAGTATGAACCCTAGGCCTTGTTTTCAAGCATTGTAATACCGTTTGTGCTCATGTTTGTTACTTGTTACTTGCTGTTTTTTATTGTTCCTATTACAAAAATCAACATCTACTATCCATATTACACTTGTATCAC
This sequence comes from Aegilops sharonensis, assembly GCA_904067115.1. Classification (NCBI taxonomy): domain Eukaryota; kingdom Viridiplantae; phylum Streptophyta; class Magnoliopsida; order Poales; family Poaceae; genus Aegilops; species Aegilops sharonensis. The sequence continues at coordinate 815,884,681 of LR880969.1, read as the reverse complement.
CATCTCTTCACCGAACTAGTGCACCTATACAATTTACCATTGTATTTGGTGTGTTGGGGACACAAGAGACTTTTTGTTATTTGGTTGCAGGGTTGTTTGAGAGAGACCATTTTTATCCTACATCTCCCACGGATTGATAAACCTTAGGTCATAAACTTGAGAGAAAATTGCTACTGTCCTACAAAACTCTACGCTTGGAGGCTCAGCACGAGCCTACAAGAATAAAGTTGCGTAGTAGACATGACTGCCGCCACACTTCATCCCCTGCTACTTGGGTGAAAACTTTCTTTTGAACATTTGGGTAAAAATCTTTGTTGTACTTTGGACTGTGGCGGCACTCCGACATTGTTCCCCTCGGAGCCATCCTCCGTGGACCACAGAGGTAAGTGTTCGAGTTGGTGTAGTATTGGTGGTTGCTAGTGGTAACTCTTCTATTGTCATGGTTGACATAGCGATGTGGTGGAGTCGATGAGCTTTGGTATCCGGTGTTCTCTTACTATGACGACCTTACATTGGAGAGTCATCGTAGTCCTAGGTGAGAGGGAAAAGATTCCCCTCTATGACTGTAGTGGTGTGTGTGAAGGTTGTGGGGTGCTCAGCGTTCCAACAAGGTTGTCTCCTATTCACACGGTAGTCATTATTCCTTTACTATGTCTTCTTGGGCTTGCATCATCATTTGGCAGCTTGAGTCTCTTGTAGGGAGCTTCTTTTGTGCGAAGGGCAGCTCAGCTAGCCCCTCCCAAAGTATTTTTGCCACTAGTGGCTCATCTGGATTCCAGGGTGAACTTTTGTCCATGTCGATGGTGCAGCGTCCTTCGAAATAAGACACGAACCAACGGTCCTCCTTGGTGACATAAATGGACGGCTAGTTCCTAGTGTGGCATTGCCTCCCCCAAGTTCTGGGTGGCTCCTTCAGTGTTGTTTTATTAGTTGATGACGACTTCGATGCTACAAGTTGTTTCGTTTCCGTCTTGGTGTGCTTGTGCTATTGTAACATTTGAACTGTTTATAAGAACTATATATCCGCCGTTTCCTTTCACTCGTAAGATGTAAGTTAATGTAACTCCTGGCTGGTTGATGGCTTTGTTAACTGAAAGTTGGGCTCATCTTGAGCCTTCCTTCTAAAAAGACTCAATTTGTAAGGTTTGCCATGCACTTATTAAAATCTATTTTCAAGATCAATATCTGCTTGTGTCCCTCGTGAAACATAGTAATGGCTACATTCAATATTGGGTAATGGTCAATCTTTAGCAATTTTCGAACGAGTCTCTACTTGAAGGGAAAGTGTTGGCTATATCCAGGTGCATTGCATCGACAAATGAGCAGTAATAAAGTTAAAAAGCACACAAAATAAAAATATTGAAAAATTCTGGCTTCGGCTATAACAAAATCAATTAGGTGCTTACAAATGTTGGTGGCCAAATGACATCAAATTAGCTCGTGATAAACAAAACACAAATTTTGCTCCACTCAGGTGTAGGAAAACTACCACCTTGAATTACCTTAACACATGAGTGTGTGGGACAGGATTAAGGCCCCTTTTGTTTGGGCACATGTTCTTGAGAATCACTTCGCTATGGATTCCTGAGAATCGGATGCGGCATGGGTGCTCATGGCATGGGTGCTCATGTTTGTTTACCCTGCTTGCCGAGTATTGGAAGTAATATATACTCCCTTTGTCCGAAAAAGTTTGGGCATGGATTTTTTTAATAAAGTAAATAAAGAGAGTAATATATGTTGCAATAACTCTACACTTACGGGCAAGAGGAGACGGAAGTCACCTACGGACTCTTCTCCACCAATCTCTTTTCACCCCTGATTTTCAGTGTGGGTCCCACCTCCTCCCGATTTCCAATCACTCTTTCACAGCTCAGCCCGTAACAATATTCAGTAAGAATCAGGGCGTAAGTGTAGCATTTCTCTATATGTTGGGGGTGGAGGTTTTGGAAAAAGAGTAAAGATCACTTTTTTATGTCGCTCAGGCGAGTGGAACCCGGTCGCCGCAGATCGGGCCGCCCACCGGGACCGGGAGGGAGTCCGGAGATCTCACGGCGCACAATTCTGCAGCTCCCCCTTCCCGAAGCCACGCACGCACATCCACCCAATCATCTTCATCCTCCTTCCACGCCCTCCTCGTGCACCCCTGAACCTCCCAGAACCTCCCACCGCCCCCACGCCGCGACGCCGGTGACAGCGCCCGCCGTCCGTCCAATTCACCGTCTTTTTATACCTCCGCCCCCGGCCTCGCCACTCCACCCCATCCGCATCTGGACGACGACAGATCACTCACAGAGACACATACGGCAGCACATCTACAGCCGCTCGCCGCTCCACTCTGTTTCTGAGTCCAAGAACCGAAGGCACCGGGCGCCATGGCTACCGCGCTCGCCGCGGACCTCCACATCTCCTCCTACCCGGCCGCCGCCCCGGCCCCGGCCGTCGCCGCCGCGGCGTGGGGCAGCAGCAGGAGGGCGGCGGGCCCGTCGTCGGCCCGCGTCGCGCTCAGGGCGGCCAGGGGACGGGGACGGGTGGCCCCGGTGGTGGGGACGCCGCGGACGGCGCTCTCCGTCAGGTGCAACGCCAGCTCCCGGGACGGGAGGGTAAGGACTCGTGTTTCCCCTTATCTTCTACTAGTATTTTTTATTTATTATAGTTATTACAACATGTGACCTCAGATTTGGTTCCTCAGTTTGGTGCCGCGCCGCCATACACATTGTACTCTGGTTACTGATTAATTTTGGCTCATGATGAGGTTTTGGGCCATCTGAATTTTTGTTTGAGCCTGAAAGTCTGAAACCCGCATTTTGGGAAATGCAATTGTAGAGTCTGATTCAAATGTTCACAATCAAAATTCTTATCAGTTGCGCTACTGCTGCTAGATTTCACTATAGAGATACCACTCCCTAGTTCTTCATCAGATGGCCAAAGGTTGATAAGAGACAGTAATGTGTTGAATTCAACTGAAGCAGTTATGTGTTGAGTAACAGGCAGGTCAAGGCAATTTTAAGGATTTCATCAGATGAATGCAATTGTAGAGTCTGATTCAACTTATTCACAATCAAAATGTCATAAAGCTTGATTTTCATCATATAGAATACAATTTTGTATGCATCCTGTTTAGCCAGTATCCCCTTCGTTGTAAGAAGTACAATACTCATGTAGCTCATTATCATTTCTTTGGCTGCCAGATTACACAACAAGAGTTTACTGAGATGGCATGGCAATCGATTGTTTTGGCACCTGAAGTGGCCAAAGAAAGCAAACACCAGATCGTGGAGACTGAACATCTGATGAAATCCTTGCTGGAGCAGAGGAACGGGCTTGCCCGTCGAATCTTCTCCAAAGCTGGAGTTGATAACACAAGGCTTCTCGATGCCACGGAGAAGTTCATCCAGCGGCAGCCTAAGGTGATTTGTCATAAACAGACATAACAATTGACTCTTCTACTTCCATACTGGCCCTAACATCTCTTTGCGCACTACAGTATATTGCTTTATTGTCAACAAGAAATGTAAACAAGTACTTTCAATGAGACTTCTTTTTTTCTTGATGATTCAGGTATTAGGTGAAGATCCTGGTTCGATGTTGGGGCGTGACTTGGAAGCTCTGATACAGAGGGCGAGAAACTTTAAGAAAGAGTATGGTGATTCATTTGTCTCGGTTGAACATATTGTTCTTGGTTTTGCGGATGATAAGCGATTTGGAAGGCAGCTGTTCAAGGACTTCCAGATCACCGTAGAATCCTTGAAAACAGCTATTGAATCCATAAGAGGGAAGCAAAATGTAATTGATCAAGGTATGGATATTTTCTTTTATATGAATGCTATGATTTAGTATTCAAATAACTTGTTAACGTTCTTCACATGCTCATACCGTTGCATACTCTGATCAAATTCCATGGTGTGACCTAGAGTTTACTCTATAAAATGTCGCTTTGTGAGGTCATCACGCTATTAAACACATTCAATTGCTAAGTGATAACCAGAAAACAAGATTGTATGTATCGAATAAATGTGTACAAAAGAGACCTTCTTTTTAGCAGAAAAAATGCTGCAGAATTTTATTAAATATGTGCTTCAGTAGGTATGAACGTTGGGTGCTTCCTTTGTTTCTTGAGTTGTGAAGATATGCACATTTTTTCTCCTGAGTAACAATTATTAAATGATCTATTCTCAGACCCTGAGGGCAAGTATGAAGCTTTGGACAAATATGGAAAGGACCTGACAGCTATGGCACGTCAGGGGAAGCTTGACCCTGTTATAGGAAGAGATGATGAAATCCGTAGGTGCATCCAGATTTTGTCTCGGAGAACAAAGAATAATCCTGTTTTGATTGGTGAACCTGGCGTGGGAAAAACGGCTATAGCTGAAGGGTAGGAAAACTGTATATCTTGCATACCATTTCATAAGTTATGAGTATGTAAGTAGTTTCTCTTACCGTATTTTACATTCTCATTTAGGCTTGCTCAGAGGATAGTGCAAGGAGATGTGCCACAAGCATTGACAAACCGTCGAGTAAGTTTACTTATCACTGCAATGATGCTATATTGTCGAGGGTTATATCAGGAGGATCTTATGAGTGATTTTTTACTTTTGTTTTGAGCAGCTAATTACACTTGACATGGGGGCTTTGATTGCCGGTGCAAAATATAGAGGAGAATTTGAGGATAGGCTGAAGGCTGTACTTAAAGAAGTCACAGATTCTGATGGACAGGTCGTTCTCTTCATTGACGAGATTCACACTGTTGTTGGAGCAGGTAATAAGATACAAAATAGTTATTGCTTTGACTCGCGAGATAAAATTTCCTTATTTCTTACACTAACTTCCTACATATTTTATTTGATAATGCTATTTACCTCTTTTTTCTGTAAAGATGGCATGCATAGCCTAATAATTGAGAAATAGACTGATGTATTTGCTTAATATTTTTTACCAAATGTGTGATGGTTGGGCTGGGCTACTGTCATCTCATTTGGATCTCATATATCACTGAATTTATGTTCAGCATAAAAAACTGCTGCTTGGCTGGCACTAGTTCCATGTAGCTAATAAACTGTTGGACAATAGTTTTTGGGAATCTCCAGCATTTGATTCAATTTGGGTGCTGTATGTGAAATAGTATGATTTATGAATACTGAGATGCATCAGCGCAATTTTTCAGCCAAAGTCTATAATCTGTTTGATGATTGTTACATAGATAAACTCCTGATTCTAACATACAACAAAACAGTTCATCAGTTTCTTTACTCGTGTATTCTCACATAATATTTGTTTGTTGAGTTACCAAAATAATGCATAACATGTTTTGAACATAACATGTTTTGGTGAAGTTATAGTATCTTAAGTTATGCATGTTCTTTCAGTAGCTGCTAGGAAGTCCAAACAGCTTGCGGGGTGGTTCTCATCCTGCTGTTCTCCCTCACTGAAAATTTGGTAAAAGATACAGGTATTATGCATCAAAATTACGTAGGTTCACTGTAATGGACAGTGCAAAGTCAAATCGTTAGATGAATTTGACTGAAAGAATACGAAAACATAGATAGGGGTGAAGTCTTCATATGGCTGAAGAATGAGCATTCTTTTCCCACCATAGTAACATGGATAGGGGTCAACGGCTGAAACAACATGAAATCTCTATGACAGCTTTTTTCTCATGGAATTCACTTGCATTATACATTCTCATGGAACAACAAACTTGGACTCTTATCATGTCCTAAAACTAACTTACCAGCACCATTATCGTGAATAAGATGAGTAAGTTTCCTGTCTAATAACTTGGACTCTTATCACGCCTTAAAACTAACTAAACATCACCATCAGTGTATATGACTAAGTTTCCTGTCTACAAACTTGGACTCGTGAAAAACAACTTTCCTGTTGACTGTTCAGAAGTTTATGAATCTTCATCTTATTGCAGGTGCCACTTCTGGTGCAATGGATGCTGGCAATCTTCTGAAACCAATGCTTGGAAGAGGGGAGCTACGTTGCATTGGCGCGACAACCCTCGATGAGTACCGCAAATATATTGAGAAAGATCCAGCACTTGAACGCCGCTTCCAACAAGTTTATGTTGATCAACCAACAGTTGAAGATACAGTGTCAATACTCCGAGGTTTACGTGAGAGATATGAATTGCACCATGGGGTCCGCATATCAGACAGTGCTCTTGTTGCTGCCGCTCTTTTGTCAGATCGTTACATCAGCGGACGATTTTTGCCTGACAAAGGTATCTATAGCATCACTTCTGCTTGAAGTTACTAGCCTGCTTGATAATAGGGCATTATGAACTCTACTGCAGGCTCTTTTGTAGCTCGTTCTAAACAGTGACTGTCTTGTTTTGTTGCAGCAATTGATTTGGTCGATGAATCAGCCGCCAAGTTGAAAATGGAGATAACATCGAAGCCGACTGCTCTGGACGAGATTGATCGTTCTGTGCTTAAACTTGAGATGGAACGTCTCTCACTAACAAATGATACAGACAAAGCATCAAGAGACAGATTATCTCGCATTGAAGCAGAATTGTCACTTTTGAAAGAAAGGCAGAAGGGACTGACTGAGCAGTGGGAGCGTGAGAAGTCGGTGATGACAAAGATCCAATCTATTAAGGAAGAGGTAAGTTCAGTTCCAATATTCCTATCTTTCTCTGTATTATGTCGATTGCCACCGTTGTTGTTGCCAATTGATCTGACTTGCATTTAACTGTTGCAACAGATTGACAGGTTAAATGTGGAGATCCAGCAGGCCGAGCGTGAGTATGATCTCAATCGTGCTGCTGAACTGAAGTATGGTAGTCTGAATGCATTGCAGCGGGACCTTCAGAAAACAGAGGATGAGCTAAATGAATATCAAAGTTCTGGGAAATCCATGCTAAGAGAAGAGGTGACCCAAGATGATATTGCAGAGATTGTGAGCAGGTGGACAGGTATTCCGGTTTCCAAGTTAAAGCAATCCGACAGAGAAAAGCTGCTGTATCTCGAGGACGAACTGCACAAGCGTGTAGTGGGGCAGGATCCTGCTGTCAAAGCAGTTGCAGAGGCCATTCAGAGATCCAGAGCTGGTTTGTCCGATCCAAACCGGCCCATTGCCAGCTTCATGTTCATGGGACCTACAGGAGTGGGCAAAACAGAATTGGCGAAAGCCCTCGCTTCTTTTATGTTCAACACTGAGGATGCTGTTGTCAGGATTGACATGAGCGAGTATATGGAGAAACACTCTGTCTCAAGACTGATTGGCGCACCACCAGGTTATGTCGGGTACGAAGAGGGTGGTCAACTTACAGAGGCTGTCCGTAGGAGGCCATACTCTGTGGTCTTGTTTGATGAGATTGAGAAAGCCCATTCAGATGTATTCAATGTTTTCCTGCAAATATTGGATGACGGCAGGGTTACAGACTCGCAGGGCCGGAAGGTGAGCTTCACCAACAGTATCATTATCATGACATCCAATGTTGGTTCGCAGTACATATTGAATATGGATGAAGAAGGCGGAGCGACTGATTCGGCCTACGAGAGTATGAAGAAGAGGGTGATGGATGCTGCAAGATCTGTTTTCCGTCCTGAGTTCATGAATCGTGTAGACGAGTACATCGTCTTCAAGCCTCTTGAGAGGAAGCAGATAAACAGCATTGTCAAATTACAGGTAACATTTCTTACTTTTGATTCTTGTTTATGTCAGTGCTAGCAAAAGAATACAAGGCCATATGGTTGCGAGCCACTTGTTAATCATCTTCTCTTTTGATTTGCCTGTTTGAAATACAGTTGGCAAGAGTACAGAAGAGGATCGCCGACCGCAAGATCAAACTCGACGTCTCACCGGCAGCAATTGAGTTCCTGGGAAGCCTTGGCTACGACCCCAACTACGGCGCCAGGCCGGTGAAGCGGGTGCTTCAGCAGTACGTGGAGAATGAACTCGCCAAGGGTATCCTCAGGGGCGAGTTCAAGGATGAGGACAGCATCTCCGTCGACACTCAGGTTACGGTGCCGTCCAATGGCAAGCTCCCCCAGCAGAAGCTCGTCTTCCGGAAGACGAACGAGGAATCCAAGCCGGCTGCTGCTCAAGATGAGAAGTTCCTGCCGACAGTCTGATGCTCCATATCATATTTTTGCAGAGGATCTATAAATAAGTGTAGATACATATAAGGGCGGCGAACTGGTAGTGTTATATCTCTTTGGGCATATCATAGCAGGGTTATGCAGCCAGAATTCTTTGCTCCAACAGTACATTATTAGCAGTAGCTCAACCTGAAAAAACCAGAGGTTGCGACGACCCTGGCATTCCTCTGCTTCCAGATGCTCCAGCATGCTAAGGTTGTCTGGCCATTTGAAATTTTTTGTTTTGCCTCTGATGTTGAGCCAGGTAGAAATGCATTCACTGCATTTCCATATTGGTCGACGACCTCCGATGAGCTGTGAGCTTGTGAGAACAATTCGAGATGATTTATGCAGAAGTTTATTGGAAGGTACATGAGAGCCAAATTAGAAGATGCGATTTATGAGATCGAGGTTGTCTTGAGTGTTGAAATTTCACACTATGAACTAACTGCTCAATGTTTAATGTGTCAAGAATGTGACTAGTGTTAATCCTCCTCTGAAACTTTGTGGCCAACACCAGCTTCCTACAAAGAATGCGAAGCTGAATTACATCCTGGGGGCTCAGGATGCAGATATAGAAGATTTTGTTTAAGAAGTGGCTATGCAGATGGGCAACATATTTCTTTGTATACAACCATGGTATGGTGCATGCAATCGATGCACACAAGCATATCGGGAAATCCTCTTGCTTCTTTAGGTGCCAAGGGTACTGTTTGGTTCTCTCTTCCAAATACCTTCATTGCCAAGTTCACGTATACTAACAGCAGATAAATAGGCATAAGTTTAAAGAGAGCAGGGGCATCCTATGCTCCCTGCTTCACCACAGGGTGTTGAACCCTAGACAAAATATTAACAAGTTCACGACAAGTTCTCGCAGCAAACTACCTGTGAGTTCATATTAACTAGTTTAGAGGGCGAATTCTAGGTCACCGTTGCAGCGCAGCCTGCATCTGATGGAGTTGTTGTGGTTGTAGATTTGGACCTTGAGGCCTAGGTCGGAGATACGCTACACGACAAGGTCGCCGGGGACGATCCTGTGGCGACGACAGAAGTACTGCCAGCCCCGCCAAGCACCATGTGCCACATGAAGGTCTGAACCTGCACCCAGAACTCGCACTACTTCTTGGCAGACAGTACAACGCGCTTGGTCTTGAGCACAACCCACTGCCTCATCACCTCCTGGAACTTGGGAGGGATGACGAGCATGGCCAGATACTTCTCGTCCATCATTTGCACGTAAAACCAAAGCGGCTCTCAGGACCCCTCCTCGTGGCCGATCCTAGAAGCTCGTCCCCTTTAATGTGGCTGGCTCATGAAGGCGACCCTGCCAGATAGGTTCACCCTCTTCAGCCAGCGGTTCGTGGGGATGAAGTCCACCACGGCCTCGGCACCGGCAACGACATGGCCCCCTCCACCGGCCCTGTCCCACTCTGTCTTCATTACCTTGTGAGGTAAGATGACATGCATTAGTAACAGGGCATTGGTAGCATGCCGCATTTGTACTAGTGCCTAAAGCAGCAAACACATTGGTCCTACCTACCATGAGAACCATACACGATAAACCTAGCATGCACATTTGTACTAGAACCCTAAGCAGGAACATCAAAGACAACACAACAACAATATAGCTAGCATGCCCTTGAACCCTAAGCATGAACGTGAAACACACACCAATCTAGATAACATGCACATGAAGAATTAGTAGGAACATCAAAGACAACAACAATATGGCTAGCATCATGAACACATTGTTGCACATGAGCACTAATCGTGAACATCAAACACAATCTACCATGGCCATGAACAGATTGTACATCATGAGCACTAAGCACACACCAATGTTGCATGCCTATGAACACTAGTAAGCATGAACATCAAACAAAACACCTATCTACCATGCCCATGAACACATTCTACATCATGAGCACTAAGCACAATCTAATTTTACATGCCTATTGACATTACTCTGCTATGAAAAGTACCGCACAAGAAGGAATCGAATCGAATCAATTTGATTCGATTCCAATCGAATCTTATCAAATCGATTCACATCTCACTAGAGCATGCTAATGATGAAAACCCCAATCTACAAATCAACGAGCAGAGAGATGGTTCTTACTGGAGCAGGTGCAACCGGAGCGTACGCCGGCCGGGGAGAAATCCCGGAGGGAAGGAGATAGCGGGCAAAGAGGAGGAGGAGCCGCCAACGCCGACGGTCGTCGGCATTGGACCGATGCTCGTGCCCACGCACGCGGTCGAGGAGGAGGAGGTCCTATACTGGAAGCATATCAAGACCTCAAAGACAAGCTCAACTACCCTTTCTTTATGGAGATAATCATTTTGGGATCATGAGCCATCTGGATATCCAGAAACAACAAAATCTTTGAGAATATCACACCCTCTTTTCGAGGCTGGAAATTTATATTCACAGAAGATCTCAAGCTGCTGAAATTCAGGATAAAGAAGAAATATGAAGTGCAATTCTCTGCTTGGTTGGATACCTTGTTGTAATTAATTCTTGCTTCTTTTAGAGTTTTCTTTCTCTTTTTTTAGTTTCTTTTAGCTTTTTCCATAGTTCCTCTCCTTTCTCTTCTTCTTTTTCTTTTATTTGCGCTTAGCTCAAGCCCTTAAGACAACTGCTTTGTTTTTGCCTTTTTATTAATAAAAGTTGCAGTGGGGTTTTTACCCTACTGTTTATACTCAAAAAAAGGAGGAGGAGGTCTCCGTCGTCCATGGGCCTGTGGGGATTGATGTCTACTACACAACTTTATGCTTGTAGACACGTGTTCGGCCTCCAAGCGCATAATTTTGTAGGACAGAAGCAATTTTCCCTCAAGTGGATGGCCTAAGGTTTATCAATCCGTGGGAGGTGTAGGATGAAGATGGTCTCTCTCAAACAACCCTGCAACCAAATAATAAAAAGTCTCTTGTGTCCCCAACACACCCAATACAATGGTAAGTTGTATAGGTGCACTACTTCGGCGAAGAGATGGTAAAACAAGTGTCGTATGGATAGTAGATGTTGGTTTTGTAATCTGGAATTATAAAAACAGCAAGCTAACCAATAGTAAACAGGCACAAAAACGGTATTGCAATGCTTAGAAACAAGGCCTAGGGTCCGTACTTTCACTAGTGTGATCTCCCTACAATGTTGACATAGTTGAATCATATGCAAGTCCCTCAAGAGCGGTGTAGAGTTCACTCCAAAATTACTTGTTGTATACAAAATTGTTGTCGGGCACGAAACCACCACAAAGCTATTCTCTAGAATAACACCTTAGATGCAAATCAACCAAAGCCCTAATGTCACCTATATATTCCAATGTCACCGCAAATATCCGTGGGTTTGGTTATATGATGAGTATTACACAATTTCATATTTA
>LR880969.1:815858256-815872622 GCA_904067115.1 Aegilops sharonensis | reverse complement strand
GTGGGGGGGGGCACCAGCCCACCTGGGGCTGGTCCCCTCCCACACTTGGCCCATGCAGCCCTCCGGGGCCGGTGGCCCCACTTGGTGAACCCTCGGGACCCTCCCGGTGGTCCTGGTACGTTACCGATAAAACCCGAAACTTTTCCGGTGATCAAAACAGGACTTCCCATATATAAATCTTTACCTCCGGACCATTCTGGAACTCCTCGTGATGTCCGGGATCTCATCCGGGACTCCGAATAACATTCAGTAACCACATACAAACTTCCTTTATAACCCTAGCGTCATCGAACCTTAAGTGTGTAGACCCTACGGGTTCGGGAACCATGCAGACATGACCGAGACGTCTCCGGTCAATAACCAACAGCGGGATCTAGATACCCATGTTGGCTCCCACATGTTCCACGATGATCTCATCGGATGAACCACGATGTCGAGGATTCAATCAATCCCGTATTCAATTCCCTTTGTCTAGCGGTATTGTACTTGCCCGAGATTCGATCGTCAGTATCCCGATACCTTGTTCAATCTCGTTACCGGCAAGTCTCTTTACTCATTCTGTAACACATCATCCCGTGATCAACCCCTTGGTCACATTGTGCACATTATGATGATGTCCTACCGAGTGGGCCCAGAGTTACCTCTCCGACAAGCGGAGTGACAAATCCCAGTCTCGATTCGTGCCAACCCAACAGACACTTTCGGAGATACCCGTAGTGCACCTTTATAGCCATCCAGTTACGTTGTGACGTTTGGTGCACCCAAAGCATTCCTACGGTATCCGGGAGTTGCACAATCTCATGGTCTAAGGAAATGATACTTGACATTAGAAAAGCTTTAGCATACGAACTACGATCTTTGTGCTAGGCTTAGGATTGGGTCTTGTCCATCACATCATTCTCCTAATGATGTGATCCCGTTATCAATGACACCCAATGTCCATGGTCAGGAAACCATAACCATCTGTTGATCAACGAGCTAGTCAACTAGAGGCTTACTAGGGACATGTTGTTGTCTATGTACCCACACATGTATCTGAGTTTCCTATCAATACAATTATAGCATGGATAATAAACGATTGTCATGAACAAGGAAATATAATAATAATAACTAATTTATTATTGCCTCTAGGGCATATTTCCAACACCTTCCTCAACCTGCCGTCTGAGATCGTGCCCAACACCCTCAAGATGTCCGCCAAGCCCCCGTCCCGCCCCTTAGGCTCTGGCCCACCGGGTGACCGCCCCAGGTGAGCTAAATATGTCCATAATTCTGTCTGTCTGTTTTGGGCATAAGGGTTGCTATTGCTGTTGTTGCCCCAGGTGAGAGTGGAATCCTGCAGTTGATGTAGTCCAGTATGTCAGATTTGTTTTAGTCTAAATTTAGAGCTGCGTGTAGTGCCAAACTGGATGATGTAGTGCTCTGAATTTAGAGGTTTATGTAGTGCCAAACTGGATGTAGTGCCAAATTTTGTAGTATGTAGACTCTATTTAGAAATTTAGAGATAATGAAAAGATCAAGCTGAGATTAATACCAGATCAAACTGAATAGTGGAGTACTGGTCACTGAAAACAGTGGAGTATTCACTCAAATTTTTGTATCTCAGTTGAAGTTACTGAATTTGCAAGCACTGTTCAGAGTAGATTTTTGGTTGAATTACAGTGCTTTCAATCAATTTGCAACATTTGTCACTGTCAGATCATCCCAAGCTAGAATTCCATCAAAGTGAGTAATGCTTTCACTATCCTAATGCTTTATAAATGCAGAGAAGATGCTCATTTTTTTGTAACCTGTAGACGCCATGCTCAATTTTTTGGTAAATCTAGAATTCCATATATTTTGTGTTGCTATTGGAGACTGGAGTAGCATTTTTCAAATGGATGCTTCTTTCCAAATTTGAAATGATCTGTAAAAAATTTGAAATGATTCTGGATGCATCAACCTCCCCAACTTGAATTTGTAGATGCTCAATTTAGATGTTTTTGTCCTGACAAACAAGTAAACTACTGTAACTCTAGTTTTGTGGTAAACTACTGTAGTTGATCTATATCTTCACGCTGCTGTTGTTCCAACCATAAGGAGTGGATCATCCCGTGTAAACTACTGTACTGATAACTCCCCCACCTTAATTACTCGAAGAAGGTAAAAACTTGTGTCATTACTCAGAAGAAAATGATGATCTACTGGTCTTAATAATATTTCAATTGATGAACAAAGGACTAGTGTCATTACTCAGAACCTTAAGGTCTTGCAGCATGTTCAGAATAAATATTCGAACCTTACGGTCAAAACTGAATGTTGACAGTAGTAGTAAAACTAAATTGTGCACTTATTTAGGATCAGTTTTGCCCATTTTCAATTTTGCTATACATCACTTGCTCCTTGTAAATTATTGCCAATCCACTATCAATTTTGATCAGCATAATGGTGCAATATTCCTCAGTATGATAATCCTCCTGGGAAGATAATCTACTACTCCCAGTACTACTGCTCCCATGATCATGAAGTGTTAATCCTGATGTAGCTTCAACATTTTCAGTTTACTGCAGTACCTGACGGCCTCTCACAAGTCACAGTCTGCAACAAGTTTACAAATTTTCTTCAGCAATTATCTTGCAGGTTCATCAGCACTTGAAAGAGCAGTCACAGTAAATTCAGAGTTTGGAGTACTAGCAAATTAACTAAACCCTGAAACCTGAAATTTACTGAAACCTGAAACCTGAAATTTTGAAAATTCTTACAAGAGTTTCATACCTACAAGACACAAACAGAATGAATTGATATTTGTACATGCCATGGAATTTTGAGCAGGTTCTTCAGCCCCCACGACGTCAAGCCCGCGGCGGCTGTCCTTCCACGGTCACGTGGTGACCACGCGCGGGTTTGCTGAATCAGGTCTTGTGTACTAATCATGAGTTACTAGCATTTGGCTTCTCTGTGGTAATTAAACTTGATAAATCTGTGTACCTGTGTACTTCTTTGAGATACAAATTCCACATTGCATGTTTACGAGGTCCAATTTCTATAGATGTTGCCAAATATTGGTGTCAACGTGTCTTTCCTTAGGGGGTGATTTAAACAGCATATGATCTACTGTATATATTTTTTGCTGTTCAAACATTGAAATTCTGGTTCATTTAACAAACATCAAAATGTTGTTGACCCTATCATTCTATGCTTAAATGATGAAAAAGTCGCATTTTGCTTGTTCTAACATGCTGTTAGATTTGCTTTTATTTTGTTCCTAACTATTTTGTTTGATAACTTACAGATGCTAGCCTTCCTTCGTGTTTTGTCGTGAGGTCCAGGATGAACAAGTCGGGCTCATTGGAGATAGTTATACTATGATAGCTGTTATATTATTGTAAACCTGATAGTTACCTGATGTAAACCTGATGGTTGATTGTAATAATGTGCCAAGTTTGGCTCTGTTTGATTGTATTCATGATGTGAACCATGCTTTTCCAGATTAGTTATGCTCTGTTTGAAGCATTTTATTTTCTGTCTGTTTTGATTTAATATTGTTATTTATTTACTGGAAAATTGAGATCTGCAGAATATAACCCACTTATTAGAACTGGTCCCATCTCACTAGTGGGCCCATCTTTTGAAAAAAAAATCATAAACTTTGGAGCCAAAAAGGCCACGACCTAGAAAATAAAAAGGCCGAATTGGTGGGCCTGATCCATGGGAACTAACAATAAAAAAGGCTGCAATACTGGGCTTGGCCCATGAACCTGACCAAAAATTGGTAAAAATAAAAATAAAAGGATGTATTGTTGGGCTAGGCCCATGTAGAAAACCGAATTGGACCGGGCTGAATCTTGTGCCACATCAGCTTGCCACACTGGATGCCTACATGGCCTGGGGAGGTTGCTAGTGACCAAAACGCCACAGTGGACATATTTTGGTCATAAACGTCTACGACCATTCCAGAAGAAAGGTCGCTATAGTCAGTTTACGACCGCCAGCTTTTGACCTTATGTTTTTGGTCACAAAAAGGTCGTAAATGTAAAACCATGACCGTTCAGTGACCAATATTGGTGGTCACAAGTTGACGTATTTCTTGTAGTGCCACTTTTCCACACTCGCTATATTTACTATTATTTCTTCTTTATCTAAACAGCCCATACTTTTTATTTACGTGCTATTTATTATCTTGCAAACCTATCCAACAACACCTACAAAGTACTTCTAGTTTCATACTTGTTCTAGGTAAAATGAACACTAAGTGTGCGTAGAGTCGTATCAGTGGCAGACAGGACTTGAGAGAATATTTGTTCTACCTTTAGCTCCTCGTTGGGTTCGATACTCTTACTTATCGAAAGAGGCTACAACTATCCTCTATACTTGTGGGTTATCAGTGTTTTGTTTTTAGGGCTTGTTGTGTTGTGGCCTCAGCATTAACCCTTATGACTTTTCTGTGTTCTTGTGGACCTTCGTGTGCGTGTGTTTGTCTTGTTGAACCTTGTTGGATGCTTGGCTTGGATGTTTTTCTTTATAATATAAAGCGGGCCGAAAGCCTTTTTCGGTAATAGACTCCCTTACCCATCTCTCTATTAGAAAATACACTAGTTTAAAATTAAACAGAGTTTCAGATGTATGTTCACACAGGATCACCGCTAACCTCCTCTGCGGATTTTGTTCCATGACCAAAACTTGTGTATGCCCTCAGGGCTTGTGGCGTGCCAGCTCATGAGCTGGTGGCAATGTTTGGACGTCGAACTCTTCTATCTGAGTGAAGCTCTTCATGCGGAGACTATGGCTCCTCCAGTGCTATCGAAGTTGTTGGAGAGGGCCGGGTTATTATCAAAGATGAACTGCACCGTCCTCGTTCGTGGTAGGTCAGATCTGTGAGGGAGCTGGGGAATGAATGTTACTCAGAGCGGGACGCTATTGGCAGGCGCTCCATGGACGCGTACATGAACCTTTGCCCTGCATTGCACACGCACGCTCCTTGGGTGCAGTGGGGCACGCCTAGATCGCACCCGACGTGTTAGACCACATGTATGTGTACGTGCTGTACCTGTGTATGTATACGAGTAGTGTACATGTGATCGTGTGCATGTGTTAGTGGCGCACGATCACCAGTAGTGGCAGACGACCTCTCTCCCTGAAGGTTTCTGTAAAGTGTATATATGCCCCGGCCGAAGAGCTAATGAAGTGCGTTGAATCTCATGGCTAGTCTCTTTTCATCATGGTATCGGATACCGGCGACTGGACCCTCAAAAAGAAAAGATATCGGCGACCGGACCAATCCCTTTGCTCCGGCCGACGATCCCGCTTCCGCCGCTATGGGTGACAACTCCAGCTCTCCATCCTCCCTTGCTGCCGATGGCTCCAGCGTCCCTGTCGCCGTTGCCCCCTGCTCCACCACCTGCCCTCCCTCCGGCTGGCCCCATTGCTGGTGTTCCTGTTGTCGCGGCTGCTCCATCACCGCCTCTGACCACCGTCTCCCCGGCGGTCCTGCGAGCATTGACATCCGCCGTCACATCCACATCACCCTGGATCTGCTCGCCGGCAACTATGCGCAGTGGCGCCGCCACTTCGACACGGTGATTGGCATGTTCGGCCTCCGCGACCACGTGGACGCCGCGGCCGTCCCACGCTTCGACGACCCTGACTGGGCGATGTCGGATCACGACGTCGTTCACTGGATGAACACCACCGTCGCCCCGACCTCCTGGATGCCGTGATGGCACATGAGGACACCGCTCTCACCTTCTGGACGGCGATCGACGACATTTTCCACGACAACCAGCTCGCCCGCGCCGTCTACGTCGACGCCGAATACCACACCGTGGTACAGGGTGATCTGACGATCATGCAATACTGTACTAAACTGAAGATGTACGCATATCAGCTCCGCGACCTTGGCAAGCCGGTGTCCGAGCCGCGCCAGGTCTTCCACCTCCTGCGCGGGCTCAACCGCCAGTACCACGGCGCCATTCCTCACATCATGTTGAAGTCGCTGCTGCCCACGCTCCTCCAGACACGCTCCTTCCTGTTGCTCGAGGAGCACCGAGCCGAGCAGACCGCGCGCCTCCAGGGCGCCCCACGCTCTTCGCCGGGCGTGGTGCCGCTCCGTCCTCTTCATCGCCACCCGCTGCACCCCCTACCGCTTCTCCTGACGCCACCAGAGGCGGGCTGGCGCGCGGTGGCCGTGGGCGACGCAACGGCACTTGTCACGGCGCGGGCTTCATCCCAGAACGCGCCTCCTCGCGCTCCTGGCCTGCCCGCTCCAGCGCCTGGCACCAACTCCTGGACCGGCCTCATCCAGGCTTCGCCCATGCCGTGGCGCGCTCCGGGGTCTAGCGTTCTCGGCCCCTGTCCCGGGACGCCGCCTCAACAGGCCATGTACGCTGCGCCGTTCCCCGCCGTCCCTGGCGCTTACGGTTATGGCCCGTCCCCCAGCTACGCGCCCCCATACGGCTACGGGCCGTCTCCTGGAGCACCGCAGCAGCAACACCTGCAACCCCTGGACATGGGCTCCCTCCAGGCGGCGGTCCACAGTCCCACGGCCAGTCCCTCGTCGTCAGGCAGTACCTCTGACTGGTACTTGGACTCCAGTGCGGCCTCGCATATGGCAAACAACCCTAGTAACCTCCACTCCGTCCAACCCTCTACCTCCCCTTCACACGTCATCGTTGGTAGCGGTGAACATCTCCCCATCACTCATGTTGGCACTGGTTCCCTAATTTCTGGCACTTCTCCTATTCAGTTATGCAATTTTCTTGTTGCTCCTTCTTTGATCAAAAATCTTCTCTCCGTTCGTCAAATTTGTGGTGAAAATCCGTAGAGTTTGACTTATTTGGTTTCTCTGTTAAGGACCCCCAGACTCGCACGGTGATTCTCCGATGTAACTCCACGGGCTGTATCGAGTGGCGCCTGCACCGTCGCTGTCTTCCCTCCCCGTTCGCTGGCGTGGTCACCACTGGACTTTTGTGCCAGTGTCTTGGTCATCCGGGAGAGGCGACGCTCCGGCTGCTGGCTTCACAGCTGCCCTTTTCCTTCGCCAAATCTGCACCTCATCACTGTCATGGCTGTCGAGTGGGCAAGCACACTCGTTTATCTATTTCTTCTTCTGTCAGCAGCACATATTTCCCTTTTCAGCTCTTGCATTTGGATGTATGGACATCGCATGTCACTAGAATTTCTGGCTATCAATTCTACTTAGTAATACTCGACGATTATTCACACTATGTCTGGACGTTTCCACTGAAACACAAGTCTGATGTTCCCCCAATTATGCGTGATTTCCTTGCTTGCGCTCGTACGCAGTTTCAACTCCCCGTTTTCTCTCTTCAGACTGACAACGGGCGGGAATTCGACAGTGCTTCGGTTCGCACGCTCCTCTCTGCGCATGGCTCCGTCCTTCGCCTCTCTTGCCCTTACACAAGCTAGCAGAACGGTTCAACGGTAAGGCAGAGCGCGTGCTCTGTACTCTCAATGACAGTGTGTGTCTGCGCTCCTCTTCCACGCATCAATGCCGCTGCGGTTCTGGGCTGAAGCCCTGAACACCGCCACTTACCTACAGAACAGGCGTCCTTATCATGCCACTGTCCCTCGCTCTCCCCATGAGCTTCTTCTGGGCGTCGCTCCTGACTACAGTATGCTGCGTGTGTTTGGTTGTTTATGTTACCCTAACACTGCTGCCACCGCACGCCACAAGCTTGCTGCTCGCTCTGTCGCATGTGTGTTTCTTGGGTATCCTTCAGACCACCGTGGCTATCGCTGTTTCGATCCACAGACTCGCCGCGTCCTTACCTCACGCCATGTCGTGTTCCACGAGAATGTTTTCCCCTTCGCTCGCAGCATTGCTCCTCCGCCCGAGCCGCCCATGCCTTTGCCTGCTGCTGTACCACTGATTCTGCAGGTGCCTGCGTCGAGCTCTGTTGCTGCACCTCCTTCTACTCCGCAGCAGGGGTCACTGGCTGCCGTGCCTTCTTCATCGAACGGCTCCAGCTCTGTCGCGCCCTCCTCGGGTACGAACGGGGCCGTTGGATCTGGCGCGACCGGTACCCCCGTAAGCACGCAGGGCGCCCATTCAGGCTCGACCGCTTCTTCCTCATCGGACGGTGGCAGCTCCTCCGCGCCTGCTGATTCTCCTGGTGTCTCACCCACACCGGCGGGGCCTGCTCCGCCGCGTCGGATGGTCACGCGCGCGCAAACTGGGATCTTCCGCCCCAATCCACGCTACTACGATGCCGCCACTGCCTCAACTACTTTTGTTCTCTCTCCTCTTCCCAGCTCTGTTCGTGTCGCCGTACGTGACCCGAATTGGCTGGCCGCAATGCGCGCAGAGTACAGCGCCCTCGTCCACAACCGCACCTAGGATCTGGTGCCGCGCCCCCCTGGCGCCAACTTGATCACTGGCAAATGGGTGTTCAAGCACAAGTTGCGTTCTGACGGGACGCTCGAACGCTACAAGGCCAGTTGGGTGGTGTGCGGCTTCCGTCAGCGCGCCTTTTGTCAAGCCCGCCACCATCCGCACCGTGCTCACCATTGCTGCATCACACCGCTGGCCTGTGAACCAGCTCGACGTGAAGAATGCCTTCCTGCATGGCACGCTCGAGGAGGAGGTGTACTATCATCAGCCTGCCGGCTTCGTCAACGCTGATCGCCCCAACCACGTCTGCCGCCTGCCCAAGTCTCTCTATGGCTTGAAGCAAGCCCCACGTGCCTGGTTCTTGCGCTTCGCCGGCTTCCTCAAGACGATCGGCTTCACCGGCACGCGCTCCGACGAGTCTCTGTTCGTCTACGCGCACGGCGACGACACGGCCTTCCTCCTCTTGTACGTCGACGATATCGTGCTCACTGCTTCCACGCCAGTCCTCCTTCAGTGTGTCGTCATCCGTCTCACCAGCGAGTTCGCCATGAAGGACCTCGGCCCGCTCCACTTCTTCCTCCGCATCCGTGTACAGCGCACTGCCGCTGGCTTCTTCCTCTGTCAGCGCCAGTACACGGAGGACATGCTCGACCGCGCTGGCATGGACACCTGCAAGCCGTCTCCGACGCCCATCGACACCAAGGGCAAGCTACCACAGGCTGATGGGCCGCGGGTTGATGATCCCTCTGCCTACCGCAACATTGTCGGTGTGTTGCAGTACCTCACCATCACTCGGCCTGAGCTTGCTTACGCCGTGCAACAGATCTGCCTTCATATGCATGATCCCCGCGCCTGCCACCAGAATCTGATCAAGCACGTGCCCAGGTATGTGCGTGGTACACCGTCGCTTGGCTTGCACTTGCGTGCCTCGCCGCGCCTGGACTTGGGCGCCTTCACGGATGCTGACTGGGCCGGCTGCCTCGACACCCGTCGCTCGACCTCCGGCTTCTGCATCTACCTCGGGGACGCCCTCGTCTCCTGGTCGTCCAAGCGCCAAGCCATCGTGTCACGCTCCAGCGCTGAGGCAGAGTATGGGGGCGTCGCCAACGCCGTTGCCGAATGCGTATGGCTCCGCCAACTGCTCAGTGAACTCCGCGCTCCGGCGACCACGGCGACGCTCGTTTTCTGCGACAATGTTTCCTCTGTCTACCTCTCGGCGAATCCAGTACATCATCGGCGCACCAAGCATGTGGAGCTGGACATCCACTTTGTCCGCGAGCGCGTCGCGCTCGGCGAGTTCCGTGTTCTCCACATCCCCACCAAGCAGCAGCTCACTGATGTCATGACCAAAGGCCTGCCCGAGGACGTTTTCCTCCAGTTCAGGTCCAGTCTTTGCATCGACACGGCCGACGACACGACTGGGGAGAGGGGGGGGGGGTGTGTTAGACCACATGTATGTGTACGTGTTGTACCTGTGTATGTATACGAGTAGTGTACATGTGATCGTGTGCATGTGTTAGTGGCGCACGATCACTAGTAGTGGCAGACGACCTCTCTCCCTGAAGGTTTCTGTAAACTGTATATATGCCCCAGCCGAAGAGCTAATGAAGTGCGTTGAATCTCATAGCTAGTCTCCCTTCATCACGACCGACTCCACCGAGGAGCTCCATGGACTAGTGCAGTCAACTCTGATAAGAAAATAGGCAGTTTTCCGATTAAAGTAATCCATGAATAAATCATGAGCATGACATGAACAGCATTGATAACATACTGATTACGATCTAACAGAGCATGTACTACGCATATAGTAGAAACATCTACGCATATCACTAGTACTGCTACAATAGAAAGAAACACGAGAGGGATAAGCGATGTATACCCTCCAATCGGCCAGGCGGTGGTGGTGGCGGTGACAGCAGCCGCGGCATCCTCGGCGGCCTTCTTGTCGGCCTCGGCCTTCTCAGCGGCGGCACGGTCGGGGTCGGTCGACATGATGAAGATGAAGGTGATGCGGATGTAGATGGACAGAAGCGAGCAGTCGCGTAGTCGCTACCCAAAAACCTAATCGCCCCTCTCCCCGTACAGGATCCGGAGAGGCGTGGTTTCGGAGGCCTGCTCTCCCGTCAACCGTGTACGCGGTGAACGGGACGGAGTCGTGACGAGGCGTGGCGTGGCGAGGCGAGCGGAGGAGGAGGAGTGCGCGAGGGCCTCATCTCTTCTCAAGCTCCAATAGCATGAGGGAGAGAGTCCCTTATAAACCACTCCAACTCTCCTTCCACTTCCAAGGTGGGACTAAACTTCCCACCACCTTGTCATGCCACCTACATGGGCCCTTAGAGATTAAATCTGAAATTGTCATATGGGCTCTAGGCCCATCTCATATTTCAACAAACTCTGGCCATGGTGGCAGAGGAGATGCACACAAACACTCATCAGGGGTGCAACTGTTTCCTTGTCCTGCACCCTCAGCTCGCACCTGACTCCACCAGCTCCGGCGAGCCCCCGGCCATGCATGGTGGCATAGGCGACAGCCAGTGGGAGAGGCACTAGAAAACTCCTCATCATAGAGGGTGCAACTGTTTTCTTGTCTTGTTGGAATCTTGTTGATTATCTATATACTCCATCCGTTCCTAAATATAAGTCTTTGTAAAGATTCCACTATGAACTACATATGAATGTATATAGATGTATTTTAAGTGTGGATTCATTTATTTTACTCCGTATGTAGTCCACCCAGTAAAATCTTTACAAAGACTTATATTTAGAAACGGGGGGAGTATATCACTACCGGAAAAATGATTTATGCCATGTAGAAACTTTGCCTAGTTCTTTTTTCCCGGAACACGATAAAGATAGGCTTTGCCGAGTGTAAACTGAATACACGGCAAAGGGCCGAGTGTCCTTTTTTTTCTTTCTGCGCTCTCTCTTTCCTATCACAATTTTTCCAACGTATGTTTCCCGCCATATCTGTGATGAAATGACATGTTGTGTATCTAAATATGATTTTTGCCAAAAATCAGGAGGAAACTATGCAGCACCTGCAATTCAATTTTTACCCGCTTTCTACCGAATCGGCAGGAAGTTGTCTTTTTTATGATCACTCGATAGGAAGCCGGCAGGTTCAGATAACATGGAGATAACATGGAGAATCGTGCATACGAAGTGGCCTAGTATTTTTTTTTAAAAAAATTAGGCCGGTGCAATTATCAATCAGTGGCAGGGTAGGTGCTTCACAAAATAATCCATTAATTTGTGGCACTCAGAAAATGATAAGTGCATTTTTTGTGCAAAGGAAATGAAAACTACTCATCAGAGAGGGTCGCAGCTGTTTCCTTTTTCTGTACACGCACGCGCCGCAGTGGTGCACGCTCAGCTCGCACCTGACTCCACCAGCTCCAGACGCTGCATTCCTTAGTGCCGTCAACTCCGGCGAGCCCCCGGCCGGTCACCATACGCTGCATTCCTTATTGCCGGAGCCCCCGGCCGGTCACCATATGCTGCATTCCTTAGGGCATCTCCAGTCGCGTCCCAGGAAGGTTTTCCCAGGCGTTTTTTCCGCGCCGGCGCCGAAAAAACGGCCCAGTCGCGCCCCCAGGAGCTCGATTTTCGCCGGCTTGGGCCGAAAACAGCGCCGGCGGATCCAACCCGAACCCGGCGTGCTGGGGGCGCCCGGGGGCGCCGGGCGAACTGTTTTGGCGCGAAAAAGCCGCGGGCCCGCCGCGTCAGCGACACGGCTCTCTTCTCGGCCCTTCGTCGTCCTCATCGCCTCGGTTTCCCGCGGCGAATCAATGCCAAAGCTGCCGCGCCGGTCAGCCTGCCATTGGTGCTCACGGGCGGCGCAGTGAAGACCGGACGACGCGTGTCCCCTCGCCCTCCCTCGCCCGCCACGCGTACACACGGTGGCACGCGCGCCTCGGCCTATATATGACGCGCTCCGGTGCACTCGGCGACTCATCACACTCTCCCGCCGTCGTCGTTTCTCCCTCTCCTCTCCTCTTTTTCGCCGTCTCCAGTTCACACCCATGGCCGAGCGCTTCCCAGGCGACGGCGCGGCGGCGAACGGCTTCGGCCGCCGCCATCTTCATGAAGACGAGGCTCGCCTCCTTTACGAGGCCAAGTACCCGGTCCCGCCAGACATGCGGGTGCCCGGGGCGTGGAGGATCAGCCCGGGCGGCGTGCCGGTACCCCCGATACCCACCGGAGCGGCCAGGCATGCGGAGATCGCACGCATCCGCTCGAATCTGCCGCGCGCGGCGAGGGAGGGGCCACGGTACGTCCCCGACAGCCCGCTCTGGGAACCCTACTTCCGCCGCCGTCACGCCCAGCAGCTCGAGGCCACCAACGGCGTCGAGCCCTCCGGCAGGCTCAACGCCGCCGGCCGGCGTCGGTGGTGGGGCGTGCCCGGGCGCACGTTGGAGGCCGTCCTCGAGTACATCGAGGGCGGCAACACGCCGCGCCTTGAGTACCCCGCTCCCCCTTCTTTCTCACGCCGCCGGGGAAGCTCCTGGACCCCGAGGCGCATGGAGACCGGGGGGTCGTCCTCCTCGTCCGGCGGCTCGCCCTGCCTCCGCCCCGTAAAGCCGGAGCCCCAGAGCGCGCCGGTCAGCGCGCGCACCCGCAGCTCCGGCGTCCGCATCGGCGCCAACGCCTCTCCACCCGCCGGCCGCCTCGTACTCGTCGAGCCCAAGCCGGAGCCCGGCTTGCCCTCGGAGTACAAGGAGATAGCCCGGCGCGGCATCTCCGACGAGGACGCCATGCGGTGGGCGCGGGACGACTACCTCTGCGACGAGATGGTCCGGCAGCGCCGGGTGGTGGGGCGTGCCCGGGCGCACGTTGGAGGCCGTCCTCGAGTACATCGAGGGCGGCAACACGCCGCGCCTCGAGTACCCCGCTCCACCTTCTTTCTCACGCCGCCGGGGAAGCTCCTGGACCCCGAGGCGCATGGAGACCGGGGGGTCGTCCTCCTCGTCCGGCGGCTCGCCCTGCCTCCGCCCCATAAAGCCGGAGCCCCAGAGCGCGCCGGTCAGCGCGCGCACCCGCAGCTCCGGCGTCCGCATCGGCGCCAACGCCTCTCCACCCGCCGGCCGCCTCGTCCTCGTCGAGCCCAAGCCGGAGCCCGGCTTGCCCTCGGAGTACAAGGAGATAGCCCCGCGCGGCATCTCCGACGAGGACGCCATGCGGTGGGCGCGGGACGACTACCTCTGCGACGAGATGGTCCGGCAGCGCCGGGCCCTGGAGGAGATCGCCGCCCGCAAGCGTGGGCGCGAGGACGAGCACGGCGTCGTGGTCCTCGACAGCGACGACGACGACGCCCCCGGACCGTCCAACCCGCCGCGCCAACCGGGGGAGGGATGCAGCATGGACGGCGGAGGCGTAGGCGGGGGCGGCAGCGACGACGACGACGACGATGACGACGACGGTGGTGACTACACGCGGTTCTACATGCCTCCATGTAGAACCGCGTGGGCGGGCGGCCAGGCGGGCGGCCAGACGGGCGGCGAGGGAGACGGCGGGGGTAGCTCGCGGTAGAATTTTTTTTTTTTTGTAAAATATATTTAAGTTTGAATGAACTCGCCGATGTTTGTGTTAAATTTGAGTCGTTTTTGCGGCGTACACTGGTGGAAAAATAGCCTTCGGTCGCGGTTCGCAACGGCCATTAGTCGCGGCTGCGCAACCGCGACCAGCAAAGCGCGACTAAAGCCCGCCACCTTTAGTCGCGGCTGCTTACGAACCGCGACTAAAGGCCCGTCCACGTGGGCGCCAGGCGGCCGTCGGGGCGGAGGACCTTTAGTCGCGGTTCTTCTGGCCAACCGCGACTAAAGGCCGCCGCAGGTTTAGGGTTTTTAGCCCCCCCCCCTAAACCTGTTTTCTGTTTAATTTGTTTTGTTTTATTTCTTTTGTGCTTTATTTTAATTTTGAAGGAGTTTCATATATTCTACGGTACTACATACATGCATATGAATGTACAATTTCAAATAAATTTGAAATTAGAACCAAAAAGAATTCAAGAGGAATATACAATATATATTCAATATCA
>LR880969.1:815835291-815847392 GCA_904067115.1 Aegilops sharonensis | reverse complement strand
TCTTGCTTGGCAGGAGGGAGTTGCCAAATTTGAAGACGTTTGCCGGGGTCTCTAATATAATCTGTTTCTGCTGTTACAACTGTCTCTTGCTGTGGAAC
Organism: Aegilops sharonensis; assembly: GCA_904067115.1. NCBI lineage: Eukaryota > Viridiplantae > Streptophyta > Magnoliopsida > Poales > Poaceae > Aegilops > Aegilops sharonensis. The sequence goes on along the minus strand of LR880969.1, from coordinate 815,847,294 downwards.
TTCTACGGATGCTGAAATATTCTGATCAAGAGTATCACTTTGTCCACTACTTTGTCCTTGTTCGGCTGTGTTGGAATCATCAACACCGGTAGCAGTAGGTTCAGGTTGGGAGCCAGGGCAGGAGCTTGATCCAACCTTCTCAAAAAAAGAGAGCATTGTCTTCCTCTTCATGACTACACAAACACAAAAATATAGATCGGTGACAACAGACAATAAATCCAAACAAAAGAACAGGCCTAATTTGTGTCATGCCTAATTTGCAGTACATCTGTACATGTTTGTGAGGATAAACAAGATATTAGTTCCCCTAATTTCCCTGATCCCATTTAACCTAAGTACCTAACTCAAGAATTTCTGCAGTACGGATCAGTTCGCCGGCATATAAATTACATAGCGTGAATTAAAGAAGACTCACTTGCAGGTTCGGCCGTCTGCGCCGCCGGAGCTGGCGCCAGGCCTGGCCGGTGCTGATTGGAGTCGCAGGACGGCAGGAGGGACGAGGGAGAGGGAGAGACCGAGAGATGCGTCTCATCTGTTGTGCGTGCGTGCGTTGATGGATTCCTGGACGGCTGGACCTGCCTCTTTGTCTTCCGAGTTGGGCTAGTGGGCTAAACATATGCTACTGGGCTTGAGATCACCGTTGGGGGGGGGCTAATTAGTTCTAACTAGTCCTGATCGAACAAAAATTACGCTATACAACGTTGGTTCGACGCGCAGGTTGGGGGGGGGGGGGCGTGGCCCCCGCTCGTCCCCCCGTAGCTCCGCCCCTGCGCTGGAGGCGCAGCCCGGCGTGCTCCACGTCGACCCTGAGACGCGCTACAAGCTGCAGACCACCCGGACTCCCAAGTTCCTGGGGCTGGACAGGGCGCACGCGCTGTTCCCCCAGCCGAAGCCGAAAGCCGCCCGCGACGTCATAATCGGTGTGCTGGACAGCGGCGTGTGGCCGGAGAGTCGGAGCTACGACGACACGGGGTTAGGCCCCGTGCCGGCGCGCTGGAAGGGCAAGTACCAGTCCGGGAACGACTTCAACGCCTCCGCGTGCAACAGGAAGCTCATCGGCGCCAGGTACTTCCTCAAGGGGTACGTGGCATCCAAAAGCAGCTCCGTGGACTGGTCCAAGGAGTCGCGCTCGCCAAGGGACAACATAGGGCACGGCACACACACCTCTAGCACCGCCGCGGGCTCTGCAGTGCCCGGCGCCGACATGCTGGGGTACGCGTCCGGGACGGCCACGGGCATGGCGCCGCGCGCGCGCGTGGCCATGTACAAGGTGTGCGGGATTGACGGCGTGTGCTCCAGCTGTGACATTCTCAAGGGAATGGAGGTCGCCGTTGCCGATGGCGTGGATGTGCTCTCCCTCTCCCTGGGCGATGACAGCTCAAGCGATTATCTCAGCAGCGTCGCCTTAGGCGCTTACAGCGCCATGCAGAAGGGAATTTTTGTCTCCTGCTCGGCGGGGAATGCTGGGCCAGACGGGTCGCTGACCAACTACGCGCCGTGGATCACCACCGTGGGTGCCGGGACACTCGACCGCGACTTCCCCGCCTACGTCACCCTCGGCAACGGTAAGAAATACACCGGCGCGTCCCTCTACAGCGGCAAGAAATTGCCCACCACGCCTCTGCCATTTTGGTACGCAGGGAACGCGTCCGACAACAGCAACGCCGCGTCCTGTGTCAAGGACAGCCTCATCTCAGCCAAGGTCGCCGGCAAGATTGTCCTCTGCGATCGTGGCACAAACTCCAGGGTCGACAAGGGATTCGTCGTCAGAGATGCTGGTGGTGTCGGCATGGTGCTCGCGAATACCGTCGCACAAGGCGAGGAGCTTGTCGCCGACGCGCATATTCTCCCGGCCTCCGGCGTCGGAGAGAAGGCCGGCAACGCCATGCATGAGAACCTACGCGTCGTCGGATCCAAACCCGACGGCCACACTAGTGTTCGCTGGCACAAAGGTTGGGGTCACCCCGTCACCCGTCGTGGCCGCCTTCTCGTCGAGGGGGCCGAACCATGTGACGCCCGGCATCCTTAAGCCAGACTTGATCGCCCCGGGGGTAAACATCCTTGCGGCGTGGGCTGGATCCGTCGGCCCATCAGGGAACCCCGGCCGACGACGACCGGCGCACCAGCTTCAATATCATATCCGGCACGTCCATGGCGTGCCCGCACGTGAGCGGGCTGGCTGCTTTGCTCCGCTCGGTGCACCCGGACTGGAGCCCAGCGGCCATCCGGTCGGCGTTGATGACCACGGCGTACGCGGTGTAGCCCAACAGCCGCGACGGCATCCTCGACGCGGCCACCGGACGCGAGGCAACGCCGCTGGACATAGGAGCCGGGCATGTCAACCCCAGCAAGGCGGTGGATCCGGGCCTGGTGTACGACATCACCCCCGCGGACTACTTGGACTTCCTTTGCGCCATTAACTACACGTCGGAGCAGATCGAAGCTCTCACCAAGCAGCTGAACGGGTGCAGCGCCAACCGCACGTACGCGGTGTCCGCGCTCAACTACCCGTCGTTCTCCGTCATGTTCCCGGCGGCCGGTGGCACGGAGAAGCAAACCCGCACGCTGACCAACGTCGGGAAGCCCGGCATGTACACGGTGACAATCACCACCACGGCGCAAATCAGTTGTTGGGTCGAGCCGACGATGCTGACCTTCACCAAGGTGGGTGAAAAGAAGAGCTACACGGTGAGCTTCGCAGCCAAGGGGAAGCCGTCGGGCACGAACGTGTTCGGTCGGCTCGTCTGCTCCAGCTGCGACCACGTGGTGGCCAGCCCAATCGTGGCAACTTGGACCTGACCACCAGCCGGCCGGCCGGTGGAAGCTAATTAGCAATAAAAACGTCGGGGTGAAAAAGGTCTACTGATTGTAAGTCACGTATAAGGATGGCGCTATGAAGAGATCATGTAATTAGATCCCTCTAGACCAAGATACGGGCTAAGGACGGCATTCACTTTCTCACACGATATACAAGAAATCTTTATCTATAGTGCACGTGTTTATGTACCAAAACTGGTCTAAACTCCTACCTCTATATGTTTATCAACTAGTTCACGTGTTAAAACTAAATGAAAACTTTTCAGTTAATCAACTACTCTCTACGTCCCATAATGTAAGACGTTTTTTGATACTAGTGGACAGAGGGAATAGTAGACAGCTTAGAGAATCAACTGAGGCTGTAGCTGCTGAAAAGAAAGTCAATGATCTAATTACTTCTTCCTCTAAAAAGCAGAAACCTGGTAAAGGTTCCCTCCCCTTTTTACAACTGTTCTGTGTTATGGTGCAACCTCATTTGTATTAAGTTATCATATTCATATAGTTGATGAGAAGTTGGATAGAGAGGCAAAAATAAATATATTTATTGTCAGACATCCAACCTGTATATTGCCATTTGTCAGTTTTCTTGTAGTCCAAACTATTTTTATTTTATGCACGAGTACCTTTTTACACACCATCTCACTTTTGGCAAATGTGTTTTCCGTGATTATTCCTTCCGTATCTACTTCTAGAGATGCCTTGCTTCTGTACTAACATTGCTCTAAGTTTTAACTCTGCAGCCGGATGCCTTTTTGAAGAAGAACCAAGTTCTCAGCGGATGTCTTACTTCTGTACTAACATTGCCCTAACAGCGGATTCTACTGATACTGAAAGTGAAGTTCCTGGTGCGCCGCCGAATAGCAGTATGCCTGAATCCTGATCACAAGACATGGTTCATTGCACATGCATACATATAGTGGATAACAAGTGCTGAATGTTCCTTTTGTAAGACGGCTCGACACTCTTACGCAGTTTCTATGCAATCAACATGTGGAAATACAAAGTGTGAAGACGATGAATTCAGTGAGCTCGCAATGCAGTTCAGTTGACTAAGTATTTGTTCTGGGACAGTGTGATATTATGAACTCTTAGGAAGTTGGCTACCTGGTATCTAGTCCTAGAGATGTCTTACTTCTGTACTAACATTGCTCTAATTTTCAACTCTGCGGTCGGATGTCGTATGGTTCTACCGATACTGTAAGTGGTGTTGCTGGTGTGCCAAATAGCAGTATTGGCGTGAGCTGCGGGAGAGAGGACGGGGGAGGGAAAGGCGGAGGCGGGGGTGGATTCGACATTGACACGGGGCTGCGGCAGCGACGACGACATCGACATCGACACGGGGTTGCGGCGGCGATGATGACGACATCATCGTCACGGTTCTGCGGTGGCGGCGACGACGACGACATCAACACCATCAACATGGGCTTGTGGAGGCACCGATGCCGACGACCTATACGCGTGGCATATATTGTGTGCGTATGTGTGTGTGTGTGAGCGTGCGCGCCTGTGTGCATGTGCGTGCGTGTGTGTGTGTGTTAATTATCTATATCAGATATGTATGATTGATGATTGACTGTTTGCATAACATGTACTTCCAGTGAAATGCATGTCTAAATTGAAATAGGTAGACTTTTATTTTTTTAAATCCTAATTTGTTACTAGTAGCGTGGGTGTATAATAGAAGCGCTACTGCTATTCCTTTACTAGTAGCGTGGTGTGGAATACTAGTAGCATGGGGCACCAGCGCTACCTGTGTGTATGTTTAGCTGTAGCATGGGGTAAAACACACGCTACTGCTAAAAAATAGCTGTAGCGTCATAGCAGTAGCGCGGGAACCTACGCTACTGGTAGTCCAAAAACCCACGCTACTGGTAAGGTTTTTCCTAGTAGTGCCTCCCTGCTCCGCTTCTCGCCCCTGGCTCCTCCTCCAGCGCCCCTGGCTCCTCCTCCAGCGCCCCCTCTCCCCCTCCCGTGGTGGTTCCGTCCATGACCCGGGTGGCCGGGGATGGGGCTCCCCGCTCAAGCGACGGGCCGGTGGTCGGGATGCGGCTGCCCCCTCGGATGCTCGCCATCCCTCACCGGAGGGTTCCCGGCGGGAGGCGGAGCTTCGCGACGGCCTCCTTCGCAACAAGGGGCCGGCCGAGGCTGACTCCGCCGACTGGCGTTCCTCGCGGGGCCGTGACCGCTCCCCCGAGGCATGGCGTGGGCGAGGCCGTGACCGGGACCGGGACCGGCGTCCCTCTCCCCGTCGCTCTCGTTCCCCGTCCCGGTCCGAGCGTGCGCCGGCCTCCCCCCCGCGACGCTATGATCCTCCCCGTCACCAAGCTCAATTCCCTCCGTCCGGTCCTAACAACAACAACAATCGCAACGGACGGGGGGCATTTTCTAAGAAGAAGAAGAAGGGTGCTCATCCCCAGCCGGGTGGTCCGGCCTCGTCGGTCACTAACCCGACGGTCGTGGTGGCACCTCCCTCGTCCGCCACCTGCTTCAACTGTCGGGTGGTCTGGCATAGTCAGGTGGACTGTCCCAAGCCTCCTGCTTGCTACCTCTGCAAGAGGACAGATAATCCCGCCGCCCTCCGTCCGGTGCACCAGCCCCCGAGACGCTTGGGTTGTTTGGCTACGCGTTGGATGACCTGGGCTTCTTCCAGATGGACCTCCTTGAGGCTCGGGCCACCCCACCCATGACTACACTCATCTCGGTCCTGGATGGCCGGACGGCTTCCCCGGCCATCATCTCTGAGGAGCTTCGCCACCTGTTTAACCCGGATTGGGATTGGAAGGTGACCCCGATCTCGAACCGGGAGTTTACCACGATCTTCCCCGACCCGGCCAGTCTCCGCTACAGCACCCATAGCGCCAGACTCACGCTCGCTCTCAACCAGCTCTCAGTCCGCATCTCTGTCCCGTCTGTGGATCCGCTTGCGGTGGCCACCCTGTCTACGGTTTGGGTGCAGATCCATGGGCTCCCGCCACCTGCTAGGGATGAGGGAGTTCTCCGCGGCTTGTCCCGTCTGTTGGGCAAGTTTGTGGTTGTCGACAGCGCCTATCTGCCCAAGGGACCTGCGGTTCGGCTTCAGATCAAGTCCCCCGACCCCTCCAAGCTCAAGACGACAATCCAGATGTTCTTCAACAACCTTAGCTACGACTTGCACATCTCGGTTGAGGGTGGGACTCCCACTGATCCCCTCAGCCCGGATGATAGGAGTGGCCCCAACCCCGAGCCGAGGCCGGACGGGGGAGCTGGCGCTCAAGGTTCCCCCCGACACCCCCGCAGCCACTCTCCCCGCTCTGAGTCCTCCGACGACAGCTCGACCGACCCGGGAGAGGATGCCCCCCCCCCCCGACCGGCTCTTCCCACCCCCCGTCTGCTCACGGCTCGACGCCGGGTTCCCATGACGCCGACCCCGGGAACGAGTCTGAGGACATTGCGGCGATTGCTGCCATGCTCGATGAGGCTGCCACCCTCCCTCCTGGCGCCACCCTTCCCCCTCCCTTCCTCCCTGCGCCGTTGTCCTTATCTGAGGAGGAGGGGAGCGTTATCAGCCGAGGTAGCATGGAGGTCCGCCCCCCGTCTTCCCCGTGGCCCGTGTCCTCGATGCCGGTCTAGGAGGATCCCTCGACGCCGGCTCTTCTGGAGTATGTCCCTGCGGCACCTACCTCGCCCTCGTCCTCCAGGCCTTCCAACTCCTGGGGCCGCCATCGCTTGACCTCTAATACGGTGTCGTCCGCCCGGAAGAGTGCCTGGCTTGGGGCAGTTCTGCGGCTGACTGGGGCCTCGCCGACCGCGGTGGAGAAGGCCTCCCGACGCACCGCCATCCGCAATCTTGACACAGGTCCGTCTGACTCCGAGGCACCCTGTCCCAACTCTGATGATATTTGTGATTCCTCTTTCTCCGCTCTTGTTGGTGTTCCACTTGGTCATCTGGCCAAGGTCGCGGCCGACTCGGCTATAGTCTTCCATGGCGAGAAAGGCCCGGTCTTAGAGCAGCTTGCGGTCCTCCAGGCCAAGGACATCCTGGAGGGCCACCTCGCAACCACTCGGGCTCGCGAGGCAGCAGCAGCTATGGAGGCCCCCACACCCACGCCCCGCCGTCCTGGGGGTCGGGGCCCTAGTGAGGCCGACCCGGGTGAGATCCGTGGTCGGACGCGCTCTCGCACTGCCCATCTACGCCGTGCTCTTAGTGCTTCTACCACAGTTGGGTCCCAGGAGGGCCCATTAGGCGAGTGATCATGCACGCTCTTTGCTAGAACCTGCGGGGCTTCGGTCATGATGGCCGCCGCAGGCAGCTTATTGAGTACATGCGCGATGAGTCCATTGATGTGGTAGCGATCCAAGAAACAATGCGCACCGAATTCTCTCTCGTGGAACATGAGCGCCTTAGCAGACACCTCTTCGCTTGGCGCTGGTTGCGAAGGATGCCACCTTCGAGGTGGGCTCCATGGATCGTGGAACCCATTTTGTTAGCATGGAGGTCTGGGAACGCGATCTGAATTTCAAGTGGGAGGGATTATCGTGGTGTATGGCCCTGCTGATCATAGTCGCTCAGCCGCTTTCCTGGCTGAACTTCATGCCAATATCTCCTCAGAGATTCGTTGTTTTAACGACTGGGTTGCGGACCTAGGTCTCCTTGAGCTAGACAGGGTCGGGGCGAGATTTACCTGGACTAATAGACAGGTTTCTCCGACCCTTAGTGTGCTGGATCGTGTATTCGTCTCCCCTGACTAGGAACTTCGGTTCCCTTTGGCCTCCCTTCAGGCTATTACTCGCATTGGGTCCGACCACGTCCCCCTCCTCTTATCATCTAGGGATGAGAGACCGCGTCCCCCTCCGCGGTTCCGGTTCAAAGCTTTCTGGCTCCGGCAACTAGGTTTTGTGGCTGCCGTCTAGGCTCACTAGGTCTCGGCACTAGCGGAGCCCCATAGGCAGATGTCGATCCTGGATGAATGGCACCACCTGTCCAAGCGCTCCCGGCAGTTCATGAAGGGCCGGGGGGCCAATATGGGGAGGGATCTTTGGATCCAAAAGGCCTCCCTCCTTGAGGAGATCTGGGCCCTTGACCTCCGTGCAGATATTGCTGGGATCTCCGCGGAGGAATGGGCCCATAGATTATAGTTTGGAGGACTCCCTCATGGATATCTACTCCAAGGAGGAAGAATATTGTCGCCAACGGGGTTCTATGAACTGGGTGTTGTTTGGGGATGCCAACACTGCCTACTTCCAGGCCATCGCCAATGGCCGTAGGCGTCGCTGTTCCATTCCCCTCTTATGGGAAGGTGGTCAGCTGTTTCAGGAACCTCAGGCTATTCGCGTGCTGGTGGACAACTTTTACATGTCATTATTTCAGGGACGCCCACAGAGTGGTGTCGCCCTTGCTGACCACATTTGGACACCCGACCAACAGGTTTCCAATGCGGAAAATGCGGCCTTGCTCGCCCCTTTTGATGCCGCTGAAGTGGAGGCTTTTGTCAAAGCCACGAACCCAGCCTCGGCCCCAGGCCTCGATGGACTGCCGGTCCGTTTTTTTCAGGCTTTCTGGCCGATGGTCAAGGATATCATCCTTGACCTTTTCCCTGAGTTCTCTAGGGGAAATTTAGACTTGTCCCGGCTTAACTATGGGATCATTTCTCTGACTCCCAAGGTGTCGGGTGCGGCGGACATTAGGCAGTTCCGTCCTATCACAGTCTTCAATGTGATATTTCGGATCCTGGCGAAAGGATACGCCACTAGGGCGGCCCTTATCGCCCCCCTGGATCCATCAACCGAACCAGTCGGCCTTCACGAAAGGTAGGTTTATTCTGGATGGGATCCTCGTTCTTCATGAGGTTATCCATGAGGTGAAGAGCAAGCACCTTCGCGCTGTGTTCTTCAAGATCGACTTCCATAAAGCTTATGACACCGTCCATTGGTCCTGCCTTCGGGAGGTATTGCTCAAGTGTGGATTTGATCCCCACTGGGTTGCCCGAGTGATGCAGTTAGTGACGAGTGGTCGAATGGCGGTGAACATAAATGGGGAGGTCAGGCCATACTTTACGATTGGTCAGGGAGTGCGACAGGGAGACCCGATATCCCCATTTCTCTTCAACCTTGTGGTAGGTGCCCTCGCTTCGATCCTCGATTTGGCCAAGCACGCCGGCCACATTAGGGGGATTTGCCCCCAGCTTGTGGCCAATGGAGGTCTGATCACCTCCAATATGCTGACGACACCATCTATCTATTATTATATACTTAAAACGATAGAAAACGAACAGCTAAGATGTAACAGTAAAAAAAGAGAACGGCCGGATTAGCTTAAAGGAAGACGATCAATTGATTCCTTTTCAAGTCTCTATGCACATCGTGAGCTCGGAGGAGTCCACGATGCACACGTTATACTTGCACTAATCATGGAGTCCTAGAGGCTCACGTACATGTCTTTTCCAGCCGTACTAGGTTAGACAGGCGCATCACCAGTAGTCATTGATTTTATAGTAGGACACGTACAATAAACACCTTTCTTTCTCATCCCACAAAAAAAACACTTTCCTTTCTACTACAAAAACAGGTCGTATGATACTTGGACAAGTATAACAGACCTATGTAACTGTATCATTTCCTTTAAAATTCAAGCCATGTTTTCACGTAAAGAAAAACCAAGCCCCCTTGACACGTACAATTGGGATGATACGTGATAGAGATTTTCTCATAGCTTCACTTTCCACGTGACAACCATGGAGTTGCCGCATGACCAAAGCTAAACCTGTAATTTACCGCAGGACCCCCCTAAACTTTTTTCTGAGAACAGGACCATCCTAAACATAGGGACCACATATCTTAACCAAACCAAGTATTACAAATGACATTGAAAATATAATAAAATAAAATACATTGATGTATTCTACCTTTGGAACAAACCAATGATGCGACTCTAGAAGCCACTGTATTGCCACGGCATGTCTAACATTAATGGCCGTTGATAGGAAATCACTAATACTTGGGTCCTGTTTGACCATAGCCCACAAGAAAATGACATACAACCTAAGAATAAGAGCCACAGATCCAAGAGCTGGAGTTCCATTAAATCTCACAGCCCTCACGCCAGCACCACAAGGCGCACTGAAGAGGCAGTGATAACATTGGAGGCCCCAACTGACAAGGGGGTGCTGCCGCAGCCGCGATGCCAACCAACCCTGTAAACGCTAGGCGAGCAAATAATGAGTGAAGCAACGCACTTGAATAAGTTCTTATTACAATGCATAGGCAAACATATTGTTGTAGATACAACTCTTTTTTTTAGGGTATAGATACAACTCTCTTTTTTTCGATCGAAGGGGCCACACGGCCCCCATTTTCATTATGAAAATGGAGTTATTTACAAGGCATCAAAACCACCATTACATCACTTATCTAGAAGCCACATGATGCTCCAGCCTATCCAGCCTAATCATCACACCACTGATATTATATCACCACATCAGGATGCTTCAAACTGCCCAAAACTAGTCATGGAAGGGCCCAGTGCTACGCTAGCTACAAGGGTATCAACAGACTAAATGACAATAACCAAATTAACATTATGCTTTGAAGCCAGCAAGCATTTCCAGCGACTAGCTTCACAAAATCCTTCTCACATGCGGCGCCAAACCATGCCCTCCTCTGAAGATATCACGAGTCACCCCCACGATATGCCTAGACACCTGATGAAGCATGCTTTGCAGCCCTCTTTTCTGCAGATTTTTCCATGAGTCAAGTAGGGAACAAACAAGAAAGAAAATGTCAGTAGGATCTCTAGGCATAACACTTTGAAAACAGGATTTGTTCCTTGTTTTCCATATAGACCACAAGAGAGCAGCAATACCCAATAAAAACGACTACTCTATCTTTGCCAGTATAGCTAGACAACCAGTTCTGGCATAAGTCAAAAAAAGACATGGGAGCTCTCTGGCTCCCTAGAGCACATCCCACAATATTCCACGGGAACTTAGCTAAGGAACAAGAGAAAAATAAATGATTCACACTCTCTTCACAGTCACAAAATTCACAAAACTTAGCACCTTTCCAGCCTTTTTTATTCAGATTGTCCTTGGTCAGAATCCTATTTTTGACTACTAACCAAGAGAATGCCTTAACTTTAAGAGGCATCTTCATCCTCCATAGTTTATTAAAAGGGAAAACGACTTGTCTAGCTATAAGATAGTGATATAGAGATTTAACAGTGAAGCTACCGGAGTTTGTAAGTAGCCATTTAACTTTGTCAGGCTTATCCGACAAAATCACCTAAACACACATATCAAGTAACTTATTCCACATATCAAGAGTCTCCCTATATAAACATCTTCTGAACCTAATGCAATTAAACTCCATGGTAAATACTTTCGCAACAGTAACATGTTTGCAGAAAGTTAGATTATAAAGATGAGGAAAAATCAAACAAAGAGGTTTATCCTTTATCCACGCATCTTCCCAAAATCTAGTTTTACGACCATCCCCCACAATTCTCTGACAACAGCTATAGAAAATATTCTTAACTTCCATTAAGCCATTCCAGAAGTGGGAGTTGTTAGGAGATGATTCACATTGAGTCAAAGTTTTCTTCTTCAGATACTTTGCTCTAATCAACTCCTGCCAGTCCCCCTCCTCATTTTCTAGTCTCCAGAGCCACTTACAAAGAAGACTAACATTTTTAACATCTAGATTAGTAACCCCCAGTCCTCCCTGGTCCCTAGGTTGGCACACATCATTCCAGTTAGCCAGGTGGTACTTCCACACTCCCTCCCTTTCTTGCCAAACCAAACGAGCTCGGAAAAAATCAAAGCGTTTACCCACACCTTTAGGCAATCTAAAGAAGGAAAGCATGTGACTAGGAACACTACTCAAGCAAGTCTCAGTTAGAATAAGTCTCTCTCCCATAGGAAGCAAGCTCCCTTGCCAGGTAGCTGCTTTCTTCTCACATTTCTCCTCAGCAGGTTTCCAATCGCTATTACTAAGTTTCTTATAGTGTAGAGGCATACCCAGGTAGCGAAAAGGAAAGGTTCCAATTGTGCAAGTAAAGATCTGAGCATATTCCTCCTGTCTTACTTTCGCCTCACCGAAGCAGTAAACCTCGCTTTTTAAAAAATTAATTTTTAGACCAGTCAAGTGCTCAAAGACACAAAGGATGATTTTAAGATTCCTAGCTCCTTCCAAGTCGTCCTCAAAACAAAAAAT
>LR880969.1:815806370-815830594 GCA_904067115.1 Aegilops sharonensis | reverse complement strand
AGTATGCGGCCCTGGGGGTCCTCGGCCCAATCTAACCGATTGGGGGACGACGTGGTGAGTACCCCCTAGTCCAGGACACCGTCAGTAGCCCCCTGAACCGGTCTTCAAGTTAGGGACGCTCCTCGATTCTTCCGAACTGTTCTTCATCTTCAGTTGCCGGTCTTGAAAACTGGTTCAACAAATCTTCTCATCTTCGATCTTGAGGATCGCCGAAATGCATTCGGCGAGTTTATACGTCGGGTATCCGAGGAGCCCCTTTAAGTTTCCGGCCTTTATCAATGCCTTGTTATTTTTATGCCACACCTCGGGTTTGAAGTTATTCCCGGGCGGCAGCATCCTCTTGCGTCCGAGCTTCAACGCCGGACTGCATTCGAGGTATCTTTTGCAGCCGAGCACCAACGCCGGACCGCTTCCCAGCTTTAACGCCAGAATGTATCCGAGCTCCAACGCCGGACTATGTGTCCGAGCTCCAACGCCGGACTATGTATCCGAGCTCCAATGCCGGACTATGTATCCGAGCTCCAACGCCGGACTGTATCCGAGGTGTCGTAAATCACCTTGATTCAAAGAAGTTTGAAGGAGTTTAGCCGAGCTTAATGCCGGAAATGCCCTCTAAGGAGCCAGCCACTTGCATCCGAACTATATGCCGAATTGCTTCCGAGGTGGCGCACCCCCGAACATGGGCTGATTTTTGGTCAATATTTTTTATTGATGCAATTTATTCTCTGACAAGATATATAGCCAGTAGCCCTCAAGGTGTGTATCGGTCTAAAACCCGAGATGCACCTGAAGGATGACATAAGACCGCTGATCCCAGTAACCGCTGAGACTCAGGTTGATTTGCAAAATCGGCCTGAGGATCAAGTCCTAGCTCCGCAGAATACTTCGGGACGCAAAAAGCGGCGTGCTCAGACCTCGAGACTCAGGTTGGGTGCGGCCGACCAACCTGAGGATCAAAATCTCCTCGGAAACTGTATTGCACTTAAAATTTTCTGCATAGAACAAGCAATGCAGTAGCCCCCGAGACACTGGTCGGGTGGCAACACCAGATCAGGGGATCGATGTGCCCCTTTAATATTTGTAAATAATAAGCCCGAAGCCCAGTAGCCCCCGAGCCTTAATGCGGGCACGGGAGGCCGAATTAAGGATCGATATCCATAGTAAAGTCACAAATTATGGGTAATGACTCTATGTATCCAAGTACTTTACGTCATTAATGCTCGGATCCGCATTGTACAAAACTTTGTTGACCGACCATCGGCTTCCACTTCCTCGGCCAATAGCCGAGGAGTGTTTGTCCTACTTTATAAAGCCTTTATGGGGGAAAAGATTTACGACAAACAAGGCAATCTGGCCATACGGTTTTATAAACAAAGGTACGCAGAGAGATATGTTATATTATTGTTTAACAGAAGAAATGTCTTCCAAAGAAAATAGTCCCACTATCGGTTCCTTTCTTTGGGTTGTCATGCTAAGCATGATCATGAAACCTCAGCTCCAATGTAAGAGCAAAAGATCGAGGATTTAGTTTGGGAGGCCAGTTAATAGCCCCCGGTAGTGTTCGGCGACAGTCGAGGTCAAGCCGGAAACACTTCGGCCAATTTTATGAATGGCCCGTCATTTAATATAGTCATCGGATCGCTGACCAGTTTACACCTATTGTGAAAGTCAGTTTTCGGCTTTCTCCACTGAGGTGCTTGACCATGCGAGCTGGAAGCACAATCGCAGTGGCTCTCCCTTTGCACACCTAGCCGAACAAAGCGGAACGTAGGAGGCAAGCGCGGGAGCCGGGGAACCCAACTATTGACCGAAGACACAATTCGAAACTGATGCATATATAGAAATATCCGAGAATGTTTTTGCCGAATCTCTAAAGGTGTCCGGCGTTGCACTGCGAGACTTGTGCTGAAAACACACAAATAGTTAAAAGTGCCAAAAGCTTGGAAAACCAAAAAACGTCAGGAAAAAATGACGTCCGAACAAGATCAAGTGTTCGGTGCCAATCCGAAAATTGGACTTTAGAAAAAAAAGTGGTTCTGCCGTGCTTTAACTTTGCAACGACTAAGAAGAAAAACACTTAGTATGAAACGGCTCAAATAAACATAAGAGCCCCCAAGTGACTTGGTGACTTGGGTAAAAGTTGACTATAAAATGTAAGGTGACATGTAGAATGCCTTCTAGCCGGATTGTAGATCGTTTGTCGTAGCGAACCTTTTCGCTTCAACCTCTGGACCCAATAGTCCGGAGTGTGTCCGAATACCCTCGCGGTTATAAAAACCGGGGCATGCGTGGAGACCAGGCATAGGGGTCATTAGTGCTTTATCAGACAAGTGCCCAACTAGTTATGCTATATTACATGGTTAGTAAGAAACATCTTCCAGGGAGAATAGTTTCGTTAGGGGTTCCTTTCCCTGGGAGGCATGCCCTAAAGTGCATGTCCGGACTGCGAAAAGAGCAGAAAAACATCTGGGGGCAGGTAAATAAATAGGTAAGAAATCATATTTTAGTTCACCGACCGAGTATTCCCTTAAGAACGCTAGCTTTCGGCTTCACCCAGTCTGAGGTACACATCCGGCTGACCCGGCAGTAACAATCGCAGAGGTGCTCCCTTTATCACCTAGCCGAACAATCGGGAACGTAGGGGTAAGCACAGGAGCCAGGCAACCCAGCTTGGCCAAAACTTAAGTCATATCGATGCATATAATGGTGAATAAAAGGTACATGCGGAAGTATGACACATGTGTTGGGCCCCAGGTATAATGAGGGCGGGTAGCGCGTCAAGTGTGTGCGAACAGAGTTTGGACAATGAAAATTTTTTACAAGCAACTTTTTTCCAAAAAAAGTATAATGCTTGGTCGAGCCGAACACAAGTCAAAAATTTAAAACTTTGAGCATGAAGGAAACTTAGCTGGTTAATGTGTTCGGTATTGACGACGCGGTCCGAGCTTGATGCGGGACAAGGTTCCATCCCCCAAGCCGGTCCCGAGGTGGCGGAGCAAAGAGCTCGGCACTCCGAAGTGGTGACATAGCACGGTTAATGCAGGACGGCAGAGTGATGCGGAAGTCCCCGGCATGGGGTAATGAAGTGTTGACGAAGCCCCCCGTCCAGCCGAGGTGACGTCAAAGGATATAGTCCGGCTGGATCATTTTCCTGTGCACAAAAAATAGTGCAGACCGGGGATAATAGTAATAATAGGAATTAAAAAAATGGTGCATAATAAATAATTTATGCAAAGTGAGTAATAAAAGAAATATGGCCTAGCGCCGAAGTCGATGTCGATGCAGGTCGTCGGCGTAATTCATGGGGCGGCGATGTTGGTGATGATTTATCCTTCGCAATGCCGGACTCTTGTTCGGCTTGCTGAGATGATGATCCGAAGAAGTTGAGCTCGGCTCAACAAAGTGATGACGTGTCTAGCGCAGGTCGGCAGCCGTGGAGCAATATTGCCGGATTGGTTTGACACCAGCGTGATGTTGAAGATCATGTTCAAAAGATCTTAAAGTTAGTGGGATGTGTTCGGGAACAAAACACAATACCCCACACAAAACTTCGTTCAAAAAGGATGTCCGAAATCCCGTTCATAAAAAAGACGAACTCGGGTCGGATTCGTTTTCGCGCACAAAACAAATCCGAAAAGTGATGCACTAATCGGAAGGTTCCCGGATTTTGGACGGTCGGATCGAGCTGAAATTTTGAGGGGTGGTAGATATAGGAATTCCGCAGCCGATCAACGGTTGGATCTTCCAAAGGAAGTCCGAGCTAGAAGCTGGACACCACGACCTAAACTCGTCCGGATTCTCGTCCAGATTCAATGCGGCTCCGGTATATCGGAGATTGCCAGAGATTCCTCCATCGGAACTCGACGAAATTTTCCAGGGTTGTTGTAGACTCAATTCCGCACAATTCCACCGAAGCAATCGTCAAAGCGACGCTCGAGGAGGCGGTGACGGCGGATGCAAGTTCGCTGTCCAGAAAAACAGCACGGTCGCCCGAGGGCAATGTTGACGTTGAGCCCCCGGGCTCCCTGGATGCTTCCTCCATGATCTTGATAGAGATCGGAGTTGATGTTGATGAAGGCCCTCATCCGAACATGACGATCGGAGGTAGGGCGCAGTCCTTGGTCGAACCAAGATGACCAGTCGAGCTGGTGACGAAGATGCCGAAGTCGCAGTTGACCTGCAGGCGAGCCATCGACCTTTTGCCGAACACACATCGAAACTCTCAATGAAAGCACCAATGTCGGTGTCAAAACCGGCGGATCTCGGGTAGGGGGTCCCGAACTGTGCGTCTAGGCGGATGGTAACAGGAGACAAGGGACACGATGCTTTTACCCAGGTTCGGGCCCTCTCGATGGAGGTAATACCCTACTCCTGCTTGATTAATATTGATGATATGGGTAGTACAAGAGTAGATCTACCACGAGATCAGAGAGGCTAAACCCTAGAAGCTAGCCTATGGTATGATTGTTGTATATTGTATATCTGTCGACTAGCCTGGCCCTGGTTTATATAATGCACCAGAGGCCTAGGATAACAAGAGTCCTAGCCGAATACGCCGGTGGGGGAGGAGTCCTTGTCTTGATCACCAAGTCTTGTGGAATCTTCCTTGTATGCGGCACCTGTCCGGACTGGCCCATGAGTATGCGGCCCTGGGGATGGCGCAGAAGATCCAGGCGGGGCCGCCGCCGGATCGTGACTGATTTCCGCGCCCGCAGCTGGTTGATGGAGGCACCTGGTGTAGACGCGCGGCTCCACACCGAACCGCTCGGTCGGCTGACCCGCGGAAGCCGACGCGCGCATGGGGGAGAGCGGGCCTGCGGCCCGTTGCGTGTCATCCCCAGGTTGGAGAGGCGCGCGTGGCGTGGGCGACTGGCCCGAAGGCGCGGAGTCGAAGGAGGCGCTGCCACCCGGAACCTGACGCGGCTCGAGGGATCCCGAGGTAGATGCTGTCGAGGGTGATCCCGAGGAGGACTCTGCAGCAGGGTTGTTGCACCACGGGGGACACATGAAATCTTGCTCGTTTGACCTGTTTGCTTCACGATTTTGCACCAAATTTTTTCCTATTGCTTCAGCGTCCGGCCCTGCAGTGCCAGAAGACTCAAGTTCAAGGTTAGGAGGGTTAGTCATGTGATCACAATTATTGTCCCCATGATGCAAAGAGGTCAAATGAGAAGGAAGAAGGAGGATTTCTTTGTGAAGGAGGGCAACGGCATTTGGATGAAGTGTGGCGAAGGGAAAGACCGTCTCGTAAAAAACGACATCCCTGGAGATGTAGACACGTCCCGTGGGTACGTCAAGACACTTGACACCTTTGTGCTGGGCACTATATCCAAGGAACACACATTTGGTGGAACGAAACATAAGTTTGCAATTATTGTAGGGACGGAGATTGGGCCAACATGCACACCCAAAAACACGAAGGGACTTGTAATCGGGACGAACTTGGAGAAGTCGTTGCATGGGAGTTTCATTATCGATGACACGACTAGGGAGCATATTAATGAGATGGACAGCGGTGAGGAACGCTTCGTCCCAAAACTTTAAGGGCATAGAGGCACCTGCAAGAAGAGCAAGGCCTACGTCCACAATATGCCTATGCTTGCGTTCAGGGGAGCCGTTCTGTTGGTGCGCGTGGGGGCAAGAGACATGATGGTAAATGCCAAGGGTTTGAAAAAACGAGTTTAGTTTCTCGTACTCACCACCCCAGTCGGACTGGACGGCAAGTATTTTGCGATCAAACTTGCGTTCAACAAGTGCTTGAAAATTCTTAAATACTTGGAAAACATCGGAACGACGTTTGAGAAGGTAAATCCAAGTAAATTTACTGAAATCATCAATGAAGATAACATAGTACGTATGTCTACCAACCGAGGAGGGAGCAGGACCCCATACATCAGAAAAAATAAGCTGGAGCGGCTTGGTAGAAATACTAGTAGAAATATGATATGACAATTGATGAGATGTTGCTTTTTGACAAGAATCACAAACAGTTTCGATTCTACGCTCACCAACACATGGGAGCTTATTATTTCTAAGCACTTGTTGAACGACATAAAAAGATGGATGTCCTAGTCTAGCATGCCACCTGTCCGGGGAGATTTTGATGACACCAAAGACTTGTTTATTGAAGCTCCTGAACTCGGGAAAGATAGGGTAGAGCCCATGCACGCATCTACCGCGATAGAGAATTCTCCGTGTGACCTGATCCTTGATCAAAAAGAAATTGGGATGAAATTCAAGAAAAACATTGTTGTCAAGAGCAATGCGATGTACTGAAAGAAGATTTTTCGCAGTTTGGGGAACATGCAAGATGTTTTTAAGGTGAATGTCACGATGAGGGGTTGCAATAATTGAATGACCAACATAAGCAATCTCCATATCTTCTCCATTGGCATTATGAACCTGATCTTTCCCGGGGTACTTGTCATGCATGGTCAGCTTGTCCAGCTCGTGAGTGATGTGGTTGGAGGCGCCGGAGTCGACGTACCAGTTTGTGTCCACACCATAGGAAGCGTCCACAGCATCTGCAACCTTCTTGCGTTGGGTGTTGTTCTCGGCATAACGGGAATCACAATCCTTCGCAATATGGTTATCTTTCTTGCAAATTTGACACTTGTTAAGATATTCATCATAACCTTGGAAGGGACGGCGATAGTTGTTGTTGTTGCGGCGCTGGTAGTTGTTGTTGCTGCGCTGGTTGTAGTGGCCGCCGCCACCACCGCCGCCGTGCTGGAAGTGGCCACCACCACCGCCACCAGCATGCGGATAGCAAGCACCGCCACCACCGCCACCATTCTGGAGTTGGGCGCCGCCGCTGCCGCATGGACCGCCACGATAGCTCCCACCACCACCACCCTTGGGAGGGTTCTGAGAGGGTTTGGGAGGCCCGCGACCGCGATAGGCGGCATTAGCAGAGGACTTGAAGGCGCCGGGACCAGTTCCTTGGAACAGCTCGACGCGCTAATCGAAGTTGGAGATCATGCCAAAGAGTTCATCGGTGGAGACAGAATCAACGCGCACATCAAGAGCAGAGATGATGGGCCGATATTCCATGTTGAGGCCGCGATGATGAAGGAGATGAGTTCATCTTCGCCGATGGGTTTTCCTGCGGCCGCGAGTTCATCAGACAGCGACCGCATCTGCCCAAAGTAGGCAGCGGCGCTGAGGGAACCCTTCTGGGCATTGGAGAGAGCAATACGGCAGTTTTTGACGCGAGACTTGGATTGAGCAGAGAACAAGTTTGCTAGGGCAGACCAGATAGCATGAGCAGTCTCGAGGGAAGCAACTTGCACGAGAACCTCTTTGGAAAGGTTGTGGAGCAAGTAGGCTACAATTTGTTGGTCTTGGATGAGCCATGGGGTGTGGGCGGGGTTCGGACCGACCTGGTCTTTCCCGTCTGATGATTTTGTGGTGATGGTTCTAGGTGGCTCGGGTATGGTTTTATCAAGGTACCCATATAGCCCGGCTCCCATGATCTGGGAGCGAGCTTGGGCTCGCCAGAGAATGTAATTGGTACGTGTGAGAGGCTCGGAGATGGTGTTGTTCAGGCCGGAGGAGATGAGTTGGCTGGAGGAGGTGGACATGGCGCCGGAGATGGGAAGGATGGGGGGGGCGAAAAAATTTGTGTGTTGACGATAGGATGGAGGTGGTGATCGCTAGATGAGGAAGAGGGAGGCTCTGATTACCATGTTAGATTTGTGTAAGCGTCTCTACCCTCATACAGAGGGCCGTGTGGTGTTTATATTGATTGGGGAGAGACCCATCTCTCATAGGTTACAACCGTAGAGATATTACAGGAGGTTTTACAGGAGAGATAAGAGAGAAAAACAAGATAAAGAATCCTACTCCTATAACAGACCTTGGCGCACAAGGCAGCCGCACAAGGTGTACAAGGCGTGACAGATTACATGTTTAACAGGCAAAACAAAACAGAGCCACCCACCGGCAGCCAAGAGTCATGCCAGAAGGATAGAAACTGTCCAGAACCCAAAGAGCACCGAGAGGAGGCCAAAATCAGAGGAATAAACTGCTTGAAGCCTTTCCAAATGGCGGAATCCTGAGTCCAGTTTTTCAAGGGTATGACATTCTGACAGTATTGGCGAGCTAACCACTGGTAGCAAGGAAACTGCAAAACCTTTGCAACGAACTTAGAAAGTAGCGCTTGATTGTGTCCGGCCAGATCCCTGGCACCCAGCCCACCTGACATCCTTGGCAATGTAACGGACTGCCACGCTACAAGGACCTGCCCTCCTTTAACCGAGCTCTTTCCTTGCCAGAAAAAAGCCCTGAGCAAACTTTCCAGTTTGGCAATGGACTCTTTGGGCCAAAGGAAACAGGCCATGTAGTAACTAGGGATGCTGGCAAGCACAGAGTTAATTAAGGTCCCCAAGACAAAAAGGAAGCTAACCAGCCCGACAACCTTTTGTTTTGTCCACCCTGCGAATTACTGGCAGAAGCAGACCATGCTTGATTTTGTGCAGAGACAAAGGGAGGCCAAGGTAGGTGCAAGGGAAATTAGAGATTGGGCAGCCCAACAGCTCTGCAATCTGAGAAGTAGCACTGTCATCCACGCAAATCGGGATCAAGGTGCTCTTGTGGTAGTTTATTTGCAAACCCAAGAATGCCGAGAAGGATGTCAGAATATGCTTGATGATGGTGGCATGTTGAGTGCTACCTTGAAAGAGGATAAGGATGTCATCGGCGTACTGTAACACAGGGAATAATCTATCAGAACCAAGTGGATGGACCAAGTTTCCGACCTCAAACTGTTGGAAGCAGAGTCTTTGCAAAACATCAGCCACCAGTATGAACAGATACGGTGACATAGAGTCACCCTGCCTGAACCCCCTTTTAGCCTGGAATAATGGTTCACCCAATTCACCATTAATCATGACTCTAGAGCTTGCCGTGGACAAAATAGTATTAAGCAAGCTCCATACTGGCCCTGTTTCGCTTCCACTTCTCAGGGTAGCACACACACGTCTCATCTTGAAGTTGATAAGAGAGGCAGCAGAGTGCATTGGCCTCATGTCATTACTCCAGCAACTGGTAATGAGCGCCTTAATTAGTTTCCTCCATCTCGAGCCAACGATTTTCCATCCTGAAGAATCTGCTCTTGGCCTTGTCATTGAAGTACCGAACTAGGATCGTTATGTGGTTCGAGGTGACAGAAAGAATAATTGAAGCAGTTGTCTGAGCAAACGCTAGCGACCAATGAGCATTGACCAGGACCTGGTCCAGCCGCACCCTTTTATTCGACCAAGTGAAACGACGATTGCAGATATTGATATCATCAAGACCATTCTCTCTAATCCAGTTAGAACATTTCCATCATAGCCCAGTTCACTTGGCCCTGCCACTTTTCTTCTTCAGAGCGGTACATGTTGAAATCACCAATGATCATCCAAGGTTCAGAGATTTGACTGACAGCATTATCAATGGCCTCAAAGAAGAGTGGCCTCTCACGGGCCACACAAGGGGCGTATACAGCAGATAGCAGAACAACAGAATTGGAGGCTGTTGATGAAAATCGTACCATGATGTGATACTGATGCGTAGCAACGATCTGACCAGAAACTGCAGACGAGTCCCATGCCACGAGCAGGCCACCGGAGGACCCAACCGAGGGCACTACCTCGAGCTCATCCAGGTACAAGACGGAAGAAAACTGCAACACTTCCTAGCTGTGATGGATTCCAGCTTAGTTTCCTGCACACAGAACAACGCTAGGGCGACAGGAGGTTAAAATGTCACGAACCAACGAGCACTTATTCTCGTCACCCAGGCCTCGAACATTCCAATCAAGTATTTTCATGGACAAAGGTGAAAGCAGCCCGTTCAAGCAGAGAAAAAGCATAGCAGTTCATGAAGGGATGCAAAACACAGACTCTTAAAAAGCCCAGAAGGGTAGCAGGATAGCAACGAACAATACATAGATTGACCTGAGACTGAACCAGCTTAACGCAACTACACTGAAACTGAGAGTAACTAGGGGTAACAGACTCTCCTGACCAACAAAGATAACCAAGAACAAGGCACCAGATAACATGCATAGCAGCTACGAAAGCCATCACGCCGGCCTAACACAGGACCCAAAACATAAGCATAGCAGCTAACAGACTGAACATGTGGAGCGTCACCAACACCCATGGAGGAAGCAGCGGATCCGCCAACCGAAGCAGAGCGGCCGACATCACCAGAAGCAGATGATGAAGCTTGAGCGAGGATGGCATCCGCGTTGAGGTCCCAGCATTTAGCCAGCCGCTTGAGCTTGCCCCTGGTCAGGGGCCTCGGAGCGGAGGTGAAGTTGAGGTCCAGTAGATCAGCTACAGACCCCACCTTGGCCTTCTTACAACGGTCGCTGGAGGAGCTCGGGCGCCGGCCCGAGCCACCGGGGTTGGCGCCGGACACCACCGCCTTCCGCTTGGAGGCCCGCTCGAGCTCGACAGACCCAATGTGCACCCCATCGTACTTCTACAAGATACAGCGCCGTCGTCCTGGATTTGGACCAGCTGAGCCGGCCTGGCCTACATCCCAGGAACCACATCCGAGCTGCCGGCCGGAGCCCAGCCCCAAGCTGAGACCCGTTGCTGCAGAGGCGGCAGACTGACGCGGAGGAAGGAGAGCTGTCTCATTTTCTTACTTCTGCGTTCTTCGAATTCATTCACTTCGACGGCTGGTGCTACGCTAGCTTTGCATGATTAGCTCCGACAGAACAGGTACTGCATTTCCTTAGTTGGATCCGCTCTTTCTCTCTCGATGTCCTCGCTAGTATGGGTAAAAGCACACCTAACAAGATATACAGTTCTCTTCTCACAAAAAAAAGAAAAAAAAAGAAAACAAGATATACAGTTCTGAAACAATATATCTTCAAACTCTATGGTGAGCCTGAATTGGCGGCATGTTTGTTTAGAAATGGAAATAAGAGTTTAGGGGTGATGATATGAAAAATCCATTGACTGGTTGGAGAGAATAGGAGTTTAATTGGGATGGGGAATAAGAGTTTAGGGAGCCAATCTCCGCCGATCTCTTTCAACAGGACCATGTTAACTCGTCTGCATGACTCCTAAACTAATTCCCATTATACATCAAACAGAGAAACGAGAGTAAAAATATATTTCCCACACCTAACCCGCCCTAAAACTTTTCTGGTGTAAACTCCATTCCCCAAGGTTACCAAATAGTCTGCGTCACATCACATGTGTCGCATTCACCCTGCACCCTAGTGGAAGCATCATGAAATTGCTGTTTCCGAGGTGGCCTGCAGGTTTCCCAGATGGCTTGCAGGTTTCTTGCGGCAAAAAAATGTACAAGTGCTATTTTGGTCCCATTCAGGCGCAAAGTACCGGAAATACCCTCGCTGCTTGGCTTGGCGTACGTCCAGCCTCCGCCCTTATCCTCTTGCTTCATTTTGGTCCTCGCCGATCACCGCATTACCCTCGAACCCTCTCAGCACAACACGTACGCCTCCTCTCGCCTGCTTGAAAGACATATATCGATCCCTTGTGAACTTGCTCGACTGCTTCTGCTTCTGCTTCAGCCTGCTGCTGGTGCTGCCGCGGTGGACGCGATGGAAGCTGTGCACGGCGTCGAGTCCCTCGCCGGCGGAGACGGCCGGCATCACGTTTCCCGTACCCTCGGGACGGCGCTGCTGATCTCGGTGGGGTACATCGACCTCGGCAAGTGGGTGGCGGCGGTCGACGCCGGGGCTCGCTTCGGGTACGACCTCGTGCTGCTGGTGCTCTTCTTCAACTTCTCGGCGGTCCTCAACCAGTACCTCTGCACTTGCATCGGCATGGTCACCGGCAAGAATCTTGCAGAGGTACATACCCAATTCTTCGTTTAATTCCTGCTACTCTTGTTGCCCATGCGTCCTCCATCTTGGAGTTTGTACTTGGAGTAATATCCTCTAGGTCACTGTTAGAAGAAATCTTCTCAAATAATACTCTCTTTATTTTTATTTAGTCCGTGCACTAGCTTTGGTCAAATACCATTAGATTTTTACAAAGTTTAACTTTAGTCAAACCTAATATACAGAGTAAATAAAACGGGGAAGTACTATAAATTTCAGTTCTGACCCGAGATAAATGCTCCTGGTGCTCCCTCGTGAACAGTGGTTTGCTTTTAAAAATCTACTAATACCAAATAATTAAAAATTCTGATTTTTTGGCAACAAAAACAAATATGTGCGTTCAAATATCTGTGGATAAGTAATATTTGTGATGCTCTCATGGAAAGCAAATCTGTGAGCACATGTTATGTTTCTTTTTTATCCAGACAACCGCAAATTTAATTTCTTCATGGAAACAGAAATTCAGTTCTAAGCTCCAGCTCTTATGCTCCCTGGTGAACATTAAAAAAAATCTGATAATAAATAAATAATCTAAATTTTTTGGCAACAAAGAAATAGTATGTTCTTTTGTTCTAACTGCGTTCAAACTTTCGCAAACAAATAACATTGGTGGTGCTGTAAGAAAATAAATTTGTGAGCAGATATTCTGTTTCTTTTTATCCAGAGCACCACAAATTTTGCGGGGAAAGGCTAGGTTTTTTTTTGCAAGATGTTCCCTGGATGTTGTGTATTTTCTCAGTTACATCCACCATCTGGTCTTACTTCTAATGTTTTTGTATGAATTTCAAGATTTCCGGCCAGGAGTACAGCCAGTTCATATGTGTTGGCCTCGGTCTCCAAGCTGGGATGTCTTTGTTTACATCAGAACTAACCATGGTACGTCTGTCCACAAAATTCACACAGAACTGTTTTTGTCAATGCTATTAATTGTACCATATTTAGTATGCCATGTTAATTCGTACTAATTTTTGAGGATGTGAGGATTCCTAACTAATTATGAACTTTTAATATTTGGATATTTCAGATTTTAGGCATAGCAGTTGGATACAATCTTGTGTTTGATCAGGATGATTTTATCACAGCCATTATTTTTGCATGCCTTCTAATTAATGTGCTGCCATATATGTTATCCCCTAGGGTAAGTTCATTACTAATTCTTAAAAGGGTGACTTGTTATAATTCCTCTAAGATGGTGTGTGCTTATGATTTATGATTTTTGCTCATTCTAGGACAAGAGGATGGCTGGAACGTTAAATGCATGTATAGCTGGTTTTACGATTCTTTGTTTTGTGCTTGGTTTATTAATCAGTCAACCTGAGATTCCTCTTCATGTGAATGTGATGTTCCCTAAGTTCAGTGGTGAAAGTGCTTACTCACTGATGGCACTTATGGGTGCAAATATAATGTCACACAACTTTTATGTTCATTCGTCCATTGTTCAGGTATTTTCCAGTGTCTTGCTCATACCTAGTAAAGTTGTCCATGTACTTGGATTTATATTTGTAGGTGAATAAGTTGTGTCAAACTGATCCATTAAGAAATGCCATGTTAGGTTGTTGTAACTTGTCTTTCTGCAAATGGTGTTGCATGTACTCATGATGAGTCATGTGGAGTTGTTCATAATGAATGATGCTAGCAAAACTAGCATTGTATATTTTCTGCTGTTTATGATGTGGTTAATACATCTTTTACGAGATCGAAAGAACCATTGAACTTTTGGTTATGGTGGTTTTATTTTGAAACATATCAGATAAGGGCACTGTACTTTTCACTTTGTACTCGGTGATGCATACTCTTTTCTTTCTCGATGAAGTGGTAGGATCGCTGTCTTTGCACTTTGCTATTTATTCTTGCTTATTTGAGTTACCCTTTCATATTAACTTGGATGTCATATATGCAGGTTCAGAGGTCTCATGTTCATACCCTGGGTGGCCTGTTTCATGACCACCTTTTTTCAATAGTATTTACTTTTACTGGGGTTTTTCTTGTGAACTATATTCTATTGAGCTCAGCAGCAGCGGAAGCTACTCACAATGTGATCCACACCTTTCACGATGCTGTCGAGCTAATGAACGAGGTTTGTGAGTCCTGTCTCCACAGTATCAATCCAACTCTTCAAATCACAGTATTTAAAAAATCCTTAGTTTATTTGGATTCTTGTTTTCTGCAGATATTTACGAGTTCCATGGCACCACTTGTGTTGTTAGCGGTTCTTCTCTTTTCGAGCCACATCATCGCATTGACATCTGTTATCGCTAGCCATGTAGTCACAGAGCATTTCTTTGGCGTGAACCTGTCTCTGTTTGCGCATCATGTGCTACTTAAGCTCCTTTCCATGATTCCTGCTATCTATTCTGCAAAGGTAGCAGGCTCCGAAGGGGTATATCAGTTGATCATTCTGTGTCCAGTAATCCAGGCGTTTACCCTGCCTTCAGCTGTTATTCCTGTTTTCCGCATCGCCTCATCAAGTTGGATAATGGGCAACTACAGGGTATCTCTACGTGTCGAAATATTAGCCTTCCTTGCATTTTGTCTTACGCTGTTTATAAACATCATCTTCGCGGCGGAGATCCTGTTCGGCCACAGCGCCTGGACAAACAGCCTGAAAGGGAACACTGAAACCCCTGTGCTGATCCCACATACTGTACTAATCCTAATGTCTTGTGCATCTATTGCTTTTGCACTCTTCCTGGCTGCTACCCCACTGAAGTCATCAAGTAGGGAAGCTGAAACTCAGGAGTTGTGTGTGCACTCTCAGAGAGAAGCACCTGAAGAAATTCAAAGGTATTATAGCTATTGATGTTGTTCCAGGGGATAAATCGGCTTTGAACAAACACTGAAAGTTCTGAAACTAGTGCAGGTCCTGAGACCCTTGAAGTCTGCCATCCTCGAGGAGTCAAAATCAGTTGTTAGGGTTGACTTTAGAGACTCAACACCAATGGTCTCTACTGCCACCGCAGTAAAACAAAGTCAGCTAGCAGGAAATATCCAAATGAAGAGGGCGGCTCAGAGAAATGTTGAAGTAGAAGCAGATGTTTGCACAGACAAGGATAATCGGACTTGACATAATTGTCGAATTCGACAAGTCCATGCAAGTAGAAATTCACTGTCAAACAAAGCAAATTTGGGCAGAGCTCCTGGAAATATCAAAGATCACATGACGTGGACACAGTGACCAGGTTCCGTGGCTCTATGCAGTCAATTATGAACACCAATTTGGTCCCAGCATCTATTTAGATAAATGTATGGTGTGCCAAGTGCTGAGCTGAATAGGGGTATGGTGAACCCTGAGCAGTGAAAAGGTATCCTGGCATAGGTTGCTCATCCATGTAGAGATTATGCTTTAACGTCTTGGCATTGAAATTTAAGTTCAAGATTCCAGTGAATCATGCTCGAGGCCGATTAATCTGAGGATAAAATGTGAGAATGTGTCAGCTAAATTACTGTGCAGATGGAAGCTACTGTTGAGCATATATCTGTTTTCTGTCATTCTCATTGTATATTCCCCTGTTGATGTGAGGTTCTCAATAGAATAATAAACAAGAATTGTTATCCGTTGTCATTTTTCACAAAAATATTCTTCGATAAACCTGAGCCAGTTCTATTGGTCAGTCAATGTTTCTTCAGTGAATATATTGAGGCCAAACTCAGGGGGAAACGTTTGGAACCTGGTCGTACGTACACCGCTTACAAAAATTAGTAATTTCAAAGAAGGATGAAAAATCATGAAAGATTTTGGCTTAAACTTGATCAAGCCACGTCCCAAACAGGAGTGCCTTGGACTCCCTAACCCTCTTCGTCTCCTGGACCATGTGGAATGAACGTAATGCTAGGGTGTTCCGACACAAAAGTGCTCCGCCGCCTTTTCTTCTTAACACAATTCTGGAGGAGGCCAAGCTTTGGGTTACAGCTGGTGCAAAGAAACTAGGCTTATTGTATATCGTGAGTAGTTCGCATGCCGTGTTTAAGGTGGTCGCTGTAAAACTTTAATCTACTCTTTCTTATTTAATCGATGAGGCAAATATTTTGCCTCCGTTTCGAAAAAAAATCAAGCTTAACAGTTTTTTCATTTTGAGGAAATAACTTTCATGGTATTGTCGGTGAAAAAGATAAAATCAACACTATATTAGAGTTACTAATCAATCTTTTTGTCATATTTCGCCAAGATTTCTGATGAGAATATTTCTTTGGCGATTTTTTTATACAAGTACGCCATTGGTCAAGTTTGTTCAAAAAAATGGATTTTATTTACTTTTCCCTGAATTGCTATTTTTTTTTCTCATATCAGGTTCTACGACCCCCCAGGTCCTGAGGGGTATTTTCTAGCAAAACTCTCACTATTCTACATCTCAGAATAGGCTTTCGCTCCGCTTTTAAATATAAATCCATCCAAGCGATACAACATGAACACATTGAATTGTTATTATATAAACACGTTGAACAATTTTTTTAAATATATGTTTGAACATCTTTTAATTTCTATAACAAATTAATGTGGTACAAATATTATTTTTATATGTCATAAAAAAAATTGTGCGAACACAAATTAGTGAGTTATCTAAAAAGCGCGTAACCAGCCTATGGTTGGATGGTCAGGAGGACAATGGTATCCCCAGCCCACTAGAGTTTATGTTTTAGACTTGAAATTGGTGCTCGCATTTTTCTGGATTTATTTCAGTCCTTCCGGCATTCTCAAGATGATATGTCGGCTCAGTCTTTCGGAGATTCTAGTAGAGTTAGGGTGCGCGTGCGTGCATTTACAGGGGTGAGTGTATGAGAAAACATGTATTTTTAATGTCTGAACATTTTGTTGATTAATCTGAACATATTTTTAGATTTTGTGACCATTTTATTGAAAATACACAGTCAGTTTTCTTAAGCTGGCTAAGCAAATTTCTAGATATATATCAAGCATTTTTAGTAAAATTATTATTAATATATTTATTTGTAAAATTTCTAAATAATAATTAAATAAATAAAAAACTTAGAAAAAAATTGTGCGTACCTATACAAGAGCAGGTGTTTTTTTTTTTGAGACAAAGAGCAGGTGAGGTGAATATTCTCCCTCGTGCGCTGGGCCTGACCCTTCTAACAGGGTACCTGAATACGACAAGGTCTAGAGCCATGAGAGGGGGGAGTTGCGTTCGGCCCAGGGAAATGTAAAGGCTTCTCGAAAATTGGAGTGCCTACTACAATATGGAAAATTCAAAAAAACCATTACAAGACTTGACTGGAAAAAGAGAATCAAAGATGTTTTGATGTGTAGAATACGGTCAACTCCATAACGAATCAAACCAATAAAAGAAAGACAACACAATAATATAAATTTATCCGATTTGAATAAACAGATCCATGAGGCCTCAAACCTCTTGGGCTCCATGGCACCGTCATGGTAGAGAAAGAAATTATATTCCTAGAAACACCACTATAGAAAAACCATCGAAAACCACAAATTATCATATATGAGGCGCCCTCACCTCTGAGCAGCGAGATTAATGGAAGTAGGAGGCAAGGGACCGAATAAATCTCCAGTCACACCTTTAGCTCTCCCAAACCCTAGCTATCTCGACGCATGTTTCTTATGAACACTGCTCTATTTTTTAGAAAAGTCTTGTTGCAATTGTGTCGAATATTGCGTATAAGGTAGGTTACAGTTGGACTCTGAGTAGTATTATGTTTAGATAGGATATAGAGTTGTGTCCTAGCAGGACACTTGTATCCTAGACCTCTCGTATATAGCGAGGGTATATACAAAATGTAACCTATGCCAACATAATAGCACAGGAACGCAGGGGAAGCCGGCGGCATGTGCCAGCGTCCAAGATGACCGGGTGCGGTATTGTGACGGTGTCATGGGAAGGAGCGCCCGTAGTCAAGCCCCGGGGATGTAGCCATATCGGTGAACCTCGTTAAGAAATCTCGGTGTCGTGCTTGTGTGATTGGTTGGTCCTCGAATGATCGACAACGTGCCTTGGATTTATTCTAGCATGTGGTATCATGAGAAAAGTTTTGAAGACGTCGTTGCGTGTTCATCGGGAGGAAGAGCCGAGAGAAAAGAGATCCGTTTGATTGAAGCTATAATCGAAGGATCGCGAGCAAGCTCGAAAGAGATCGATGTTGACGGAAGGCTTGGAAATCGACGAGAACTCAGAAGCAACTCGGAAATTACGGCAATCAGCAGTGGAATCGTTGAGTTGCAGCAGGAGTCGGATCAGCGGACGGCTCGTGTCCGCCTTACGTGCGGCGATCGATTGGTTAGATCGATCGAGCGAGTGTTAGATGGCACGCGTGGCTGGGCTCATTGGCGTCTCGCGACCCATGGCAGGAGACCCACCTGGAGAGGTGAGCTACGCGGCGGCAGTAGCGGGGGAGGGTGGTGTAACATCCCAAATTTTCAATTTGGCATGTTATACATAGATCATCATTTGCAATATCATATTTTATTGCATTTTGGCTTGATCCTAGGAATTTCTTCCAACTCAAGGACCCACAGAGAGAGTTGGAGACTTCGTTATTTTCATAATTGAGTTTTCTCAAATTTTGAAAATAGGATCATTTGATTTTATTTATTTTATCTTCAATTATTTCTATTACAAAAATATGAGAGAGGGAATAAAATGATTTTCCCAAAATAAAGAAATATTGAAGGTTTAATAAAGAAATCAAATAAGATTTTTATTTGGAGGTTATCGCTATTTTATTTGAATTTAAGAAAAATGCGTGTTTTTCAAAATTGTATTTAGGCTCCAAATAAATGTTCATCTTGTCCGGCTTCATTTTAGAAGCCGTGGAAAATTTATTTCAGGATTTTTGGAGTCCGTTTAGTATTTCTTTTGTTTTTTTTTCTGCACAAAACTATTTTAAAAAAATCGGAACCGACTATGGGCCGTGTTCGGCCAGGACTCCGCCTGGCCGGCCGTTTGTATAGCACCCTAGCCGCCGCCACCCGCCGCTGCCGCTGCACCGCGCGCCGCACGCCGCCACCGCCGCCGACCGCCGCCGCCGCCTCGCCGGACCCCGCCGCCCCTCGCCGGAGTAAGCCGCGCCTCGTCGCCGGCAGTTTTCCTTGAGAAAATCGTTCGGTTTTCCGACGGTTTTTCGTTTGGTTTTTTTAAAAACCCTAGTTCTGTTTTTTTCGGTTTAGTTTATTTAGCGAGCGTTCGCTCTTTCGTTCGTTTTAACGAATGGATTTCGTCGTTTAGTTTCAGTTAATGAACGTTCGTTTGTTAGCCTCTTCGTCCGTTTTTCTTTTTCTCGGATTTTCTGCGATTATTTCTGATCGCGATTTCTGATCCGATTTTCGTTCTAGTATAACTTTTCGCTCGTTTATCGAAATCAGACCCTCTTTCTGATTAATCAAATCAAACAAGTTTTTGCTTCTGTAAAATTTGACTTAGGTCCAGATTAGTAAACGAAGCTTGTTTCTTTCGCCGTTTGACTTCCGTTGCCTCGTTTGATTTGTTTTTTTTTTTGCAAACCGGAGTTCTTAAGTTGAAATTTCTGGTTAAATCTTTTATTTGAGTTTTACCTGTGCATTAGATGAGTACTTATTGTATGCTTGTTTGTTTGCGATAGAGTACCCGGAGTGCGCCGCTTGCTACTTCGAATCGCTAGGTTTCACAGATCATCAGCAAGGCAAGTAACACTTTGATCATATCCCTTTTCATACCCAGTTTTTATGCATTAGATCAATCCTTAAACATTGCATTATTAGGATCTAATTAAATTGTGGGTTTTGGGAAGTAGATGAGGTAGTACCTATTACCTGTTTTATTATCAAACCCTTGGGAGTTACTTTTACGTTTGCTTATTATGTCATGCTATGCTAGTAGACGTGGATTGGGTGAGTGTATCCATGACAGATGTGAGACTGTTAATTAATGGTTTATTTAAGGTGGCAACTTAAACACACATCTGGGTGGATTGAGGTACCTGGGTATTCCAGGATTGCCCGTTTTTTTTTATGGACCGCCACCCAGGCTCAAAGGGATCATGGGATTATTCATGCTAGAAACTTCCGCGTGCAGCCACAAGCTACTATGGGCTCTAGCATAGTTGATTAAGTCGTGCGAACTCTTACAGTAGTAGACTAGCAGATGTAGTGGGATGTAGGTGTAACTGTCTACTCGTTTGTAATGTGCTAGCGCTTCTGAAAAACTATGTCTCGGTCATCCGTTTCTCAAACACCATGTAGTGCGAGAATCCCAATGGAGGAGATCAAGTCTTGTGGGGAAAAGTGTACAAACCTCTGCAGAGTGTATAAACTAATCATGGTTAGCCGTGTCCCCGGTTATGGACATCTTGAGTATCTAGTACTTGGATTATCATATGAATCTCATCATGTTACTTTAATTAATATTGTTGGGTTTTAATGTTGATGCTTAATTGGGATTGAGAATGCTGTCAACCATTCTCAATGTTTAACAACCACCATGATAGTTAAATAAAATTTATTCCTTTGCAGTAGGGAA
This sequence comes from Aegilops sharonensis, assembly GCA_904067115.1. NCBI lineage: Eukaryota > Viridiplantae > Streptophyta > Magnoliopsida > Poales > Poaceae > Aegilops > Aegilops sharonensis. The sequence continues at coordinate 815,810,272 of LR880969.1, read as the reverse complement.
AAATTGGCTTTACGCAAAACTGTAACCATAGAGCTTTCCACCAACCATATATGCATGTAGTATAGCATTACTCTTTCATATACTCACTATGTGTTATTTTGCCAGCATATTTCATGTGCTGCCCGTTTTCGGGCTGCAACGTTCATGTTGCAGACTTTTTAGACGACGAGTAAGGTGTTTTTTAGGTCGTGGTTCTATACTCAGTGATGCAGTTGGAGTTGATGGACTCGCTTATCTTTCAAGCCTTCCGCTGTTATCGTTATTAGATGGCCTTAAGCCATATTTATTGTAATAAGTTCTCTTTTGAGACATTCGATGTAATAAGTGTGTGATTGCTACTCTGTTATAAATCCTTCGAGTACTGTGCGTGTCAACATTACTGATCCAGGGATGACACTGATGCACAGAGGTCAGACTGTTTGAGGTCTGATCGCTACAGGGGGGACAGGGAGCTCCTAATCAGCGCGTTCGGCGCCCGTTACGCGCGCTAGCGCTCACAGAAGACCGTAATGGGCTGTGGCCCAAAAAGACTTGGTGAGGGCTGTGGCCCAAAAAGACTTGGCTCTCACCGCGAGTAGGAAAAATGTTCAATAATATAGGGTGGACTGGGATTTGAACTCCAGTCGCCTGCGTGACTGCGTCAATACCAATCACGTTAAACACACGGCCAAACTTAGTTTTTTTTAATTGTTTCGATTGTTTACCACATGTGCCACGTGGTCACGCCCAACTTAGTTTGTTGAGTGATAGAGGAAACAACTCTCTTTGACACTTCTTTCAGTACAAAACTTAAAACATATACCAGTATTATATAACCTCTATAAATTACTTGAATAAAAGAAAAGGTTGTACCAATTGAAAAAAATCGTAAAAATAGAAATAGTTCGTGAATTTGAAAATTTTCATCCAATTAAAAAGTTCAGCATATTTGAAAGAAGTTCATCAAATTTGAAAAAAAATTCATCGGATTTGAAAAAAACATCATTGAATTTGAAAAAAAAGTTCACCAAAATTTAAAAAGTTTATTATTTTTTATTAAAAAAGTTCATCAAATTTGATAAAAAGTTCATAAAATTTGAAAAAAGTTCATCGTATTTGAGAAAAATGTTAATAATTGGCAAAAGTCATCCAATTTGAAAAAAAATCATCTATTTTAAGAAAGAGTTCACCGAATTGACAAAATATTCACAAATTAAAAAAAAGTTCATCGAATTTGAGAAAATAGTTCATAAAATTCAAAAAAAGTTCACGAATTGAAAAATAGTTCATCGATTTTGCAAAAAAATGCAAAAATGAAAAAAGTTCGCGCATTTATCATTTATCAAAAAGTGTAAGAATAAAGAAAGAAAAAATGTAAAAGAAAAATGAACAAAAACATTCGAACAAATTGTTAGTAAATCAACACAAAAGAAGGTAATTAGTCACGTTTGAATCCGTTGGCTGGGTGGTTATCACGGCGTACTTGGAACCAGTACGATTCTCACCTCGCGCAATGTTTTTCGGGATTTAACAAATGAGGAAAAAATTAAACACGCCGGCCCAGCTTGCGGGAGGTGGTGTGCGCTGCAGGCGCCCGCTAACGAAAATGCACGTTAACCAGCGCCTGCAGTGCCAAATAGGTTTTGCCGAGGAAGGCCCATGAAACAGGGTGTGCTGCTGGTTCGCTGGAGATGCTGATCGAGGGGTATGAGCTGAGCCAACACACGAGATTTGTTTGGAAATATAAAAGGGACCGAGTCCCTGGAGGAGACGTGGAGGAGACGTGTTCTTCTCGTAGCCGAGACAGAGACGTGCTACATCAAGGCAGCCTCTAAATTAAGTGCATCGAAAAGGAAAAGGCATTGAAAAGCAAGAGCTACGCAGTGGAGTTGAGCCAAGACCGGAGCTACTACACGTGAAGGTTTTTGGTTGGAATTTGCTATTAGTACATGAGGGTGTACCACGTCAGATTTTGCTTGTGTACTAGGTATCACGTGAGGAAATCTCAAATAATTTTTCACAGGGCCAGCTGTACAAAGAACTGTAGCGCCAAAGCTAATGAAAATGCACGTTAACCGGCGCCTGCAGCGCCAAATAGGTTTTGCTGGGGGACAGGCCGAAAGCGTTGGGAAGGCCCAGGAAACGGGCTGTGCTGCAGGTTCACTGGAGATGCTGATCGAGGGGTGTGAGCTGAGCCTACACACGAGATTTGTTTGGAAATATAAAAGAGACCGAGTCCCTGGAGGAGACGTGTTCTTCTCGTTGCCGAGAGATAGACGTGCGACATCAAGGTAGCCTCTAAATTAAGTTCATCGGAAAGGAAAAGGCATTGAAAAGCAAGAGCTACGCATTGGAGTTGAGCTAAGACCGGAGCTACTACACGTGAAGACCAGAAGGTTTTTGATTGGAGTTTGCTATTAGTACATGAGGGTGTACCACGTCAGGTTGCTTGTGTACTTGGGCATTACGTGAGGAAAGCTCAGATAATTTTTCGCAGGGTCAGCCGTACAAAGAACTGTGGCACTATCGGGTATCAGGTTTGAGGTGGAGAAGTTCAACGGGACTGAAAACCTTGAGTTATGGCAGACAAGGGTGAAAATTTTGTTGGCACAATATGGATGCTTGAAGGCGTTGCGAGATGTCAAGCCAGACTAACGATGAAGATTGTGAGGAGTCGCAGATGGTTGCAGTCTAGAAATTTCGGCTGGGTCAGACTTGTTAGTCTGACGGATCGATGCAAGTCGGTTGGTACAGAAGATAGTGGTGGGATCGGCGACGATGACCTAGGAGCGTTATGCTGATAGTGATCGACTTCTGGGACATGGAAACACGTGACTCAGGCCCGAGGGCTTGTGTGACTTTGACAAGACTATGGCACAGGGTTGATTCAAGACAATGCACATGAGAGCTTAGAGTCAACGGGGCGCAGGGCTGGACTGATCATCTGCCATGGAGTCATGTTGAAGATGTAGCTGGATTGAGGGGCTACGGTGTAAGGATCCAGAGAATCAAAGCTTATTTCAGCGGGGACAAAAAAAGCGAATGACACGTAATTCAGACTGGAGCCCAGTGGTCTGATGAAAATGTGAAACTCGTCATCGGTCGGTGATGATCAGTGGTACTCTGCAGTGGGGGTTGAGTGGTGTGGGTTCACGACCCTTGAGACTCGATCAGGACAGCGGAGGCTCGACGCGGTAATAGAGACCAGGCGTGAGGTATGCATGGGGCATGGAGATGGGCTAGGGCTCTGGTGGTCATACATGTGGTGAGACAACTGCAAATTTGACTCGGGGTGACTACAAGCAATGGTGAAATTCCTTCAAGTTTCAGGCGGTCAAGAAAGGAGCAGTGTTGTTGAGTTCAGGTAACTCTTATGTGTGACACCCAATATGTGAATTGTTCACTTTCACGTAGGTCAATGATCAGTGTGTGCTGGCGTTGGATGGATACTCTGAAAGTTGGGAGCACAAACTAGAGTAACAAGGAACTTAATTTTGCTCGAGTGTTGACTATGGTCGAGAAAAAGAGGGACTACAAGTTGCAGGTGGAGTCACATGGAGTCTTTGGAGTAGCAGGGGTACTCATGGGATAAGCTCAAGTCCAATGTACATGGAAGTTTGATGCATTGACGAATTCAAGGTGGTGGAGAATATTCGCCAAGGTTGAGTTTGTTGAAATTGTGTCGAATATTGTGTACAAGATAGGTTATAGTTAGACTCTGAGTAGTATTCTGTTTAGATAGGATATGGAGTCGTGTCCTAGTAGGACAATTTGTATCCTAGGCCTCTCATATACACTAGTAGAAAAAGGGCCTATAGTCCCGGTTGGTGAGGGCCTTTAGTCCCGGTTCATGAACCGGGACTAAAGGGTCTGTACTAATACCCTCGCCCTTTAGTCCCGGTTCTATCCAGAACCGGGACAGA
>LR880969.1:815760903-815791453 GCA_904067115.1 Aegilops sharonensis | reverse complement strand
GCTAAACCTAGACAAATATTGAGGAAAATGGAGGTTGGAGGTCGAGCTTGGAGAGGAGAAAGCTTAAGTAGTGTGGCTCGGGCATTTCATCGAACACCTCATGTGCATAGGAGGTGAGCTAGAGCACCACAATGCCCCCCCTCGCCGGCAAGAGAAAAACAGAGCAATGGAGTGCTCTGCTCGCGAGCGAGGGGTATATATAGGCAGCACTATTGGTCCCGGTTCGTGGCATGAGCCGGGACTAAAGGGAAGCCTTTGGTCCCGGTTCATGCCACGAACCGGGACCAATAGTGGTGGGCCAGGAGCCAGGACCATTGGTCCCGGTTCGTCCCACCAACCGGGACCAAAAGGTCCGGACGAACCGGGACCAATGGCCCACGTGGCCCGGCCGGCTCCCTGGGCTCACGAACCGGGGCAAATAGCTCCATTGGTCCCGGTTCTGGATTGAACCGGGACTAATGGGCTAAACTGCCCTGGACGAAAGCCCCTTTTTCTACTAGTGATATAGCGAGGGTAGACACACGATATAACCTATGCCAACATAATAGCACAAAACATAGGGGAAGCCGGCGGCATGTGCCGGCGTCCAGGGCTACCGGGTGCGGTAATGTGACGGTGTGATGGGGAGGAGCTCCCATAGTCAAGCCCCAGGGATGTAGCCATATCGATGAACCTCGTTAACAAATCTCGGTGTCTTGTTTGTGTGATTGCTTGGTCCTCGAATGATCGACTACATGCCTTGAATTTATTGTAACAAATCTGATACTTTATTCATACATCAAATTTTGTAGGAACATCTACAAATTTATTCTTACTCATGCACCGATCATGGTTTGGATTGGTTGACCGGTAATAAGCATGGCCAAAGAATAACATCAAAATGCCTGACATAAAATCAGAAAAATATGAGCACCCATGTCAAGCTTAAGATTTGAATACAGATGTACGGGTTAGCATAACCATTTACGCATCGCTTAGTTCATAAATAGTTAGGATTTTTGGTCAGCCAAAAAGGTAGCAAAACAAGTTCTCAAAAAATGTATGCATTTGCAACGCTGCTCAAGTTAAGAGACGTTGTCAAGCAATAGCCTCTCCTCGGTGTGTGGACACCTAGTTGTTGAGAGGCTATGGGAGTATCATGCACTAGTATTAGTATCATATACTCCTTCCATTTTTATTTACTTTGCATATGAAAGTTGACTGAAGTCAAACTTCGTAAAGTTTAACCAAGTTTATAGAAAACAATATAGACATTTATCATAATAAATTTATACGATGTGAAAGTACATTCAATATAATAAATCTAATGTTGTTGATTTGTTATTGTATATCTTAATATTTTTGTTTATAAACTTGGTCAAAGTTTGTAAAGGTTGACTTTGACCAAAGCTAATATGCGAACTAAATAAAAACAGAGGGAGTACTAGTATATGATACTAGTGTATGATATTACCTCACTAATGCATGGTATCATATATAATTTTATACATTATCTTATTTATTACCATGCATGACACATAATAGCATAGTATTTATTATGATATGGTATCAAGATATGATACCCAACACTCTTTTTTTTTATTTAATTCTATGCTATTTCATCAAAGTGGCTTAGTTGATATGCATGATACTATCTATATTACTCTCATTACGACCAGCCTAATGCACTTATGAAGGATAGGGAGTCCGTTCCTCAGATATTTAGTCGAGATCAAAATAGGATAGCAGATCAATCGGCTAATAATAGCAGTACATAAGTAGCTATTGTTGTGTGATTGCATTAGGGGCCTCCTTGTGTATTGAGGTCTTTCTGCCATTAGATTGTAACCCTATTAGACCATCTCCGATAGATGACGTATATTTGGAGATGTAAAAGTGGTAGATGTATAATTTATATTATCAAAAAGTGTTTTTTACATCATCGAAAACACCCATCTCCAATAGATGATATATATAAAAAATTTGCGTGGGGAAAGAAGATTCTCATTACTCAAGGAGGCTTCTATCCAAGTTTACAGCAAATTCCAACCCGACAGTAAGGCAGACTGCGGTACGAGGGTACTGTGTACGCTACGTACGGCCATACGCGGTCAGCTCACGACTAACACTATTCTGCGAGTGACTACAATTAGTACAAAAAATCTCCCTAGCATCAAGAGCGGCTAATCTGCTCCTCTCTGCCTACCATGTACGATGTTGTGATCTATCTGTCGAGTGTTCTCTAAGCATCAACATTGCCTCCGCACTATCCATCTCAACTATAATAGGTAGACTCCTTCGAGTGTCCTGAGCATTGGATGCACTCAAGTACTCTGGACCAAACACATCTACCATAGTATTTACAAATTGTTTGACATACAAGATAGAAGTGCTCTCTGACATTGCCAAACTGTCATCAATGTAGTCTGCTTGAACATCATAGACCATCATGCGCAAAGCTACAATGACCTCAGTGTTGTGTCCAAGCAAACCGGCACAATGCTGAAAGGCTGGATCATGTTGCTTCACGGAATTGCAAATGTGGATGAACAAATCCTGGACATCTTGAACGGTGACGTAAGTACCTTTATGGAAAAACGGGTGGTTTACCAAAATAGTTGAGCATCAACCTCTCGTGCGCCTCAACCCATTCTCTTCAGATGAACTCACGGCCAAACACGAAACCTCAGTGCTTCGACTTCTTCCTCTTGTGCATTTGTGCATCGCCACTAGCATAGCAGTGTCCTTTTCTTCGGTCAAGTTGATTTCCTCATGCGACGAGAAATCATCCATGAAATAGGAGTGGCACGAGCTCATTTACAATACAAAAATCACCTTCAAACTACATCTTCATGCCTGATAACAATAAACACCTAGTTTACGTGGTTGCTGGAATTTTGTCGAACATGTTGTGTGTGAGGTGGAAGAAACCGCCCGACGGCTGGTCGGAGCCTTGATGCTAGTCACGTAGGCTGTTGGGGGTGGGCGACGACATCTTCAACGACTTTTGGATGGCTATTGGCTGCCGGCGGACTCTGCTTGCGGCGACAAGGACCAAAGAACCGCCCGCTTGACGGGGATGTGGTGGTCGCGTGGCTGCCACTGTTAGCTCTGATGGCGGGCGTGCTACCACGTAAGGCGGTCGTGAGCTGTTAGAGCCATACGGCCGCCGGAGCTCTTGCGAACAGGGGAATCACCCAAAAAAATGGTGGCGGGCGGATCCAAATCAGTTGGTCGTCGGCGACTATCGTGGCTGGACTAGTGGTGGGGATACTTAGCGGGGTCGAGGATGGACGGATGGGCAGCGACGGCGGTGTTTCCAAGCAGAAATCGCCGGCGGCGGGAGGTAGGTGGGCGAGCCGCGAGCGGTGGGAAGTTTCTCAATGGTAGGCTGGCTGTTTTACATCAGGCGGCAGCGGGTCATGTATATTTGTATCTCCAAGTGTTGTATTTTACATCTTTTGCAATATGTTATGTTTTTTTTAAATCTGTTGGAACTTTGTTTTTAGGTGTTGGTGATGTAAAAAAGTAATTGTTTTTTCATTTATATCATCTATTGGAGATGCTTGATGCAATAAAACTCGCTTTTTCTTAAAAACATTGGTTATTGGACGCGTCTAGCTACGAGTCAATGGTTGCAATAAATATAAAATACTCTTATATTTTGTGATACAGAGGGACTAGTACTGTAGTGGAATTAATACCCACCTACCCAACTCTGGCCGAAAGCTTAGTGAAGAAGGAAGGAGTTGACTACTACTTTCTCTCAGGAGTCAAAAGACGACGCCTGTCCTATTCATCCCCATCCCGCTCTCCCTCCTCCCGAATTCGAAACCCCAGAGAATCCTCGGTTGCTCCTACTCCGGCTCCATCCAGTGTCGTCCCCCGCCGCCCTCGCTCCGTATGGGTGAGGCCGCCGACGTGGACGCGCCGCGTCCTCACGCCGCGGACACTACAGGCGCAGGGGGAGACGTCCGAGGTGCCGATTCGTCCGGCGGTGAGGTCCAGGCAAGGATCTGCCCCGGCTGCATGGTGCCTTGGAGCAGCGACGGCCCACATCGGATCTGGTGAGCGAGGGCCTCCACCCCGACGGCCCCATGCATTCTCGTTGCTATTTTTTGTCTTCTCTGTCGCGCGGCCTCGCGGGCAGCCATCAGCCATGTCGGTCTCCTTTAGGATTAGCACAGTGTCTACCGTCTCTGTAATGGAATGGGGGCCAGTAGCGCAGTATCGTCTCTGTGTTGGGTTTGGGGGCCATACATACAACGCTGCTAATTGGATACTGAAGAAGCCTGCATCTGTTATTATTCTTGTGGGGAACCATTGCTCTGATGGTGGGGTTTTCCCATTTTATGTTTAGGCATATTAGTTCCCATTTTTCCATGTTAGATGCACCTACATGTTAGGTATCAACTATGGGACTAGTGAGAATTAGGGATCACTGATCATCTCCTATATATCTGCTACATACATGCAGTTGCATTCCTTGTGGCCATGTGTATGGCCGATCATGTCTCGAGGAGTTGTTGCGTCGTTCTGGCGAGCAGAGTGCCAAGGTACCATGAGTGTTTCTGCACATACTCACTGAACAGATTCAATTGAAGATACCTACATCAAATTGCTCAACTTATGTATCAATGTTGTTCTTTCTAATCAGTGCCCTCAGTGTGACAAAGAATTTGTGGAGATGCTTATCGTCAACCTCTACACACCAGAGAACATGTTGGAGGGTTGCTGCAGTCCAGAGGTTCTATTTCTTTCATCCATTGTACATCTCCATAGAGATGTTCCGAGTTCATGTTTATAGATATACACTTTAGATGTAGGAAGTTGATTTATCTCTCTCTATGTAAGAAGTTCAAATCTAAAGTGCTTATCGTGTATTAAGCTTCTTTTTATGACGATCCATTTTGCATATCTAATTATCTTTACATGTTGCTGAGGCTAACACAGATCAATTTTTGAATTTGATAGTTTATTTAATATCCGACTTAATTGTAGTTTAATCTGTTTCAAAAATAAATAAATTGAAACAATGCATCTGAACTTTAAAAGAATGCACTATTTGATATTTGTTGTTAATTATCAAGGATTAAATATATAGAACGTAATAAAATGTGTACCTGTTTGGCCAAAGTTCAGAAGTTGGCCATTAAATTGTGTGATCGATTTTGACCTGAGTCCCAACCAATTTTTATTGGTATCAGTCACCTACTCAATATGGAAGGACATTCTGATTAATATATGCTATTTCATGTACAACTTATTAAGGCATAGATAATTTCCTTAATAATTTTATTTATCTAGACTGGCCTATCAATCAACTGCTCATATTTAAAATTGCATTGCCTTTAGTGTGGTAAGGTGGAGCATTGTAAAACATCTTAAAACTTTCATATTTTGCTTCACTGTTTTGTGCGTCTCTAACAGTAGAAACGATAGTTTTCCTAACATCACTCTGCTTAGTCTACTTTCTCATTGAAACTGGCAAGGAAACAAACAAAAGTAGATCAGCATGATGCACCAAATTTTTACATTAATAACCTTTGCGGAGAAAAATACGGATGCATGATAGCAGTCTTGAATCTTCATAATCTAGGCAATTAAAAATAGTTTCCACTCATCCTGTACAGCTTACAGCAGGAATATATAGGTAACGTGTATGTAACTTGATTTGAAGCAGAAACCTAATCTGTGATGGAGAAGAATCGGGCCTACAATGCTTTTCTCACAGTCCTTGCTCTCTCACTTTGAGTCCTGATTACATATGAAAACTTTTGGCCTAAACAACATTTAGTTTCTCTTTGGTACAAAATCATGTTGGTGGAGTAGTGGTGTATTTCATTTAAAATAGAAAAATTAAGTGATACATCTATATACAGTCCCCTCTAAGCAAGGGTGGATTTCACTTGTTGCATGTGGGCATAGTTATACAAATAAATTTATTACAGAAAATGCAAGTATTCGCTGCTAAGCCTAGTGGGAAACTAGCATATCTTTCTTTGCCCCATATCGAAGAATTGTGAATTCTCTGAATACATTATCATTATAAGGCAATGCATCATATACGTGTATATCAGATAGTTACAACTTACAATAGAGCGTGTTAGGCGTGAGGGGCCAGCACAACGTGCACTTGGTGAGCGCATGGGCTGTGGTGACCGTGGCGACTGGTGCTGGAGCAGAATGAGCCGTTGTAGAAATCGGGTGTGCTTGGGTTGATACTGTTGTCCAACACATATAGTTGCAGCACTTTTGTCCTTTTTGTAGCCTAAAATGACTTGTTGATCTTTTCACCATTCTGTGTTTTTTTGTGGAAAAGGAGGTTGGATTCATCTTTTTTTCATGTTGGATGTCTTGATATTGCATTTGAAGATTTATCCCTGACTAGTTAGTACTTAGTAGTAATGAAAAAAGTAAATTACTTCATTTTTTGATTTGGTAACTAGACATTGAAGAACAGTGCTCTAAACATATAATCAACTGTAACATTTTCCACATGAATCAAGATTTTTTATGACAACTACTACCATTCTTAGGACGTTCCTATAGTTTCAATATTGATTATATCTCACAAATTCATCTTTTGCTCAATTGACTTGCCACTGCAGGAAATTCAAGCGTTCTACGAGCCTATATTTGTTGCATTAAGTAGGGAACATCCAGAGTATAATGTTGCTGACGAACCATCCAGTGATTTTACATCTGATGAGATGCAGCAACTGTTTACAGTACGGGTGGCTCAGATAGAGGGAACAGTGAATGAAAAAATGACAATGGCTAAGTCTAACTTGATGTTAATGAAGGAGCAATTGAAGAAGATGGCTGAACAAGAAAAGATGGTACCGAAGGACATGATAAAGTTCCTGGAGCAGAATTGCCCTCACCTTATAATTCGTGTGTCCTGCTTGTTCCCGTCTGCGCCAACACCTGGTATGGACAGCGTGGAGCTTGGAGATGTCGAAATAGTGGCCAGAGAGGGACCGTATAACCATGTTGTGGAAGTCGATGAACAGGGTGGCAGAGGCATCGAGGTGAACAATACCACATTAGTTTCGGGTGAGGTGACCGATGGCTCATATAGACAAGAGGTTGAGGAAGTGGACAACAGACACTTTGGTGACAGTGGCAACTCTGAGAACTATAATGTCAATGAGTCCAACAAAGAAGCAAATGGGATGTTGCCGAGTACGAATATGGAGGCTGTGGCCGAGGGTGGTGAACATGTCGAGACCAAGACAGTAGCAAAGCCAACCTGCTCCATCTGTATGGAACCTTGGACGTCCACTGGACAACATCACATCTGGTGAGGAAGATAGTATCAACTATCAGTTTATTTTTTCTTTGGGTACATACTACTGAATGAACCGTTTGTCTACCATGACATGGGTGTTGCGGCTTTGGCGGTGGTGGCCTGCGTTCGGTGGTGTAGAGGCGGGGGTTGTGGGCTGGTGGCTGGCGCGATGGTACTGTGGTGGCTGCCGTTTCGTTGTTGGTGGCATAGGGGCATGGCGGTCGCACCCCTTCTCCTGGTGAAGGGCTAGCGATGCATGTCGCCGGCCTTGTGTCAGACGACCGGCACCAGCGGCTTGCTTGGTGGTGGTTGTTCTGGATTTAGGGCTCGCGCTCGGGTGGACTGCTTTGGACCCAAGGAGGGTCGGAGCTCTCGCTCCCGGTAGGCGGGGTTAGGCATGGTCCGGGTGGTGCTCGCGAGTGACGAGGTCTTTCTCCTCGTGGATGCGGTGGTCGTCGGTGGTTGTTGGGATACCACTGAACGGTCGACCAACTCAGCTTCCGCGGCAACAATCATGATGTTGTGTGAGCTTGCTTGGCAACAGTCGTTGGTTGTCACAGGGCCATGTTCCCCCCGGTCCACCGAGGCTAACGGGAGATGCAGGAGTGGACGCCTCCTACAGTGGAGGTTTCTATCCAGGCTCCGGGACTATTTCCGGGCTAGGAGTGAAAGGAATCTCCTTTCACTCTTTCTACCGTGGTTGGGATGCTGCGTTGGGGATCATTGGCAGTTTCTCAGACATGCATGGATGCCAGAGAGGCGGCTCCGGATGGAGGTCCACATGGATGGATCTCCAGTGGGCTCCATGTTGTTGTTGGTGGTTATCCCTCTTGGTTGTGTGGGCGGTGAGAGGTGCAGCGGTGAGCGGCTCGGGTGTTCGTTTTCAAGGACGACCCCCCGACCTGGACGCAGGGAGCTGGTCTTGTCGAGTTTGCCTTGAAGACCTTGTGGTGGCACAGGGAGCTACTGAGTGAAAGCTCAGTGCCTTGGCACCGATGACGGTGATGCTCGAGGGCGCCGTTCTCTTCCTCGAGACATTGTCGAGGTGCGCCTATCTGTGTTAGGGTTCCGGGTGAAGACCCTTGTCCATTCTGGACTCGGGAGCAGCGATGCTTTGCGCCGATATTTCTCCTGAGGGTTTTGTCGTGGAGCTTAGGTGTGTTAGGGCGTAGTGCGACATTGTATTCATTTCTTCCAATTTTCTTTTCCGGTTGCATTGCATGATCCGGTTATCCTATGATCGGTGTTGTGTGGGATGCCTCACCATCTTGTATCATTTGGCTGCGTACTCCGTTCGGATGTTGGTTAATACGTAAAGTGGGGTGAAAGCCTATTTCGAGATGCCATACTTTGGTTATATGTTCCCCATGTTGGGATTGAAATGTGAACATCACAGTATACGTAGTAGCCATCACATGTGGGTCATCACAGTAATTAACTACTCCTACTAGTGGATGTACTTTCATTTTTTTTATAATGTACCACCTTTTACATTCCATTATTTTTGTGATATGTTTTTCTCATTGAAAAGAACACCACTTGTGTTTTGAGTAATAGTTAAGATTTAATTTTAAGATAGATTATTTTTAGCCAATGGATTTGTGAGAATGTTTCTTTCTCACCATCAACTAGACAACTACTATAGGGCATAGTTGCAATTTTGGCTTAATCTCTTTCCTCTAGTTGAATTATTGCAGATCATGAATTCATTATTCACGTGACATAATTGAGTTAGGTGATCTCAGTGTATGTAGTTTACGAAGGTTGGGTTGAGGTTCTGAGGAGGTAGCGGCAGGCGATCACTTAGTGTATGACACCAAGCTGCCGCTGGTAGAGCTTTGTTGGACCTTTCATGGTGCTTGTTGTATTTTGTGTCTTGGTGATAAGATCAGGCATTTTTTCTTCTATTTTTCTTGGTGCTAGATTTTACACATGTACGCATAAATGCGGCTGCTCTAGATCATCTCCTATCTCCCACATGCAGTTGCATTCCTTGTGGACATGTCTACGGCTGGTCATGCCTCATAAGGTGGGTCAAGTACCAGCTTTCTGATAATAGGAGTGTAAAGGTAACATGCATTATTGGATAAATACGTCATATTAATAGATTTCACGAATCATGATGATATGTGCACATGAAATTGCTAATCTTATGCACGAATATTTATCTTTCTAATCAGTGCCCTCAATGCGGGGAAGGATTTGAAGCCATGCCTATCAACCTCCATGCGCCATTTTGTCAGGTTCTGATTCTTTTTTCTGTTGTACTCTCATAGGGTGTTGCATTGTGGATCATTGCTTTATCTGGCATCTCTTATAGTAGAAACAATAGTTGCCTCTATCACCAGTCCGGATCAGCCCCTATTCTAATCCATTAACTGCTGGCCCACACACTTGTGCTATGTCGGTTGTAGCATTTGACCTTGCCAACCCTCAAAAAAAGATTGACTTTGCCATGGCGACAGCACTTGTATTAATCCATGCCATAAAAGAAAATATGACCTGATAGTTATGACATGTATTCAGCATTATAAATGTGCTCAAACTGTATACTTGATCCACGATAGCTTTCAGTTGATAAAGTGTTCAGATTGTTTTTCAATACCGTATGTCTTAACAACAAAAGTTATACTTTGTGAACATAATTTTTACACTAGACATTAATAGTTATGAGAAAATTATGTCAGTGATACTAATCTCCTGTGCAATTTTCACTATGCCTTTCCATTTCAGCTATTTAAGAAAATGCCTTTGCTTTTTGGCACTGCTGTTGCTTTTAGGCCATTGCTTTAGAGCAGTACACACATCTAGTCACGAGGAAGATGACCCTGCTATCGTCATGTTCCCTTCATACTAGTATCCAAATTGGGGCATTTTCCCCGCCGTCAGCGTAGTCGATCTCCACCTTCGTCTAGTTGCTCGGTCAATTTATCTTTCACAACACTTTGGGAAAACACCATTAATGGAGTTATTTTCGTCAATACATGTCGCACTAACGAAGAAATGGAAGATAAGAAAAATGCTATACTGTCCCCAGCGTCGCCCGAATCTAGCGACATGGAGGAATTCTAGCCGCGGCCACCTCAGGAGTTGCCAGCGAAGCCATGGTAGTGGTGGGGAACGTGTTGGTGGGGCACGCGTGTTCTCTATTGCGGTCTCCGGGGAGATTCCCATGGTGGTGGTGTTCCTTGCGGCGGAATGTGTCGCGGCCCGACGGCGCTCGGGTGGTGGCGAGCCTGGCTGGTGATGTCCTCCTACGTGGAGGCATCATCGCCCTTGCCTGGATGGTGTGTGGTGGGTGGCCATGGCGGCTCGATATGGTTCTGCCAGATCTGGATGCGGGCGATGAGAGCTGCCTGGGCACCACTCTGGATGCGCCTTGGTGGGACGGTGCATGGTGTGTGTGGTAATTGGGTGCAGTAGTGCGGAGCGAGGGTGGCCGGTGATCCAACCCATATCCATTATGGTCCTTGGAGGTGGAAGGCGGCATCCCGACGCACATGCGGGCGGGTGTGGAGCGTCGGTATTGGGTGCAACGGGTGAGACCGGGCTGCGGGCGGATGCTATGGTGGCGGTGTGACGTTGTGCTCCGGCGTGCTCGGGCAGGCTGCACCGGTGTTATGGCGTGCAGGCTCCCTTGGGAGACGTGAGGTGTCCTGGTGAAACTATGTTGTCGTCGGATTGATGTCGATAGCCATGAGCATGGCGTTGTGTGAGCTCGCTCGAGCCATGGCCGGTGGACTATGTCCGAGGGTTGCTCGACGATGGCCATCGGCGGTAACTGGGTAGTGTTTCCCCCCATCTAGCTGGGCTAGATGGAGCTGCGGGTGTCGACGCTTCCTACTGTGGAGGCTTGTATGTCGACTTGGTGGCTGATGAACGGCGAGGAGTGGAAGGAAGTGACTTTTTCTCTTCCTACCGTGGTTCGTGTGCTGGGTTGTGGATGGTTGGTGGAGCCTTAAGTCTTGGATGCCGGGGAGGCTACCCTGGGTGGCAGTCCGCATATTTCTCTCTTCGGCGGGCATCCTAGCGGTGGCGGTGGCTATGCCTCAAGGTCGTGCGGGCGGCAAGAGGTGTAGTGGCGGGGGGCTCGGGATCACACTCTATTGTTGACAGTGGTGGCGCCCGAATATAGATCTAGAGGTCTGTGCTCGTCATTGATGTCCTTGGTGCCTTGTGGTGGCGACGTTTTGCGCCATTTTCCCTCTTGAAGGCGTTATCGTGGAGCTTAGGTTGTCTAGGACATATCATGGCATTCTATCTAGGCCTTCCTGTATTAGTTCTCATCAATGTAGTCGCGTGTGTCTGTGTTGTCAGGTTATCCCATGATTTTCTCTGCATGAGGGCCTCCTTGGTAGCTAGTATCGTTCGGCCATGTACTTTGGTTTGTGCTTTATATACCAATCGCCGCTGGGCGCCGGTCGACCAGCCTAAATTTCAAATGGTCTCCGCATGGGCATTTGATTTGAGCCCAAATCCCCGCACAGTTGGATTTCGCCTTATCATCTCCTTCATTACGGTTGGATCAACTGTGATCGTCGCCTTTGTTCTTGGCAGCGCCATCGTCATGGCGCTCCTAGCCTCCACTGTCAGTTGCAGCTCCCGGTCGCTGATGTTGCCGTTTCAATCTTGCTGCTGGGGGCATCATAGCACACATTGTCTCACTGATGTAGAGCCTGCCCCTTGTCGTTGCAGCAATTGCGTGTGTTACTCCACCCCCCCCCCCCCACCGTCGCCATCGAAGCATTGTCTATCCCGGTTCAACATCGACGACGCCGGGCATCGCCGGTTGAAGCTCAGAATGTGTGCCGCCTTCAGCATCCCATCACCCCCATCTGCTGGTTCCAATAAAAAGAAATGTTGGTTCGTGCAAAAAAAAGCAGCCGGTCACAACAAAAACCACCATCGGTCCCAACAAAAACCTTCATCCCATCATCCCCATTTGCTAGTTGCAGCAAAACGAATCACTAATTCCAGCAAAAACGAGTCAACAATTTCAGCAAAAATCAAGGCCATCACAGTGAAAACCACCGCGGTACAAGCAAAACCCATCATTGTTCCAGCAAATATTACCGCCATCGTAGCAAAAATACACCACTGGTTCCAGAATCAGGCTTCCTTGGTTCCAGAACCATTGCATCCCCGCCGGTCGCCATCGTCGCATCTTTTCGATGGCCGTTTGCAGCTTTTCCAATGGCCGGTTGCAGCTTTTTCAAAGGCTGGTTGAAGCACAAAAAAGGTGACGACCGCCGTTGTACTACCCGCATGGCCGGTGATCTGTTGGACACTACTTTGGTTCGAGCATCGGCGCTAACAGCGCATCGCCCGGTGCAGCGCCCAATTGTAGCTTCTTTTTACGCTGGTTGTAGCTCTGCGTGTTGACCTCTTTCAGCCACCACCGCGGCGCTCGCGGTGGCACACATGACGATGGTAGGCCTTCATGGGGGCACGTCCGTGCAGTAGCTATTGGGGAATGGCCGACCGGGCGAAGGAGCGGCAGTAGCAGTGGCGAAGCAGCGACGGACGAAAGGATCAGGAGGGGGGATGGTTCCTGTGTCGAAACATCTGGCAAGGGAGAAAAGATACTTAAGTGGCAGTTGTGTGGGCCCATGGGGACGACATGGCTCGCGTATGCGAGTGCTGCACGCGTGACAAGCGAGGCGACCGGCCCAAGCTTTGGCCGGCCGACCAATTAGAATCGTTTACCTATCTATAAAGCAGGACAGAAGCCTGTTTCCTAAAATGGAAGATAATGTCCAACATGAGATTGAGATGTCAGTGGCAAAGATGCATGTAGTTTCAACGGAATAATGGCATTTTGATAATTAGACAAAAGCAGTGGCATAAGCAGAATTGCAGAATCGACTAGCGGCATTGACATAAAATTTTCATTTGTTTTTCTAGATATTAAGCCCATCATGTGTTAATATGTAGTGATCCAAACTAACACGGTTGGGACTTCATCTGTTATGTTTGTGTCCCCATTCTAGAACCACTCAACCAAGCAATGTCCTGTAAACCGCCTTATCTTTGGTTGGTTGCTGAAGGGACCTTAAGAATTCAATTGCTATGCTCAGTTGTAACATGTTGAATAGATTCCTTTTGCTGGATGTTGATTATATCTCACAGGTTCTTCTTTTGCCCAATTAACTTGTCTGTGTAGGAAGTACATGGGTATTATGAATCTAAGTTTGCTGAGATTGGGGCATCGATAGAAGACTGTATGCTGTATGCAGAATTAACATCTCACTTAGAAGAGTTAAGAAAGCTTCAGGATGCAGAACTGCGTGCACTACTTGACAGTCATTTTGCTGAGATGGAAAGCCTGGCGACTGTACACGTGGCACTGGCTAACGCTAGATTGATGTCCATGAAGGAGCAGATGAAGAAGATGGCTGAAGAAGACGAGGCGACAACGGAGGATCTTGTCGAATTCATGGAACTGAATTGCCATCAACTCTTTCCTACCCTACCCAGCCTACCCCCATGGCCCTTCTGATCAAAGCTGGTGGATGGTTTATTTTGTGCAACTCGGCGAACTGCTTTGCCATACTCCACAACATATTATGTATTTCTACTTCATGATATTTACTGTGATGTCGGAGGACTCTCTGGTGTGACTTCATCTTTTGTCAATTACATGCTAGCTGGCTAGTTAGCTGGAGCTAGTGTCACCAAGTCATCCTGTGTCGAGACGTTTGTATAAGCAGTATTTGTGTTTCAAACTGTCAGAAATATGCACTACTTCTTAGTCCCTCTATTCCTAAATATAAGTCCTTAGGTTAGCAAGAGGCTGCGAAGGTCCTTCTGGGTCACATAATTTGTCGTGCACTCCCATACGAAATGGTTGTTTCCCAGTTAGCTAGCGGCAAAAAACTGTACTATTCGATCCAGCCTAAACCCATGCCCCTTCTGATCAAAGCTGCTGAATGGTTTGTTTTGTACCATACTCTACCACATAGTATTATTTATTTCTGCTTCATCATATTTACTGTAATGTCCGAGGACTCTCTGGTTTGACCTCATACTTTTTCAAGTACATGGTAGCTAGCCAGTTAGCTGGGTGCGACCAAATCATCCTGGGTCGAGATGTGGTATAAACAATAATGGTGTTTCGAACTATCAAAAATATGTGGTACTTCGTACTTATTTTTTTTAGGAACACTCATGTTGGACAGGAATTTGATGAACATGGTTTCACACGCACCCTTATGAATAGTAAATTAGAAACAAATACACGACCAGTACTCGCGTATGAAGTTTCACCAAAAAGAGAATTCTTTTTTTTTGCGGGTGAAAAATGATTATTATTGATCACTCAGGAGCCAGTTCATTCTTACAAAGGTAAGAGATATCACCTGGACTAGAACCCAGCCACACGACGGTGCGACATTCAGTTCTACCAAAGGAAGTAAGGTAATGGCTTATGCCATTCTGCTCTCTACATACACGCACAAGCTTAACTAATCTCCCTTCTCCCATGAGCCTCTTAATCTGGTTCACAAGCATGGAGTAACAGGACCGATCTCTCTCTCTCTCTCTTCCTATGATCATGTTGAGAGCAACAAGGCAGTCTGTTTCCACTACGATAGGTAGCTGCGTCAATTGTAAGGCAAGGTTCAGACCCTCCATACACGCAAGCAGTTCGGCCTCTAGGGGTTCCGCACATGACCTCAGTTCTTTGCATGGGAAGAATATGATCTCGCCGGCACTATCGCGCAGAGTCATACCCGCTCCAGCCGTACTAGTAGATGCACAGAACGAGCCGTCGATGTTGAGTTTTGTCCAGCCTGCAGGCGGAAGTGTCCATCGAAGTTGCGGCCCAGCCGCAACAGGAGCATGTGATGTGGGTTTGGTTTGCACCACTGCATCGACCACATTCTTGGCCTTCATTGGATCTGCACTTGGGTTATTTTGTATGCCCACAAGCGAGTCGACATAGCTGAGGAGGAACCTTTTGGAGGCCTCGACCGCGGGCGACTGCTTGTGATGTGTCATCTCATTTCGTACGTGCCAGCAGCGCCATAGAGTCATCATGAGTTCCATCCTCTCCGTGTCAGGAAGGTGGTAGAGAGTTTGGGCGAGCCACTCTGAGCCCGTCCCCTGGAACGACGACGCAGCTGGAATCCTCCATCTCTCAGCCATAGCTTTCCATAACGCCACCGCCCTCGGGCACCTGCAAAAGGCATGAAACGTGTCCTCCGACTCCATAGCGCAGAGAGGGCATTGATCAGATACCTCCAGTCCTCGACGTTTTTTATTTACCCAAGTAGGCAAACAATTAGTGATCAACCGCTAGGTAAAGGTTTGAACCTTGGGAGGAGCAGGGCACTTCCAGATAAAAGCCCAGACGGCTCGTCGCCCGTCCCGTGCCCTGCTCGCCGCGATTGAAGAAGATCGAAGATGATCCTTCAAAGCAAGTCGATAAGCGCTCCGCACCGAAAAGCATCCATTGCGCTCTGGACCCCATGCAAGGATGTCGTCTCCCATCCTCGGTGATGTTCTGATCTTGGATATCTCCTTCATGTCCACCGGAAAAAATGTCTCCCGGACCACATCCATACGCCAAGCGCCATGATTGTCCAGCAGGTCACTCACTCGACGGAGACGACAGCGACCCTGCGGTGTCACCGGTCTGCCGCTGCCATTCCTTGGGAGCCAGCGATCGCACCAAATTCTGATGGAGTTCCAATTCCCCACACGCCAAACAAGTCATGTTTTCAAGAGATCGAGACCATGTACCACCCCTTGCCACGTCGCTGAGGCACCACCTGAGAAGACCGTGTCCTCCAAGCTGGTGAATGGTTTTTTTGTGTGTGTGCAACTCGGTAAACTGCTTACCATACTCTACAACATATTATGTATTTCTACTTCATGATATTTACTGTGATGTCCGAGGGCTCTCTGGTTTAACATCATCTTTTGTCAAGTAGTACATGGTAGCTAGCTAGTTAACTGGAGCTAGTGTCGCCATGTCATCCTTTGTCAAGATGTTGTATAAGCATACCTGCAAAAAAAAAAAAAAAGATGTTGTATAAAGCAGTAATGGTGTTTCAAACTATCAGAAATATGCACTACTTCTTACTTATTTCTTTTAGGAACACTATTGTTGGACAGGAATTTGGTAAACATGGTTCAACGCACACCCCTTATGAATAGTAAATTAAAATATAAACGAAAAATCAAATATGAATAGTAAATTCAAAAAAAAATCTGATTTTTTTTAACATACATAAATGGTATACTTGCGCATGATGTTTCACCAAGAAATGACTTCCACGGTATCCGGGGCAAAAATGACAAGATCGAAATTATATTAAAAGACATTGTTTGATGAATAGTATGATCCCGATTGTATTTGTATGGTTCCGATTATATTTTCTTCACTAAGAGTACCACGGATGTCATTTCTTTGTGAAAATGCACACTTGAGTAGAACAGTCAACCAAGTTTGATATCCCAAAAATTCAAAAAAAAAATCTAGTATTTTTGGAATATACAATTCATTTGGGTGCATGTGGAACCATGCTCAGGAAACATTTAACTGCGTTCTGTGGTGACTTTGGTTCAAAGATAATTATATGTTAATCCAAAGTCTTTAGAGATGTGATTTTGATTTAATGAACTTTTCAGTCAATGTGCTAACGGATAGTCGCTTATTAGTTGGCAACATAAGCAAATAGTTGTCTTCCTGTTTACAAAATTTTTGGAAACTCGAAGCAAAGTAGCAAACTATTACGTACTAGTATAACTAGGTGGTATCCTGCGCATTGCTGTGAGACTTTCTACCTTTTATTGCAGCTTCAAAGGAAAGTGTTCATGGATGAATGAAAATGAAATATGTCATCAATTAAAGGTCCATCCCATTCCCCTGCCCCTTAGGTTAGCAAATAGGCTGCGTCAAATGTGTCCCTCCCATACACCCTAGACCCTACTGAAAGCATAACTTGTCAGGCACCTCCCTACGAAATGGTTGCTTCCCAGTTGGCTTGCAGGTTTCTAGCGGCAAAAACTGTACTGCTCGATCCAGTCGTAGAAACGGCGCAAGGTACAAGAAATACCCTCACCGCTTAATTTGCCTCCAGCCTCCGGCCTTATCCTCTTCCTTCCTTCTTCCTCTCACGCCATTACAGGGCTTCCCTTCCACGCCATCACACTCAAACCGTCCCTCTCGGCAGAAGAACACGTCTGCTCCCACCGAAGCTCAAGGTAATGACCTCTTCTCCTCTTGTTCGCTGTCTATGTCTTCAGTCACTACTCACTACACTACTGTTTGCATCCTGTGTCCGAAGTCCTAACTCCGTCTTTCTGCGGCGGCGGGGCGCCATGGAAGCTGTGCGCGGCATCGAGTCCCTGGCTGGTGGAGATGGCCGGCATCATGTTTTCCATACCCTTGGGACGACCCTGCTGATCTCGGTGGGGTACATCGATCTCGGCAAGTGGGTGGCCGCGGTTGATTCCGGGGCTCGATTTCGCTACGACCTCGTGATACTGGTGCTGCTCTTCAACTTGTCCGCGGTTCTCAATCAGTATCTATCCACTTGTATCGGCATGGTCACCGGCAAGAATCTTGCACTGGTACGTACTATCTCCGTCTGGGTTTATTAGACCCCTTTTATTTCATGCTAAAGTTTGACCAACAAATTTAACTAATAAAATATAAACTATATGTCACAAAAATTATACCATCAGAAAGCTCTTCCAAATACAAATCCAATAGTGTACCTTTTGTAGCACATAATTTATAATTTATTAAGTCATATCAATGGTCAAAGTTTGGCTCAAAATACTAGAGTGCCTGATAATCTAGGACGGAGGTAGTACGTGCCCAGTTCTTCTTCTCCGACTGTCCAGACATGTATCCTCTACCTTGAATAACATAATATCCTCTAGTTCACTTTTTCCGAGGGAACATGAGATGATGTTTTACCCCTAAATAAAAACAGTGCTCAACTATGCCCCTATTCCGTCTGATGCCCTTATCAAAATACTTCTTCGTGCCATTGCCGTCCGATCAAAGGTCTTTGACCATCTACGTGATATTTTTTGGACATTTTTACCCCTCGTGAAGAAAAGAAAAAAATGAAACGAAAGAAAAAGAAGGCAGGGAGAACCTTACCTATAGTCGGCCCATGTAGCCAACCCAGCCCACACTGCTGCCCGTCATCACCTTCAAGCTCATGCATGGAAGCACGAGGGCGTGTGGAGGCCGCGCGCGCCATCGCCATCCGCATAGCCACCGTATTCCCCACGCCGTCTAACCATGTCCAGAAGCTCCGCGAGCTCCGACACGTCTCCACGATGAGGCCCATGAGCCGGAAAGAACCGCATCATCGTCCTTATTGTCGTCTTCATCGCCTGCTGCCGAAGGTTTCTATCGCCGATCCGCCGTCATCAGAGCTCCCCCAACCCCGTCGGCCTGCCCATCAGAACCGCCGTGATCCATTGCCTGTTTCCCCCTCTTTTCCTTTGCTCTTTGTCGTGTCATAGCGCCGTTCCCCTCGAGCTCCAAAGACGTCATCCATCATTGACGAAGAACCCGAGCACCTCGAGCTCGAGTTACCCCGTTTTGTTGTCCGGCATGCTCCTGGAGCTCCCAGGATGCCTCCAAGCTGCTCAACATGCTAGCCTATGGCCCGTTGCGACTTCTTCGTCAAGCCCGTGTATGCTCCGCCACAAACCCTCACCGCCGGCTATGATTCAGTCCACCACCGGCAGC
Organism: Aegilops sharonensis; assembly: GCA_904067115.1. Classification (NCBI taxonomy): domain Eukaryota; kingdom Viridiplantae; phylum Streptophyta; class Magnoliopsida; order Poales; family Poaceae; genus Aegilops; species Aegilops sharonensis. The sequence goes on along the minus strand of LR880969.1, from coordinate 815,772,461 downwards.
CCCACAACCCCCGATGGATGCGCGCTATAGTCAACGCGCCACACCACCGTCCATTTGGTTGCCGGAGGAGGTGGCCCGAGGTCCTTCGACACGTTATGTGCTTGCCGACGGCTTAACCACCAGTTTCCGGCATGGCAGATTAGCCTCTGTTTAGTTAAGCCCTTTTTAAAACTCTTTTTAGTTAAGCCCTGAGTCTATGACAGTAGGCCCCATCCCTTTAATTAAATATGTTTTATTTTCTGTTAAGAGAGAGAGAGAGAGAGTTTTCATGGTGGGGTCCACGTGTAAGAGAGAGGTTTTTTTTTCTAAGGGCAGGTCCGACATGTTAGTGGCATATACACACAAGGGCAACTAAGTCGAGAAAACATCAATCTGACGCTCAAACCCCTTTAACCTGACAGAAACGGCACCAGACGAAAGAGGGGTATAGTTGAGCGCTGTTTTTATATAGAGGTAAAGATGAGGTCGGGCTGAAATTAGATGGAAAATTTTAAGTGTCCCAAGAAATTAAGCTTCCGGTGCTATCGATAAAAACGAAACATAATGTGTGCTTACCGATTTGTATTTTTTTTCCTAGAGCACCAAAAATAGTATTATTTATTCATGAAAATATTAATTTAATTAGAACGCACGAACATACTCGTTTGGTTCCAAAAGTTCAGTTTATTTATGTATTACTAGATTTTTTCTAAAAATTACCATTCATCTGGGAGCATATGAGCTCAGGCTCAGAAATGAGTTTATGTTTACATGAAGAAATTAGTAAGTCGTGCTCTGGATAATGAAGAAAGAAAATATGTGATCACCGATTTTTTCTTAGGGGACCACAAATATTATTTATTCATAAAAAATGAACGCAATTAGAACCCACAAACATATTTGCTTGTTGACAAAAAATCAATTTAATTATATATTAGTTCAGCCTCAGAACAGAGTTTCTGTTTCCATGAAGAACTAAAATTTGTGGTGCTCTGGATAAAAAGAAACAGAATATGTGCTCACCAATTTGTGTTTTTCTTAGAGCACCAAAAATATTATTTAGTAACGAAAATTTGAACACAATTACAACACATGGGACATATTCGTTTGTTAAAAATTTAAGATTATTATTTATTTATTTGTTAGCAGATATTTTAAACTTTACTATTGACCTGAAAGCACATGAGCTCGGGCTCAGAACTGAATTAAGTTTCCAGGAAGAAACTATTCATGGTGCTCCCGATAAAGGAGAAACATAATGTTTGCTCAGTGATTTGTTTTTCGTGAGAGTATCACAAATATTATTTATTCACAAAATTCGAACACAGTTAGAACACACGAACATATTTGTTTTTGCCAAAAAAATTAACTATTAACTAGTCGATTTTTTGAATTAGTTTTCATCTGGGAGCACCCAGGAGCATATGAGCTCGGGCTCAGAACTGAATTTCAGTATGTTAAAAACTGATACATTTTTCTTTTGGGGAGAAAGACTGCGTGGGTTCTTTTTGCAAGATGCTCCTTTGGATTTTGTCTATTTTTTCACTTACATGCACCATTTGGTCTTACTTGTAATGTTTTTTACATGAATTTAAAGATTTCCCGCCAGGAGTACAGACAGTTCATATGTGTTGGCCTTGGTCTCCAGGCAGAGATATCTTTGTTTACTTCAGAACTAACCATGGTACGTATGTGCACAAACTTCAAACAGAACTTTTTTGGTCAACGCTCTATTAATTGTACAATATTTATTATGTCATGTTCTGTGTATTGACTTCTTAACTAACTTTTGAGGATGTGAGGATTCCTAACTAATTCTGAACTTTAAATGTTTCGGCTATTTCAGATTTTAGGCATAGCAGTTGGATACAATCTTGTATTTGATCAGGATGCTTTTATCACAGCCATTATTTTTGCATGTATTGTAATTAATGTGCTGCCATATATATTCTCCCCTAGGGTAAGTTTATTACTAACCTTGCAGCCACTAATTCTTTAAAGATTGACTTGTTCTGATTCCACTAAGACGATGTGTGCTTATGATATATTATTTTTGCTCATTCTAGGACAAGAGGATGGCTGGAACGTTAAATGCATGCATATCTGGCTTTACGATTCTTTGTTTTGTGCTTGGTTTATTAATCAGTCAACCAGAGATTCCTCTCCATGTGAATGTGATGTTCCCTAAGTTGAGTGGTGAAAGTGCTTACTCATTGATGGCACTTTTGGGTACAAACATAGTGTCGCACAATTTTTATGTCCATTCGTCCATTGTTCAGGTATTTTCCCGTGTCTCCAGCTCATACGTAGTTAAAGTTCTCCATAATGAATGATGCTCGCAAAACAAACATTGTATATTTTCTGCTTTTTATGGCATGGTTAATAGACCTATTAGGAGGTCGAGAACAGCATTAAAAAATTTATTTTCTTGAGGGACCCGGCAGCAGCTCTGCCTTTGCACTTTGCACACCATGATGATATGCTCATTCATAAAACATGCCATTTTACTATGTATTCCTGCTTATATGCATTATAATTTAATTATGCCATGCATGTCATATATGCAGGTTCAGAGGTCTCATGTTCAAAGCCTCGGTGCCCTGTTTCATGACCACCTTTTTTCTATATTATTTACTTTTACTGGGGTCTTTCTTGTGAACTATGTTCTGTTGAGCTCAGCACCGGCGGAATCTAGTCACAATGTGATCCTCACATTTCATGATGCTGTAGAGCTACTGAACGAGGTTTATGAGTCCTGTTTCCATGGCATCAATGCAACTCCTTAAATTAAAACATGACTTTTGGGGGTCTAATGGCATGCTGAATTTCTTTCCTGAGTTTATCTCCATTATTGTTTTGTGCAGATATTTACGAGTTCCAGCACCACTCGTGTTCTTAGCAGTTCTTCTCTTTTCGAGCCACATCATCACATTGACATCTGTTATAACTAGCCATGCAGTCACTGAGCATTTCTTTGGCACAAACTTGTCCCTATTTGCGCATCATGTGCTACTTAAGATTCTTGCCACGATTCCTGCCATCTATTGTGCAAGATTAGAAGGCTCTGAAGGGGTATATCAGTTAATCATTCTTTGTCCAGTAATCCAGGCATTTACCCTTCCTTCATCGGTCATTCATGTTTTCCGCATTGCCTCATCAATGTCAATAATGGGCAACTACAAGATATCTTTATATGTTGAAACATTAGCCATTATTGCATTCTGTCTTACGTTATTTGTAAATATCATCTTCGCGGCGGAAATCATGTTTGGTGAGAGCGCCTGGACAAACAACCTGAAAGGGAACAATGAAACCCCAGTGGTAATACCACATAGTGTACTGATCCTCATGTCTTGTGCATCTATTGCTTTTGCACTCTTCCTGGTTGTTACTCCACTAAATTCATCAAGTAGGGAAACTGAAACACATGACTTGTGTGTGGACTCTCAGAGAGAAGCACCAGAAGAAATTCAAAGGTATTCCAGCTACTAATGTTGTTCCACATGATCCATTGAAAGGACATCGGAAATCAGCTTTCGAGCATACTAACAGTTCTGATAACCACTGCAGGTCCTAAGACTCCTTAACGTCTGCCAACCTCATGGAGTTATAAACAACTGTGACAAGTCTATTGTTTGTACGTGTGGCGAGGTAGCTTTTGAAGAGAAAGTGAATGTGGTTGCCTTTGTCTTGTTGGGCTATATATATATACCACTATATAGTGTGTGAATAACTCTGAATACCGGCCGTTGGATAAACTCGATCGAACTGCTAGGACGTGGCAAATCCGGACATCGCCAACGAGATGTATTCAGATTGTGCCACGTGGTACTCAACCTGTTTCAAGTCAACCATCCAAAATTGACACTCCTTCTCAAATAAAAAAGACGAATTTCCACAGTGAAACATTGGTGATGGACTATAAAGAATAAATTTGGATGAACTCATTGCAACTTTCAGATAAAATTACAACATGTTTTAAAATAGTTTTGGAACTCGCGAGAATAAGAAGAACAAAGAGGACGAGACCTTCAGAAACTAGATCTCCACAATATGTACAAAATGAAGTCATGTGATAAACCGAGCGAGCGACAAAAGATTTGACGGCTCATGTGTACACGATTAACTGAAATTCTATAGACCATCATGATCATGAACAAGGGAATCAAGTCTTCAATTTGGTTTCTTGAACATTCAGAATCTGAAGTTCAGCTCTCTAATGTAGCCTGCCAAAATCTCTGGACTCTGGAATCTTCCACGATCATTTATTAATGAAATAAAAAAAGGTACATGAGAATTTTTTTTGACAATAAAAAGAAGTAGGAGATTGACAACACCAATGGTGTATCCGAGGAGCTTGACCGCGAGGCAGGGAGGCGGTATGGTGGCCTCACATGGCGCTTGTCAGGGACCATGCCATTGCTTGGGAAGAAACCCGCGGCCAACGCGATCACCATGGTGCATGCCTACCTTCGTCTCGCCGCCATGCTCACTGTGCTAGGGAGTTGATGTGCAGGGTCACCAGGTGCTGGAGTTTTGTCTATTTTGGGCCAGCCCAATAGCAGTTTCAGAAAGTCCTAATAAATCCTAGAGGCCCGCGTAGTCCATTCGTGCATGGCAAGAGGTGGAACTAAAGTTTAGTCCACATTGCTAGTTTGGTAGGAGTTGGACCTCCTTATAAGGGAGGTTGTTTCCCCACATGTATGAGCATGAGAACAAGAGGGACATTCACGCGTGCTCCTCCTCCGCCGCCCGTCTCGTCACGGCGCGACGCGACGTGGGTTACGGAAATGAGCCGAACCGATGTCTAAATTTTTGCCACGCATGATGGGTGTACAAATCCGATCGGCGCACCTCTTCGGCTGCAGACCGTTCTCGCTGCCCCCTCGCCTACTTCTCCTATGCCTATAAAAAAGATTGCCACCGAGTTCTAATGTCTGAGCTGCTGACAGTAGGCCTCCGAAACCCCACCCATTTGAGTCATGTACGGGAGAAGGGCGATAAGGTTTTTGGGGAGCGCTCTACGCAATTACTGACCGGTTCAATCTCACTATGTGGAAAAGGTCTTGAGTCGCTTTGGCTATAGTGACTGCAATCCCTCTCCAACACCATATGGTGCTAGCGTGCTGTTTCGAACGAATCGAAGAATTGCTAGAGATCAAATGAAGTATTCTCAGATCATTGGCTCTCTTATGTATTTAGCTAGTGCTACAAGACCTGACATCTCTTTTGCTGTTAGCAAACTGAGGTGATTTGTTCCAAAACCGGGAGATGATCATTGGAGAGCTCTAGAGAGATTTATGCATTCTTTGAAAGGCACTGCTAATTATGGAATTCACTACACTAGGTACCCAAAGGTGCTTGAAGGGTATAGTGACTCAAACTGGATCTTAGATGGTGATGAGATGAAGTCCACGAGCGGATATGTATTCACTCGTGGAGGTCGTGCTGTTTCTTGGAAGTCTTGCTAGCAGACCTTCTTAACAAGGTCAATAATGGAAGAAGAACTCACATCACTAGATATAGCTAAGGTCGAAGCAGATTGGCTTTGTCGGCTATTGAATGAATTTCCGGTTGTTGAGAAACAATTGCCGGTTGTTGAGAAACCTGTAACAGGTATCCTTATGAACTGTGACAATCAAACTGTGATCACGAAAGTGAGCAGCTCAAAGAACAACATGAAGTCATAAAGACACGTTCAGAGAAGGTTAAAGTCTGTCAGAAAAATGAAAAACTCCGGAGTTATTGCATTGGATTAGATCCAAACATATAAAAAACTGGCAGGTCCTCTTACAAGGGTCTATCACGTAATGTGATAGATAATGCCTCGAATGAGATGGGTATGAGGCCCACAATATGAGTTATTCACAGTGGTAACCTAGTCTATGTGATCGGAGATCCCGTGAATTAGATCTGTAAGACAAGATGTTGGTCAACTTAAAGGAGAGTATCCTTACTATTAACAATACCATTCCATGAAGATGCAATACTCTCCTAATCTGCATGGCAGGTTGATGTATATCTTAATGTGTTTTAAGTGGCTCACTGAAGCAGGGATGTTGTCCTGCAAAACATCTTTTTAAGGACACACCTATATGAGTTTGATTGTTAAACGTCGCAATCAATGAGAATAGGGTGATCTCTAGTAAACTCATGAAAGGTCTCGGAGTATGATGCATAAGCTCCAACCGCAGGGAAGGCCCACGGTAGCCTAGTATCGGTCAAGGCTTTGAGTCAAGCTAGATTTGCAGAAAACTTGCATTTCAAGGCCCAGCCCACTTTTCAAGTTGCTTACTAGTGTAGCATAGTGTTCTAGGTGGAAGTTCAACTTAATAGTCTCCACTACAGTACCGGTATATAAAATAGTGTTTTGGAACCAAAGGCAAATTTTGTGTGCCTCTGGAATCTGGTGGGGGATTGCTGGAATTTTGTCTATTTTGGTTCAACCCAATAGAAGTTTCAGAAATTCCTAATAAATCCTAGAGGCCCACGTAGACATTCATTCATGGCAAGAGGTGGAACCAATGTTTAGTCCCACATTGCTAGTTTGGTAGGAGTTGGACCTCCTTATAAGGGAGGTTGTTTCCCCACAGGTATGAGCATGAGAACAAGAGGGACATTCACGCGCGCTCCTCCTCTGCCGCCCGCCTCACCACGGCACGCCACGCCTCGTCATGACAGGTTTCGGGAATGAGCCAAGCCGATGTCTAAATTTTTGCCACGCACGATGGGTATACGAATGGTCACGCGAGAGCTGAAATGTTTTCTGTAGTGGAGATTGAATCCGAATGGCGCACCTCTTCGGCTGCAGACTGTTCGCTTCGTCTCCCTCTTTTGCTTCACCTCGCGTCACTGCCCTCTCGCCTACTTCTCTTGTGCCTATAAAAGAGAGGTCACTCCTCTCTAGAGAGACACACCAGAAGATCATCTCCCTCTCGCCACCGAGTTTCAATCTTTGAGTGCTGCTACGATCCTCCCCATCCCGGCTTGCAGCGTGCAACGCAGGTCGGGACAGTAGGCCTCCGAAACCCCACCTCTTTGAGTCCTGTATGGGAGAAGGGTGATAAGGTTTTTGGGTTGCGCTCTGCACGACTACTGACCGGTTCATCACGGACGCTCCGGATACTGATGACCACTTCCCCAACGACGACTTCTTCCCCGACGTCGGCAACCTCTTCGATGACATGGCTGGCGAGGATGTCGACCCCAAGACCAGTGCTTCTGCTACTGTACCATATGTGTTCATGCTCTTTCTGTTTGAGATTCTGCCACAGTTTCTTGCTTTAGTGTCTGCTCTAGATATGTTTGGTCCTAGTTCATACATGCAGATGCTATTTACCTTCTCTCTATCAGATAGCATGACTTGTTTTATATCTGCTATATTAGTCATGCTTTATCTAATATTTCTGTTAATAAAATCATTTGGTAACTTGCTCATATTTCCAACAAGCCAAAAACATTATTATAGGCAATTTACCCCAAGTGGTTTTGTTGCTTCCATGAGACCTCCTATGTTTGAGGGTATCCACTATAAGATATGGCGCGTGAGAGAAGTCTTATGGTTTCAAATCATGAGTTGCTATGACGCCACTCTTGGCAAACTAAAGGAGATTATGATGCTCAACAGGAACAAGCTTTTCAGAGAAGGGGTATCCTGTTTAAGGCTGATCTCTTGAGTGTTCTTGGTGAGAACATAGTTGATGCTTATGCGTCCACTAACAATGGAAAAGAATATGTGGGGCGCACTCGAGGACAAGTTTGGAGTCTCCGATGCCGGCACTGAGCTGTACATCATAGAGCAATTCTATGACTATAGGATGACTGATAAGCGCTCCATGGTTGAGCAAGCTCACGAGATACAATCATTTGCAAGAGAACTTGAGCACTTCAATTCTTTGTTACCGGACAAGTTTTTTGTCGGAGGCATCATCACTAAGCTTCCTCCCTCGTGGAGAAACTTTGCCTCCTTACTGAAGCATAAGAGGCAGGAGTTTTCTGTTCCGGATCTCATTAGTACTCTTTATGTGGAAGAAAAGGCGAGAGCAAAAGACACACGTGCTCGAGGTATTGGGGGGGATCTAGCGCCAATCTGGTACAGAAGAAAAACTTCCAGCCCCACAAGTTCAAGAACAAATGCAAGTTTGATGGTAAAACAAAGTTTGATGAGTAGAACAAGGCTCTACAACACACCAACTTTAAGAAGAAGAATGACAAGAAGAAAGGTGTTTATCATGTGTGCGGAGATCCTGGCCTTTGGGCTCCTAGTCACCCTAATCGTTATGGCAAGCGTCATCTTGGGAAAGGCGGCAAGACCGCTAATGTTTTCATTGGTGAAACTGACATGAAGGATGCTGGGTATGGCATATTTCCCACTATTCTTTTAGTGTGTCATTCTCCTGATTGGTTGATTGACACGGGTGCTAATGTGCATGTATGCGGTGATATTTCCATGTTTTCGTCTTATCAGACATCGGGGACTTCCACCGTGCTGATGGGCAATGGTTCAAGTGCTTATGTTCGTGGTGTTGGCATGGTTGATCTGCAGTTTAGTTCGGGGAAGATCGTGCGGCTGAAGAAACGTCAATAACAATCTTGTTAGTGGATCTCTTCTGTGTAGAGATGGCTACAAGCTTGTCTTTGAGTCAAATAAATTTGTAAGATCCAAGTATGGAACTTTTGTTGGTAAAGGCTATGAGTCAGGAGGCCTGTTTCGTTTATCTTTGTTAGATGTTTGCAATAAAGTTGTTAATCATGTTTGCAACAATAGTGAATCAAATATGTGGCATTCACATCTCTGTCATGTTAACTTCGGTTGCATGTCGTGACTAGCCAAGTTGAACTTAATCCCTAGTTTCACCACTGCAAGGGATCTAATTGTCTAGTTTCTGTGCAAACTAAGCAACCTCGTAAGTCTCACATGACCGCGGAAATGAGAAATCTTGCACCACTAGAGCTCATACATTCAGATCTATGTGAAATGAATGGTTTTTTGACAAAAGGTGGAAAGAAATATTTCATCACATTAATTGATGACTCCACTAGATACTGCCATGCGTATCTTCTGAAATCTAAGGATGAGGCGTTGAACTTTTCCAAGATCTATAAAGCTGAAGTGGAAAATCAACTTGATCGTAAAATCAAGAGGCTTAGGTCTGACCGTGGTGGAGAGTATTTTTCCAATGAATTTGATTCTTTTTGCGCGGAACATGGTATAATCCATGAGAGGACGCCTCCCTATTCACCTCAGTAAAATGGGGTAGCCGAAAGAAAGAACAGTACTCTAACTGATTTGATTGACGCCATGTTAGACACATCGGGTGTCTCCAAGGCATGGTGGGAGAGGTGATATTGACTGGATGTCATGTCCTAAACCAAGTTCTCACAAAGAAAAAAGAGATAACTCCATTCGAAGAATGTGAGAAGAAAAGGTTAAAACTCTCGTATCTACGAACCTGGGGTTGTTTAGTGAAAGTCAATGTGCCAATTCCAAAGAAGCGCAAGCTTGGACCAAAAAACTATGGATTGTGTTTTCCTGGATATGCTTTTCATAGCATTGGCTATAGATTCTTGATTGTAACATCTAAGGTGTCTGACATGCATGTGGACACAATCATGGATTCAAATGATGTGACTTTCTTTCAAGATATCTTTCCCATGAAGCATATGGAACGCTCATCAAATCGGGAGATGCCTAGTTCATCGAATCAGGAATTACTCCAATTACTAAACGTACCATTTCGATGGAACACTTTGAAAATCCTGTGGAGGAGAACCATGAAGTTCCTACTAGGAGCAAGAGACAGAGGACTGCAAAGTCCATTGGTGATGATTTTCTGGTGTATCTCATAGATGACACTCCCAGTTCTATTTCAGAGGCCTATGCATCTGAAGATGCTGACTTGGAAGGAAGTAGTGCATAGTGAGATGGATTCCATTTTGACCAATGAAACTTGGGAGATCACTTATCATCCTTATGGATGCAAACCTATAGGGTGCAAATGTGTTTTCAAGAATAAACTTAGGCCTGATGGTACTATCGAGAAGAACAAGGCACGACTCGTGGCTAAGGGTTATACCCAAAAGGAAGGTGAAGACTTCTTTGATACTTACTCACCTGTGCCTCGACTAGCCACTATTCGAGTACTACTTTCACTAGCTGCCTCACATGGTCTTCTCGTTCATAAGATGGATGTTAAGACTGCTTTCCTAAATGAAGAGTTGGACGAGGAAATTTGTATGGAACAACCAGATGGGTTTGTAGTAGATGGCCAGGAGGGAATAGTGTGCAAGTTGCTGAAGTCTTTGTATGGACTTAAGCAAGCACCCAAGCAGTGGCATGAGAAGTTTGAAAGAACTTTAACTGCTGCAAGCTTTGTTGTAAACGAAGTTGATAAATGTGTGTACTATTGCCATGGCGGGGGCGAGGCAGTTATCCTTTGTTTATATGTTGATAACATATTGATTTTTGGAACAAATCTGAATGTTATTAAGAAGGTCAAGGATTTCTTATCTCGTTGTTTTGAGATGAAAGATTTAGGAGTGGCTGATGTTATTCTGAACATCAAGTTGTTGAGAGATGATGATTGTTGGATTACATTGCTTCAATCTCACTATGTGGAAAAGATCTTGAGTCGCTTTGGCTATAGTGACTGCAAGCCCTCTCAACACCATATGATGCTAGCGTGTTGCTTCGAAAGAATCGAAGAATTGCTAGAGATCAACTGAAGTATTTTCAGATCATTGGCTCTCTTATGTATTTAGCCAATGCTACAAGACCTGACATCTCTTTTGTTGTTAGAAAATTGAGCCGATTTGTTTCAAAACTAGGAGATGATCATTGGAAAGCTCTAGAGAGAGTCATGCGTTATTTTAAAGGCATTGCTAATTATGGAATTCACTACACTGGGTACCCAAAGGTACTTGAAGGGTATAGTGACTTAAAATGGATCTCAGATGCTGATGAGATAAAGGCAAAGAGCGGATATGTATTAACTCATGGAGGTGACGCTGTTTCTTGGAAGTCTTGCAAGCAGGTCATCTTAATGATGTCAACAATGGAAGCAGAACTCACAGAACTAGATACAGCTACGGTCAAAGCAAATTGGCTTCGTCAGCTCTTGAATGACTTGCCGGTTGTTAAGAAACCTATACCGGGTATCCTTATAAACTGCGATAATCAAACTGTGATCACGAAAGTGAGCGGCTCAAAGGACAACATGAAGTCATCAAGACACGTTGAAAGAAGGTTAAGGTCTGTCAGAAAAATAAAAAACTCTGGAGTTATTGCACTGTATTTGAAGGAAATATGCCCTAGAGGCAATAATAAAAGTTATTATTTATTTCCTTATATCATGATAAATGTTTATTGTTCATGCTAGAATTGTATTAACCGGAAACATAATACATGTGTGAATATATAGACAACCAGTATGTCACTAGTATGCCTCTACTTGACTAGCTTGTTAATCAAAGATGGTTATGTTTCCTAACCATGAACAAGGAGTTGTTATTTGATTAACAAGGTCACATCATTAGTTGAATGATCTGATTGACATGACCCATTCCGTTAGCTTAACAGT
>LR880969.1:815732404-815742644 GCA_904067115.1 Aegilops sharonensis | reverse complement strand
CTTAAAATTTTGTTCGGTAACCAAAACCCTGCCTTCAACGCAAATCGTTTATTTAGGCGCTTAGGGAAATAAAATCAATCTTGTAAAATTTAAAAACAATTCAAGCGCCTGATGTTTTAATGCCGATGCTAGTTGCGGATGCTAAAGAAAACCAGCCGATGCACTCGATTCTTTTTTTGTGTGTATGGATTCCATAACAAATCACTAATGCCGCACGGTAATCAACTCAATTCCTTTTTTTTTTGTGGATTCCATAACAAATCACTAATGTCGCATGGTAATAAAAAACGTAAGCGTCGATTCCCTTTCTTGAATCAATGCCACACTTGACACGAGGATTTGGCGGCCTACTGCTCATCGACCATAAATCAATCCTAGCACCCTACAATGATTCCCGCATAGTAGATGACCTATGTGTCTAATGTAAAAATAAAAAGATCATGTGTTCCGTGTTCATATACACAATATATATAATACCATCAAGCTTTTGAATACAAAATTGACATTAATAATGAAGTGAAATTTATTGATTTAAATCTAAAGGTTACATTCAACTTCCTAGAATAAATCGCTAAATGAAAGAATAGCCTCATAAAGTAGTGGTCATCCCCAATGGACAATTCCCCACGGCATGACCTCAAAAAATTTAGGCCTAAGTCTGGCAACCCCTAAATTAGTTGAAAATTATACCTAATTACGTAGGAGGGGACAAACAGCCGAGGATGCAAGCCGTTCTTGGGAAGAATCCCCGCCGGCCGCCGGGCACGCGCTTAGGCCAACTTTCGTTCGCCACCAGTCGATCTCCACTGATGAAGAGTCGAAGTGTTGCACAGGGATGTGACTTTTTTTTAGAAGAAACAGGGATGTGACTGCTCTGCTCATGTTCCTTCCATCTCGAGTTTTTTTCTTCTTTATTAAATTGTGTTCCTTCCATCTCGAGTTTTCTTCTTCTTTATTTTATTTTATTTTATTTTTGAAAAAAGGGACTCCCCGGTTTCTGCATCAAAACGATGCATACAGCCACATTTATTAAAAAGTAAATAAGGTTCATTAAGGTCTTAAAGTCTGCAAATAAAAGAAACGGCTAGCTCACACAGAGCCTCAACGCCAGAACAAAAAGCCCAACAAGCCACAGCCGGCAGGCAAAATAAAAGATAGGTAAACTAATTGCCTATCCTATTACATGACCGTCATCCGAACCGGTTGAAGATATCCCGCGCTACCATCTCCCACCGGACAGATCCAGTAACCAAACGCTCCCTGGCCTTCGTCGGAGTGAGTAAGGACCACATACGGGTCAATGCAGTAGCCCGGAATAAAACCTGCAAAAAATGAATAGTTGTTGTTCTGTTAAAAGCCAAATCATTTCTGCAATTCCAAATTGCCCATAACAACGCACATACTCCTACACGAATGTGTCTACCTGTTTCGGACTCTATCCCAGCAAGCCACGCCCCGAATAACTTGTTGACCGAAGTCGGAGGAGTAATGTTAAAGGCAGTTTGCACAGAGCGCCACAACCCTCGTGCCAACGGACAGTCAAAAAAAGAGATGCTTGATAGTCTCGTCCCGATCACAGAAACTACACCTAGTATAACATGTCCAGTTGCGCTTAACTAAATTGTCCTTTGTTAAAATTACTTGTTTATGCACAAACCACATAAACACTTTAATCTTCAAAGGGATCTTAACTTTCCAAACATCTTTGGAACTAGGAATCACACTAGAGTTAATGATATCGATATACATCGATTTAACTGTGAACTCCCCAGATCTAGGAAGCTTCCAACACAACTGATCGGGCTGAGGATGTAACTGAACCTCCATCAGTCTACGATCCAGGTGAAGCCATGCTTCCCATCGATCACCCACAAGCACCCTCCTAAACTGAATGTTGAGTGGAATGGACTGCATAACCGTGGCAACAAGAGCCTCATGACGCTGAACAATACGATATAGGGACGGATACTGGGTCGCTAAAGGCGTGTCGCCAAGCCACGTATCCTCCCACAATCAAGTGTTGTTGCCATTACCGACAATACACCTCGTTCTGTTAAAGAAGGTAGCTTTGATTCTCATGAGCCCCTTCCAGAACGGCGAATCAGTTGGTCTCAGAGTGACCTGGGATAGGGTCTTGGACTGCAGATGTTTACTACGTAAAATCTGCACCCACGTTGCCTCCATCTCAGATGACAACTTATACAACCACTTACTAAGTAGGCATATGTTCTTGACTTCAAGATTTTCAATACGAAGGCCCCCCTGGTCCTTTGGTCGAAAGATAATATCCCATTTGGCCAGTCTGTATTTTCTCTTAGGCTCATCACTCTGCCCAAAGAATCGGGATCGATAGAAGTCCAGCCTTTTCCTAACCCCAACTGGGACCTCAAAGAAGGATAAGAGGAACATAGGTAAACTCGTGAGCACTGAGTTAATAAGAATCAACCGGCCTCCATAAGACATGAGTTTTCCTTTCCAGCAACTCAGTTTCTTCTCAAACCGATCCTCGATGCACTTTCACTCGCTGTTTGTTAGCTTACGATGGTGAATGGGAATACCGAGATACGTGAAAGGTAAAGCCCCCACTTCACAACCAAACAATTGTCTATAAGCCTCTTGTTCGTCTTTGGCTCTACCAAAGAAGAACAACTCGCTTTTATGGAAATTAATCTTTAGCCCCGTCAATTGTTCAAAAAAGCATAACACTAACTTCCTGTTTCTCGCTTTTGCCAAATCGTGTTCCATGAAGATGATTGTATCATCAGCGTATTGCAGAATGGACAAACCACCATCAACTAGATGAGGCACCAAGCCACCCACCTAACCGGCTTCCTTTGCCCTCCCTATCAGGATCACCAACATATCAACCACAATATTGAACAATATTGGAGACATAGGATCGCCTTGTCTCAGACCCTTGTGTGTTTGGAAATAATGACCTATATCGTCATTCACTTTAATTCCAACACTCCCATTTTGCGTGAATGCTTCCACCTGGCGTCGCCAAGCTTCAACAAAGCCCTTCATGCGTAAAGCCTGTTGAAGGAACGGCCATTTGACTTTATCATATGCCTTCTCGAAATCCACTTTGAAAATAACTCCATCAAGTTTTTTCGTGTGAATCTCATGGAGTGTTTCATGAAGGACCACAACCCCTTCGAGGATGTTCCTGTCCTGCATGAAAGCCGTTTGAGAAGGCTGCACAACAGTATGTGCAATCTGTGTGAGCCTAATCGTCCCAACCTTGGTAAAAAATTTGAAACTGACATTCAGAAGACAGATAGGCCGAAACTGCTCGATTCACACGACCTCTGTTTTCTTAGGGAGCAGGGTTATTGTTCCAAAATTTAGTTGGAAAAGCTGCAAATGTCCCGAGAACAAATCATGGAACATCGGCAACAGGTCCCCTTTAATAATATGCCAGCACTTCTTATAAAACTCAGCCGGGAAACCATCCGGACCAGGTGCCTTATTATTTTTCATCTTGGAAATGGCCTAGAAAACCTCCTTTTCCGAGAAAGGGGCGGTTAAGATATCGTTCTCCACAGCAGTAAGTTGAGGTACGTCTTGGACCCTAGACTCATCCAGAGACACACAGTTCTCCTCTGGTGGTCCAAACAATCGTTTGTAGTACTCAGTGATGTAAAGCTTCAGGTTTTCCTGACCGATAATTGTACCCTCATCTTGTTCTAGCTGGAATATTCTCTTCTTCCTATGTTTGCCATTGGCAATCATGTGGAAGAATTGAGTGTTCGCGTCCCCCTGGACCACTCTTCGTACCTTGGCTCGCAGTGCCCACTTTAATTCTTCTTCACGAAGTAGCTCTTTCAACCTCATCTCAGCGTCAAGCTTGGTATGGAGCTCGGTGGCTAGCAAAACTATGGTTTCTGCTTTTACATCTAAGGCCTGAATAAGGGCAAGGAGCCTTCCTTTTCAGCCTTATAAATCCCACTAAGATGTTTAGCCCACCCACGTAGGAAACTTCTCAAATGCCTAATCTTATTCTGCCAGCGCTCAAGCGCATTCCTACCGCCAGCATCCTTAGCCCACTCTCTGGCTACGAGATCAAGGAAGCCTTCTCTTTCAAACCACGCAAGCTCGAACGAGAACAAATTCTTGTTGCCCGAGTAGGTAGCCCCACCAGAGTCAAGTAAAAGAGGCGTGTGATCAGAAATCCCGCGAGAGAGAGCCTGAACTGTTACAAAGGGAAACTTCTGTTCCCATTCGACACTGGCAAGTACCCGATCCAACTTTTCAAACGTTGGATTTGGCATGGCGTTAGCCCATGTGAACTTCCTACCTGAAAGCTCAATCTCTCTTAATTAGATCCAAGCTTTCAATAATAGTGTTGAACATGAACGACCATCTCCCGTCAAAATTATCGTTGTTCTTCTCATCGCGTCTCCTAATAATGTTAAAGTCTCCCCCAACCAGAATGGGGAGCTGCTCAGACCCGCAAACTCTAACAAGGTCGGCCAAGAAATCCGGTTTGAATTATGCCTGTGCGGCACCATACACCGCCACCAGAGCTTAGTCAAATCCATCAACCTTGGACCGCACCCTGAACTTAGCAGCAAAATCTCCCATGATCACACTTAGAACTTTGAGAGACTCGCATCTAACACCAAGTAAGATCCCACCCGATCTTCCTCTCGGTGGCAGACAATGCCAGTCAAATTCAATACCCCCCGATAAAGTGTTGAGAAATTGAGGTGAGAAATTTGCTCTACCAGTTTCCGACAACGCAATAAAGTCCAATCTATGCTCGATGGATGCTTCTGCAAGAAACCTCCTTTAGCCAAGTCCTTAAGACCTCTGCTATTCCAAAAGATTCCTCTCATATCTCATCATGGAATTCTTTAGCCGTGCGGATCCTAGCACTCCTATGCACCGCGGACGTCGGGTATATCTTGCGCTTCCATTTGCGCTTAGGGCTGGTCCTCGTGCCCACCCGGTCCTCTCTACCCGTTTCTGGGGGTCTAACTACATCCATCTCGACACTCTCATCCTTCTCCTCCGGCTCCTGGAGGGGAGGCGCGAGATCAGCACAAAAATCATCGAGCACCCGGACGCCCAAAGCATCAATCTCGGAATCATTCATGGGTTTGGCGGCGGCTAAGTTATGAATCAAATCTAAAGCCCTCTCGGCTTCTAGATCCAGCAAATCATTGATGGAATTAGAAACTTCATCCTCACTACTACCTAGCGAAATTCCTAATTGGTTTGCATTATCAACAATCTCATCATTCAAAAAATGCAAAATGGTATTAGAAGTATTCACTGACATACCAGTAGTGACCTGGACGTCACGAAGCTTGGCCGCCCTCACGGCGCAGCGCTGCTGCATGTCGTCCACCTCCGGACGGCCTTGAAGACGACAGCTCAACCGTCGGCCCTCAGACGCCTGGTCCGGAATCCCGCTGAACTGAATAACCTCCTCCCGAGTGAAGGTGCCCGGGGAGTGACCGCATGTCACCCCCCGAACACTCAACCGGTCCCCACGACCGGGAGAGGGTGCCGAGTCAGATGATGGGGAACCAAGGGCCACCTGCCCCCGCTCCCTATCCACCCCAGACCGCAGGCCGGGAGTGCTCACCAGCGCCAACATTGGGGCGGTCCCCCTAGGCGCAGAAGGTGAAGAGGGCCTCGAGGCCACCTACCCCAAGCCCCCTCCATAGACCGGACCTGCCACCTGCAGTACCGGCCCAGCAAAAGGTGAAGAGGGCGCCGAGGCCACCTGCCCCGGACCCCTCCCGAAGGTAACTCCTCCCTCCCGGTAGCCCCGACCGGAGCAANGTTTGAATTATGCCTGTGCGGCACCATACACCGCCACCAGAGCTTAGTCAAATCCATCAACCTTGGACCGCACCCTGAACTTAGCAGCAAAATCTCCCATGATCACACTTAGAACTTTGAGAGACTCGCATCTAACACCAAGTAAGATCCCACCCGATCTTCCTCTCGGTGGCAGACAATGCCAGTCAAATTCAATACCCCCCGATAAAGTGTTGAGAAATTGAGGTGAGAAATTTGCTCTACCAGTTTCCGACAACGCAATAAAGTCCAATCTATGCTCGATGGATGCTTCTGCAAGAAACCTCCTTTAGCCAAGTCCTTAAGACCTCTGCTATTCCAAAAGATTCCTCTCATATCTCATCATGGAATTCTTTAGCCGTGCGGATCCTAGCACTCCTATGCACCGCGGACGTCGGGTATATCTTGCGCTTCCATTTGCGCTTAGGGCTGGTCCTCGTGCCCACCCGGTCCTCTCTACCCGTTTCTGGGGGTCTAACTACATCCATCTCGACACTCTCATCCTTCTCCTCCGGCTCCTGGAGGGGAGGCGCGAGATCAGCACAAAAATCATCGAGCACCCGGACGCCCAAAGCATCAATCTCGGAATCATTCATGGGTTTGGCGGCGGCTAAGTTATGAATCAAATCTAAAGCCCTCTCGGCTTCTAGATCCAGCAAATCATTGATGGAATTAGAAACTTCATCCTCACTACTACCTAGCGAAATTCCTAATTGGTTTGCATTATCAACAATCTCATCATTCAAAAAATGCAAAATGGTATTAGAAGTATTCACTGACATACCAGTAGTGACCTGGACGTCACGAAGCTTGGCCGCCCTCACGGCGCAGCGCTGCTGCATGTCGTCCACCTCCGGACGGCCTTGAAGACGACAGCTCAACCGTCGGCCCTCAGACGCCTGGTCCGGAATCCCGCTGAACTGAATAACCTCCTCCCGAGTGAAGGTGCCCGGGGAGTGACCGCATGTCACCCCCCGAACACTCAACCGGTCCCCACGACCGGGAGAGGGTGCCGAGTCAGATGATGGGGAACCAAGGGCCACCTGCCCCCGCTCCCTATCCACCCCAGACCGCAGGCCGGGAGTGCTCACCAGCGCCAACATTGGGGCGGTCCCCCTAGGCGCAGAAGGTGAAGAGGGCCTCGAGGCCACCTACCCCAAGCCCCCTCCATAGACCGGACCTGCCACCTGCAGTACCGGCCCAGCAAAAGGTGAAGAGGGCGCCGAGGCCACCTGCCCCGGACCCCTCCCGAAGGTAACTCCTCCCTCCCGGTAGCCCCGACCGGAGCAAGAGGAGAAGGGGGCGCCAAGGCCACCTGCCTCGAACCCCCTTCCAAGCTCGGAACCACCACCTGTAGCTCAGCCGTCTCAACAATATCCGAGGGAGGCAAGAACACTATCTTCGGACCCCCCCCCCCCTCCACGCCAGAACCCTCCACGCCTGGGCCCTCAAAGTCCAACGTAGGTAAAGAGCGCTCAAAATCCTCAAGAGACTCCACCCGCTCGCTCCCTAGTCTCGGAGGTGTAGTAGCAGGCTCAATGGGTCCAAATCTCAGAGTGGTCGACGACACAGAAGAAGGAGGCGCCGTCCCACCTCCGGTCGACTGAGCCAAAAACCCTGGTCCCTCGGCCATCTCTCGTCCAGGATCAGCGACCGGAGTCTCCTTACCTCCCGTACCATCATCACCCTCGTGCATATCAACGTCAGTGGCAGCAGGTGCCTCAGCAAACAGGTTGTCATCCTCAAAGTCAATCTCAAGGTTGTAAACCTGACCTCGATAAGCCCACTTAACCACATCAGGCACAAACTCAATGTCCAAAATACTGACCAGTAAGCGAGCAACCCCGTGAGCTCTAGTGAAAGTGCAACTATCCCTAGGTGGTTTTGGTAATTCATAACAACATATATCTCATTGAGCTAATGCTATTCCAAGATGAACATTTCAGGAAAGCTCAATGAATGGCATGGCATGGATGATGAAAGTGGATCCCTCAAAATGCTAATGACAAAGGATTGGCTCAAGCTCAAAATCTCAAGACTCTTCATTTTATATTTTAGTGATTCATGACCACATTGAGTCTATAGGAAAAGCCAATACTATCAAGGAGGGATGAGGTGTTGCTTAATGAGCCTCTTGCATCATGTGCTTAATGATATGCTACAAAACCCTCAGCTACTTTCTCACATCCACATATGACCTAAACCTAAAGCCAAAATCGGTCTCACCGATTCTTCCTATCCGGCGCCACCAATTCCATATGTCATAGCCACTGCCACAAACCCTAGGCAAATCGGTTCTACCGATAGGGATCTCGGTCTCACCGAGATGGGATTGTAATCTCTATGTTTCCTTTTTGTAACTTTTCGGTCTCACCGAAAGAGCGGATCGGTCCCACCGAGATTGCAATGTAAACTCTCTGTTTCCCTTTTGTAACATTTCGGTCTCACCGAAAAGAGAAAATCGGTCCCACCGAGTTTACCCGACCAACTCTCTGGTTAGCTAATTACCAAAATCGGTCTCACCGAGTTTGTGTAATCGGTCTCACCGAGATTACGTTATGCCCTAACCCTAACCATATCGGTCCTACCGAGATGCACGTCAGTCCCACCGAAAACCCTAACGGTCACTAGGTTTACTAAAATCGGTCTGACCGAGTTTGTTGATTCGGTCCCACCGAGATTGGTAAATTGTGTGTAACGATTAGATTTTGTGTGGAGCCTATATATACCCCTCCACCTCCTCTTCATTCGTGGAGAGAGCCATCAGAACAAGCCTACACTTCCAACTTACCATTTATGGGAGAGAACCACCTACTCATGTGTTGAGGCCAAGATATTCCATTCCTACCATATGAATCATGATCTCTAGCCTTCCCCAAGTTGCTTTCCACTCAAATCTTCTTTCCACCAGATTCAAATCCTATGAGAGAGAGTTGAGTGTTGGGGAGACTATCATTTGAAGCACAAGAGCAAGGATTTCATCATCAACACACCATTTGTTACTTCTTGGAGAGTGGTGTCTCCTAGATTGGCTAGGTGTCACTCGGGAGCCTCCGACAAGATTGTGGAGTTGAACCAAGGAGTTTGTAAGGGCAAGGAGATCGCCTACGTCATGAAGATCTACCGCTAGTGAGGCAAGTCCTTCGTGGGCGACGGCCATGGTGGGATAGTCAAGGTTGCTACTTCGTGGACCCTTCATGGGTGGAGCCCTCAGTGGACTCGCGCAACCGTTACCCTTCGTGGGTTGAAGTCTCCATCAACATGGAGGTACGATAGCACCACCTATCGGAACCACGCCAAAAACATCCGTGTCTCCAATTGCGTTTGAATCCTCCAAACCCTTCCCTTTACTTTCTTGCAAGTTGCATCCTTTAATTTCCGCTGCTCATATACTCTATGCATGCTTGCTTGAATTGTGTGTTGATTGCTTGACTTGTCCTAAGATAGCTAAAATTTGCCAAACTCTAAAACTGGGAAAAGGCTAAGTTTTTAATTGTTCAAGTAGTCTAATCACCCCCCTCTAGACATACTTCAAGGTCCTACAAGTGGTATCAGAGCTTTGGTCTCCATTTGCTTTGATTTCCATAGCTTTTGGTGGTCATAGCCTTGGTTTCACAACCTAGGAGAGTATGGCGTCTAGCGAGGGAAATTATCACCGTAGAGGTCCTTACTTTGATGGTACAAATTTTGCTAGTTGGAAGCATAAGATGAAAATGCATATTCTCAGACATAACCCCGCCGTTTGGGCAATTATTTGTATTGGCTTGCAAGGTGAATTCTTTGATGGGAGAGAGCCGAACCGTGAAGCTAATGCGAAAGAACTGAAGATGATGCAATGTAACGCTCAAGCTTGTGATATCATCTTCAACGGATTGTGCCCCAAAGAATTCAACAAAATCAGCCATCTTGAGAATGCAAAGGAAATTTGGGATACTTTGATTGATATGCATGAAGGAACCGAGTCCATCAAGGAATCCAAATTGGATGTGCTCCAAAGTCAGCTTGACAAGTTCAAAATGAAGGATGGTGAAGGTGTCGCTGAAATGTACTCTAGGCTTGCACTTATCACAAATGAAATTGCCGGCTTAGGGAGTGAAGAGATGACTGACAGATTCATCATCAAGAAGATCCTAAGAGCATTGGATGGAAAGTATGATACCGTGTGCACGTTGATTCAAATGATGCCAAACTACAAAGATCTCAAACCAACGGAAGTCATTGGAAGAATTGTTGCTCATGAGATGTCACTTAAGGATAAGGAGGAACTTCACAACAAGTCAAGTGGTGCTTACAAAGCCTCAAGTGAAGCCCCCACATCATCAAGTGAGAAACAAACCTTCAATGAAGAATTGAGCTTAATGGTGAAGAACTTCAACAAATTCTACAAGAGTAGAAGCAAAGAAAGAAGCTCCAAGTCAAGGTCTTA
>LR880969.1:815680035-815721833 GCA_904067115.1 Aegilops sharonensis | reverse complement strand
CCCCCCCCCCCTCCCTCTAGATCTCATCTAGAGGGGCCGGCCCCCCTTGCCCCTTCCCCTATAAATAGAGGGGTGAGGGGAGGGCTGCAACACACTTCCAAGGCGCAGCCCCTCCCCTCCCCAACACATCTCCTCCTCCGCGTGTGCTTGACGAAGCCCTGCCGGAGAACTGTCACTCCATCACCACCACGCCGTCGTGCTGCTGTTGGAGCCTTCTTCCTCAACCTCTCCTTCCCCCTTGCAGGATCAAGAAGGAGGAGACATCGTCCGTTCCGTACGTGTGTTGAACGCGGAGGTGCTGTCCGTTCGGCACTTGGTCATCGGTGATCTGAATCACGGCGAGTACGAATCCATCATCACCGTTCCCTTGAACGCTTCCGCACGCGATCTACAAGTGGTATGTAGATGCAATCTCTCTCCCATGACTTGTTGCTTAGATGAACTCATAGATGGATCTTGGTGAAACCGTAGGAAATTTTTTAATTTTCTTCAACGTTCCCCAACAATATATACCCCTCCACCTCCTCTTCATTCGTGGAGAGAGCCATCAGAACAAACCTACACTTCCAACTTACCATTTCTGAGAGAGAACCACCTACTCATGTGTTGAGGCCAAGATATTCCATTCCTACCATATGAATCTTGATCTCTAGCCTTCCCCAAGTTGCTTTCCACTCAAATCTTCTTTCCACCAGATTCAAATCCTATGAGAGAGAGTTGAGTGTTGGGGAGACTATCATTTGAAGCACAAGAGCAAGGAGTTCATCATCAACACACCATTTGTTACTTCTTGGAGAGGGGTGTCTCCTAGATTGGCTAGGTGTCACTTGGGAGCCTCCGACAAGATTGTGGAGTTGAACCAAGGAGTTTGTATGGGCAAGGAGATCGCCTACTTCGTGAAGATCTACCGCTAGTGAGGCAAGTCCTTCGTGGGCGACGACTATGGTGGGATAGACAAGGTTGCTACTTCGTGGACCCTTCGTGGGTGGAGCCCTCCGTGGACTCGCGCAACCGTTACCCTTCGTGGGTTGAAGTCTCCATCAACGTGGAGGTACGATAGCACCACCTATTGGAACCACGCCAAAATCATCCGTGTCTCCAATTGCGTTTGAATCCTCCAAACCCTTCCCTCTAGACATACTTCAAGGTCCTACATCTAGTAAAGGCCATATCCACTCGCTCGGTCTTTCCCACCAAGATGCCCATGCTAGCAACGACCCTAGCATCCTGCAAAGGCTTGGAAGGAGCTCCCGAAAAACGCAACCAGGCCTGGGTAAGAGGTTTACCCTGAGGCTCAATCAACTTCCACTCGTGGAACTCAAGAATGCCCTCCGTACCTGGCACTTTACACATCCCAAAATTCAGCAACCTCTATAAATCCTCCACTGTCGGGAACTCAACCCTGAACAAGTTTGCCTCTAGACTGACAAGCTCCTAGTGGAAGTCTCCTGGAGCCAGCTCCTGGAGCCGCTGCACAATCTGGGTCTCAGAGACTTCACCTTTATTCACTGTAACAACCCCAGTTGTCACACTCTGAACCTCATCAGGAACCTCCCTCTCGGTCGGAGACTCAAAAAACGTGAGCTCAGAACAGTACACTCCGTACATCATAAGATTCGGTCCCTGCTCTCTCAAAAGCGGACAAGCCCCTGACTCATGGGCTGGCTTACCACACGTATCGCATAAAACTGCCACACACTCAGCAATGAAATGGCCCTTATCACCACAGCGGTAACATAACATTCTTTCCTTCTTGCGCGCATACTTGGCTGCCCTATCCAGCTCAGCCCTGTCAGAGGCCTTCACCGACATTGACTCGACCTCACCATTACCAGGAACCACCACGTCAGCCAGTGCCGTCACCACCTCCATAGCTTGGCAAGACAACCCAGTCTCCTCAGTAGCCTCGCCAACCGCCGTCTGGTCAATGACAACAGGATGCTGCCTTGGACGATAGCAGCCACCTCGGCCACCTCGGCCACCACGGTTACCACGGAAACCGCCGCGGTTACGATTAGCCGGTCCAGACGCCCCTTCGACGAAGCCGCCCGTTGGCCCCAGGAAAGGCCTCACGGTCGAGCCATTGCTTTGCCCGGCATACCCCCGCCCACCACCTGTGGACGAGGATCCCCGGTGTTGTCCATCTCCATAAGCGTTAAGCCCATCGTCACCCCACTGACCACGAGGCACCGATGAGTCTCCCCCCTAGCCGAAACCTGCGGCAACTGTGCCTGCTTCAACACCGGCGCCGCCGAATTCTGCGTTTGCCGGGCCACGAAATGCGGTGGTCTGGCCCGGGGCTGCATCGCCACGGGTTGAAGCTGGCCACCCGAGGCCGGAGGAGGCGGTCTCGGAGCCAGGGTGCCGCGACCCGCGACGGCCGCAGGGCTCGGCACCGGTGGCCGAGGGCCACCCCGTCCCACGGCCGGCGTCGGTGGCCGCGTGCCCGCAGGCAGAGACCCGCGGCCAACCGCGCTGGGCCCGAGCGCACCACCAGCTAGCGGCGGTCTAAGGCCAACGGCCTCCTGCGCCGCCTGGCCGGACCCAGTACCCAGGAACGGGGCAACGCCACTACGGCCAGCCCCGAGCGGCAGTCCAGCACCGCCGCGGCCCGTTCCCTGCGGCAAAACATCCCCGACGCGGCCACCTCCTGCCGGCGGCACCTGCCCTCCACGGCCCGCACCGCCCGGGGCGCCAGACTTGTCAGGGGGCAGACCTCGACCGGCCATGACGTGGAGAGGAGGAATGCGCCTAGCACGTCCCGCACCACGGTCGGAGAACTTCGGTCGGCTCGCAGCACCAAGAACCCTAGATCGATTCAATCGAAAACCCACAGAAGGAACATCGATCGTGCATGGGGGTGTAGACGTAGTCGAACTGGACGTACGTTCCTGGTTGTACTGGGGCTCTGATGTTATTCGCATATGGATACATATCGGATGTTTTCTTGATTCGGAACGGATACGAATAATATCAACTTATTGCTTAAGTAAATTAGTCAATAGCTATGTGACATAAAATAATCAACTTGTGACATACAATAAGTCAACGATAAATAGGTTTATGAATAAATACTATTGTAGTGCATAATAATTTCTAAGTTTAATCATACAAAGAGTTAAATTTGACCACTAATTTGGCTTTTATGTTGGATAATTAGAATATTGGGGCTAGAATTTTGAAAATTACCTCCCATAATCTTATCCGGATACGGATATATCCACTTCCATATCCATATTTGTGTCAAAATGTCCTACCATATTTTATTTCATTTTTTTTAATAAATTCGGATACGGATAATTTTCATTTCCATTTTAGTTTTCCACCCCTACCAGTAGCCAGCGAGCCCGGGCAAGTGCCCAGGGTCGGGCGCTGGCTCCGCCACTGAGAATGGGTGCAGGTATATACATGGACGCTCACTACAACTTTACATGCTATTTCTCATGGAAGGGGAGAGAAGCGCTGCCACTCCTCCTTCCCCTCGTGTCGCCTCCCCTCGTGCGGTGCCAAGGGTCCCTGATCCCGCACCGCCATCCCCTCCCTGCTTCTCCATCCCTAGCCACCCTGCCGCCGGCAAGGGCCGCGGTGGCGGCGGGCCCTGCACCGCAGACCCAGGGCGGGTGGGTACCGCAGCAGATCCTGTGAGGCGAAGGCGGCGTCTCAGGCGGGGAGGCCGGGGCGGCAATCAGTGCGGCGCCCCTGCTGCACGGCGGTGATGTGAGCCTACATGGCCGGCGGTGTGGCGGCTGCGGGCGCATGGGTGGCTTCGATGGCTGCGGATCTGGCGTCCTGTCCAGATCTGTCTCGGTACGTCCTTGGCCGGCCGGTGGCACGAGGAGGGCCGATGAGGGGCGGCTGGAGGCTCCCTACCGACGTGCCGACTGCGACCCTCGTCTTCACGGCGAGGCTCCGTTCGGTTCCAGCCAGCTACGTTGTTGGGGGGTTGCAACTTCCGGTGAAAATCGTGCCGACTTCGCTCATGGCGGACGATGGCGGCGTCTATGACGAAGTTCCCTTCTCGAGGCATCATTGTTGCAGGTCGTGGCACCCCACTCGTGATACTTCAGGGGAAACCCTAAATCTGGATCTACCGGATCGGATGATGATGGTACGTTTGATGCCGTTGTCCCTACTGAGGGAATCGTTTTGGAGCAAGTGCTAGTTGGACGGGACAAGCAGAAGAGTGGTGTCTCATTCACCGCAAGGCCGATGGCGGATCTCGGTGGCATGGTGTTGCGGAGGTTTGACGATGGGCACATGTGGACGGATACATGCAGGATGGTGGAGTTGTCTGGCGTCATGGTGGGGTCGATGGCAGGCCTGGCAAGGTCGATGGGTCAGTTTCTGCTCTGGAGATGGACCGATGAAAGATGGCAGCGTCAGCCTCTGAGAGTGTGTCCGTCCGGTATGGGACCCAGTCCCGGTGTGTGGCTGGGCTGGGGCATCCAGCTTTAGATGTTAGGGTTTGGTGAGATGTCTGTTTGGTATTAGGCTCGGATATTCGGCACACATTCATGAATTGGATAGGAGTAGCAACAGGTGTTGCCTAGATGGTGGCTTCAGGTTGACTGATGTATTACTTTCTATGGCCTCTGTGAATAATTAATAAGATGGCCGCATGCATCTTCCAAATGCTGATGCCAGGGGTCTATCCTCCTTCCCAAAAAAAACTTTCCATCCTGCCATCGATAGTTTTTGTGTGGTTTCTCGGAGGAAATTTTTTGAACACAGTACAGACACAAACACTCATATACACGTGCAAACACTCATCCCTATGAACGCACACACGCACACCCTACCCCTACGAGCACCTCCGAAAGACTGAGCTGGCATATCATTTTGAAATTTACGAAGTCACCGTAGGCACCTCGTCGTCGACGGGGACGTCTCCTCCCACTGAAAGCGCATCGCCGGAAATCCTGAAATAAATCTAAGAATAAATGCGAGCATCAGGATTTGAACCCTGGTAGGCTGAGGATACCATAGTCCCTCTAACCATCCAATTACTTGTCATGTACTAGTATTGGTGTGAGTTGTGTCATTCCAGGTTCTGAATTTCGGCTGAATTTCGGCCATCTCAGCCTAGGGAAAAAAATAACGTCTAGCAAAAAAATGGATTTTTAGTCAAAATTTGGTCTAATTTAAGTCAATTTTTGTTCAAATTTCAACCGGAATTTTTGAAAATGGCCGAAATTTGGCCATCTCGGCCTGGGGCGAAAAGTTTCAGAAACCGAAAATTAAAACCAATGTGACAGATGATGGAGACCTACAATTACTTTTTATCCAGATCACCAATCTAACGGTGGGATATTAGCCTTGTTGGATCCAAACCCTAGCTAGCCCTTCCGGATTTATATCGATTCCAGCATCCAGAAGGGTTCAGCGATCGCGACGTTGTTCTTCCATGTCGTCTTCTCTGCCAGCGCCCGCTAAGGAGGATGAGGAGGTGAAGGTGGAGACGGTGGACGGAGAGGCGCTGAGTCCCCTACAAGCCGCGGAGGCCTGCACTGGGGTAGTCGACGGAGATGCAGCGTCCAACCACACCACTTCATTTTCGCACGAGGAGGCAGCCGGCGGAGATGATCAGGAAGAGGATATGGACAGCAGTGAGGGTGATCATGTCGCTTCCGACGATGACATGGGTATGGACGGCAAAGAGGAAGATGAGGATGACGATATGGTCGACTTGGGCTCCGGCGACGAGGGAGGCCCTGTGTCCATGGAGAGAGCAGAGTTCGAGGCTACGGTGGAGGCCCTGTGGCGCAAGGTTGTCGGCGTTGTTGAGGAGAAGCCATCGGCGGGGCACACAAACACATGTTTGGTCTGTATGGAGCCCTTGACCTGCGAAGGCTCTCATCGCATCTGGTGAGTACTCCTTACGAATTAATTAGTTCCTATTTATATTTTTCTGCTTCACACGGGGAATCAGTTCCAACTTCCAAGCACACTTGTCTTATCTACGGAATCATCGAGAATTTGGGAAAACAAACAACTGATCATCCTTCTATATATCTGCTACAAAACACGCAGTTGCATTCCTTGTGGACATGTGTTCGGAAGATCTTGTCTGGAGACGTTGCTGCATCATGCTGGTGACAAGAGCGCCAAGGTACGTACCACCACAATACCACATCCATGATGCTAAATTTCTCCATGTATATTGTCATTAGTCTCTGTTTCCAGTACGATGTATTATGTACGTGTATGCCTTATGCTGAGGGGATCTTGTCTCCAACTTATGCAGTCTCTGTTTCTTAAGTTATATCAAATCTTTGTTCCCAGTGCCCTCAATGTAAGCTGCAGTTTGAGGACAAGCTTATTATCAACCTATACACGCCAGCAAATTTGGGGGACGGGTGTGGCACTATACAGGTTACATATCTTTTCTTTGTTTTCTGTACTATATATTATTGTCTCGTGCATGCTTAAAGCTACTTTTCTCATGATAGCTAGCATTTATCAGATGGAATTAAGGTTCTTTAAATCCGTTTCCATTTTGAAGGTAGCCTTTGCGAGATCAAACAAGCTCACCAATTTAGTTGGACCCTTGCAAAAATTCGTCTTTAACTATACACTGGCCCTCTTCTTAAATCTTGCAACTGAACACCAATTGTGCAACTGAACGACTATATTATCATGTCATCTAATTAATGCACAATTAGTGTTCAGTAGCATCCTATTTGTTGATTTCTCTGATTAATGCTTTGATTGATGTTAGTTAGATATTGCTATCCACTTGCCATGTAAACAGAGATAACACCCTACGGGAATTGTTGCAATTATTTCAGTGAGATTTAGTTGCATGAAACACTAGTATTTGGATTGACTATGAGAAGTTAAACTCCTTCTGGAAGGATGTTGAGGCTGAACCGGAAATCCTGAAACACCGCCGTAGGTAGCCCTTTGGTGAAGACGTCCGCAAATTGGGAGCTAGACGGGACATGAAGAACTCGGGCTTCTCCAAGAGCCACGCGATCGCGAACAAAGTGCAAATCAATTTGCACATGCTTGGTCCGTTGGTGCTGAACTGGGTTGGTCGACAAGTATTTGGCAGTGATGTTGTCGCAATAAACGATGGTGGCACGAGAGGGGGGCTGATGCAACTCATGGAGAAGCTGGCGCAACCAGCAAGACTCAGCAACACAGTTAGCAACAACTCGATATTCTGCCTCGGCACTGGAGCGGGACACGGTGGGCTGCCGTTTGGATGACCAAGAGACAAGGTTGGATCCGAGGAAGACACAGAAGCCGGAAGTGGACTTGTGTGTATCAGGACAGCCAGCCCAATCGGCATCTGAGTAGGCCACCAGGTCATGCGAGGCGGATTTGACGAACCGCAGCCCAAAGTGGGATGTGCCCTTGAGATAACGTAAAATACGTTTGACGAGGTTCATGTGAGAGGAGCAAGGATCGTGCATGAACAAGCATACCTGCTGAACCGCGTAGGACACATCAGGCCGAGTCAGGGTGACATACTGTAGAGCCCCAGCAAGACTGCGATAGAGCGTGGGGTCGGAGACAGGAGGGCCGTCAGTGGCAGACAGCTTGGCTTTGGTGTCGATGGGTGTGGCAATGGTGTTGCAATTGAGCATGTGTGCACGATCTAAGATCTCTAGGATATATTGCTGTTGAGACAGGAAGAGGCCGTCGGGGGAACGAGTGACATTGATCCCGAGAAAGTGATGAAGATCGCCTAAGTCCGACATGGAGAATTCGGACTTGAGGGACGATATAATGGAGTGTAAAGTGGCGGTGGTGTTAGCGGTGAGGATGATATCATCGACATATAGGAGAAGATACGCCATATGGGGGCCACGACGATAAATGAACAGGGAAGAGTCACATTTGGAAGCAATAAACCCTAGAGAGAGAAGGAAGGACTTGAAGCGAAGAAACCAGGTTCGAGGAGCTTGCTTCAAGCCATAGAGTGATTTTTTGAGAAGGCACGCATGGTTGGGGTGAGTTGCATCAAGGAAACCCGCCGGTTGAGCACAATAGACGGTTTCACCAAGGTGGCCATGGAGAAAAGCGTTTTTGACATCCAGTTGATGGATGGGCCAAGAACGAGAAGTGGCAATGCTGAGCACAACACGTATAGTGGCCGGTTTGACGACCGGACTAAAGGTTTCGGTGTAGTCGACACCCTCATGTTGAGTGAAGCCACGTACCACCCAACGTGCCTTGTAACGAGCCAAGGAGCCGTCCGGATGGAACTTGTGGCGATAAATCCACTTCCCGGTCACCACATTAACACCTGCAGGTCGAGGTACCAAACACCACGTCTCATTCTTTAACAGGGCATTATATTCATCAAGCATAGCATTGTACCAATGGGGATCCTTAAGGGCAGTCCGGTAGGAAGACGGGAGGGGAGAGATGGTATCGGGCGAGGAGACAGCGAATAAACTCTTGGGTTGGGCAAAACCGGTTTTAGCGCGCGTTGTCATTTTATGTGAGTCGTGTGGTGGAACAACAGAGACAGCCCTGGGTGGAAGTCGAGGCCTAACAGGAGTTGGCGGTGACGGGTTCGAGGAAGATTGCAGAGGCGGCAGGGGCGACAGAGGAGGCAGACGCGGAGTCAGAGGCAGATTCGGTGGGTCCAGGCGGGGTGGATTGGTCGGTGGGCGTGGACGGGTGCGGGGTGCGGGCGGTGGGATTGGCAGGTGGTGATCCTGACGCGGATTGGGTGGATGAGGCGGCCCCGGGGGACGCGTGGGGCGGACTGGGCGGGTGCGGGGCGTGGGGCGCGGGATGCGAGGGCGATCTGCTGGGGCCGCCCGCGTCCGAGGTTGCCGGGGCGTAGATCCCGGGGTGGATCACGCCAGGGGCTGGGTCAGAGGGAGGATCCGGTGTGGCGGGTGCTCGTGTGGGCGTGGGTGTGGGTTTCTCGTAAGGAAAAATTGTTTCATCAGACGTGACATGCCGAGAAACAATTACCTTGCGTGAGGTTAAGTCAAAGCATCTATAACCTTTGTGTTCGAGTGGATAGCCGAGGAAAACA
Source organism: Aegilops sharonensis (assembly GCA_904067115.1). Classification (NCBI taxonomy): domain Eukaryota; kingdom Viridiplantae; phylum Streptophyta; class Magnoliopsida; order Poales; family Poaceae; genus Aegilops; species Aegilops sharonensis. Next base: position 815,712,832 of record LR880969.1, on the reverse strand, counting down.
CACCGAGTGGAGCGAGGGGCAAGTTTGTGGGGGCTTGTGGCATAGAGATTGGGAAAGCAGAGGCACCCGAACACACGGAGGTGATCATAGGTGGGAGAGTGGCCGGTGAGGAGGAAGAAGGGTGTAGTGGAGCTAATGGCACTAGAGGGTCGCCGGTTGAGGAGATGAGTGGCAGTGTGGAGAGCTTCAACCCAAAATTGAGAAGGAAGATTGGCTTGGACAACAAGGGTGCGGACGATGTCGTTTGTCGTACGTAGTAAACGTTCTGCCTTACCGTTTTGAGGAGAAGTATGTGGACAAGAGAGGCGAAAGGAGATCCCATGTTGAGAGAAGAACGAGCGGAGGGCGGTGTTGATGAATTCGCCTCCGTTATCACATTGCATGCATTGGATGAGAACGTGGAATTGAGTGAGGATATATTGAAAGAAACGTAGAAGAGTAGCGGAAGTGTCGGATTTAGCACGCAATGGAAACGTCCATGAGTAATGTGAGTAATCATCTAAAATAAAAAGATAATATTCATAGCCAGAAAAGCTTGTAACAGGGGATGTCCAAAGATCGCAATGGATTAACTGAAACGGGGCAGTAGTAACATTATGGGAAGAAGGAAAAGCCAAGCGAGGTTGGCGTCCAAGTTGACATGCCTCACAGAAGGAGGGTGAAACATTATTACAATCAGGTAACATAGTGCTAATGGTGCGAGCTAATGAAGATTTGCCGGGATGCCCAAGCCGACGATGCCACAAGTCACTGGTCGTGATGGAGAAGGCCCGGCCGGCGGTGGAGTTATTGCCAAAGAAGGGGTAAAGGTCGCCGGAGCTACTGGACGTCATGAGAACCTTCTGGGTGCGAAGATCCTTCACATAAAAGCCATAAGGAGTAAAGGTAATAGAGACATTGTTATCGATAGTAAATTGGCGAACAGAGATAAGATTAGGAACAATGGAAGGAGAGGCTAAAACATTGTATAGGGAGAAGGGGGTGGGGGAGAGGTTAACGGAGCCAGACGCCACGATAGGTAAATGCTGCCCATTGCCAACAATAATGCTTGAGAAATCATGCCTCGGAAGAGTAGGAGACGAGAGGATACCTGCATTACCCGTCACGTGAGAAGAGGCACCGGAGTCGAGGAACCACTCATTGGAGGGCAGGCCCGGCTGATGCGCGGCGTGGTTGAAGAGAGCCACATGATCCCAGGAGGTAGCCGGCTGGTAGCCGGGCTGCATGGAGTATGGCGATGGCGGCGGCGGCCCGGAGATCATGACGGGGTAGGCCTGCGAGTGGACGCCGGGACGGGGGCCGAGCACACCCGCCGCGTTGGGAGCAGACCAGTCGGGGCGCAGGGGCGGCAGTGCCATGCCGTACGGCGCGAAGTAGCCGGTGTAGGGGACGGTTGGTGATGGGTGAGCACCACGGCCGGACGAGTCGCCGCAGCCACGGCCGCGTCCACGTCCGCGGTCACCGTTGTGGCCACCACGGTAGCCACCACCACGCCCAGAGGAGCCATCGGAGCCAGCACGGTCGCCAGCAGGACGACGAGAGCCACCGCGGTCGCCAGAGCCGCCGGAGCCGCCAGAGCCGCCAGGGCTCCCGGAGCCACCCGATCCGCCTGAACCGCCAGGGCCGCCGTGGGTGATGGAGAGGGCGGCAGCGCCATCGGTGGCCGAGCGGAGGTTGAGGTTGTACTCGGCCAGCTCGAGCCGAGAACGGACGATGCCGAAGGGTGGGAGCGGATTCGTGTCGCCCAGCACGATACGGATCGTCTCGAACCGGGGAGAGAGCCCGTGGAGGAGCTGCATGGTGAGGTCGTTGTCGGAGACGGCGGCGCCCACGTCAGTGAGGCTGTCCGCAAGGGCCTTGAGGCGGCGAGCGTATTCGAAGACGGGAAGGTCGCCCTGCTGCAGGTTGCGGTACCGGCGAGTGAGGTGGAGGATCTGAGCGCCCTGGTTGGCAAGGAAGTAGTCGGCGATGCGGTGCCAGGCCGTGTAGGCGCCCACGTCAGAGGGTTCCCAGTGTGATGCTAAGTATTATGAAAACAAGATGCCCAGTTGCAGTAACCAGTAAGTCATCACTTCTCTACTACTTTTGTTATCTTACGTTTTGGAGGTTATAAGGAGCTTTCTTGTTTGATCATACCATGTACTTTGTGTGATGATTGCAATATCTTCTTGTGGATCTTACAGAACCAGAAGGGATATCAACTAACAGCTTGGTTCCGTGGCTATGTACAACTTTGAAATACTTAGTTACCTAGGATCTGCCTGTTTACTCAATGCAAGAGTTTATCTTATGGCATCTGAACTATAATTTGGGTTACTCTATTTTGGCATGGTTTGCACATATTGCTACTCTGCTGTACATGTGGTATGCCATACTAGGGTATTACTACTCTGTATTATTCTAATTTTGGCGCTGGGCTACTTTCTGAGTGTTTGGATCTTCTATAAGCTTTAGTTGGCTGAAGACAAATCTAAATTATATTGGTTCCAAGTAGTAAAATGATTTTCAACTATTCATGCTGTCAAATTTTAACAGAATATCATGTCCATCTTTGGGGCCCTTCTATGGGAATTCATATTGGTTCATCGAAAAAAGAGACGGGCGCAGCAACGCGCGCCAGTCATGATCTAGTAAGTCCCTGTAACCAAACACCCTCTAAGGATGGAAGCCGAGGGTAATTCCTCTCCATGAATTCCACCACATCCTTGGGCGTCACACCTTCTTCTTCGGCCATCTGCTTTAGCCCATCCTTCATGGACATCAGGTTAGCACTGGCCGTGGCCAGCTCTTCCTTCAACATGTTCATCGGAACCAGCAATAAATTCTTTATCTCATCCATCACGTCCTGCAGGGCCGTAAATTTCTTGGCGATCTTCAACTGGCTTTTACTTTGTTTTAACAGGTCATCCCTAGCCTTAGTAACATAAACTTTCACTTCCTGCAAATTCAAAAATTGGTTATCCCTTAAACTCATTTGCATGCTCGCCAAATATTACCAGATAATTTATTTGATGGCGGGAGAATTCCAGCTACAAATAAGGAAACAATATAGTGGCACCGAGTTGATTCATGTTTAGTTTGAAAATACATGCAATTTGCTACAATTTCACACACTCATGGTTAGGATGCACAATAACCGAGCGCATATGGTAGGCTCAGTCAGCAATCAAAAAACAAAAATCAAAATCAAAGATATGCCATTATCAATAATGTAATATAAAATACCAACCTAATTTATGTTTATAATTATCAAAACCATGGAAATTCATAACATATGATCCCAATCTATATACTTGATTAGGAATAATATATGTTACTTCAAAACTCATAAAAACTACACACGGGTAATCCAATATATCTAGTTAATTCCTGCTAACAATAATTCTCGCAACATGCAACTATGTCAACTCAGCATGTCATCATGAATGGAAAAGTCCCGTGATAACATGCACTTCTCTCAACCTACAGTTGTGTCAACTCATACCTTGGAAAAGACACACCTTAACTTTATAACTACTCCCTCCGTTCCTAAATACTTGTCTTTCTACAGATTTCAACAAGTGACTACATACGGAGCAAAATGAGTGAATCTACACTTTAAAACATGTCTACATACATCCGTATGTGGTAGTTCATTTGAGATGGCTAGAAAGACAACTATTTAGGAACAGAGGGAGTATACAGTAACTTACATGCATTTTTGTGTGTTGTATATGTTGTATACATACTGTGTATTGTAATTCTGTTGTATGACTTGTTCATGATGTAACTCTCCCCTAGTCTCTAGGATCTGGATAGGCTCACGCACGCCTAGGAAGTGCCTAACTTCCTGGAGCCGTTGAGGTCTCCTCCTATATGTAATCTCTCCATGAGGAGTTAATTGCACGGAACTACCACACTTCGGCACGTCGTAACGAATCAGTACCATTAGTCATTTTTTTTGCCATGCAGTACCAGCTCAGAGCCTAAGTGTTGCAAAACGGTCTAAGCCACGTATAAACGTGTACTGACGGTGTATCTGACCGCTAGGACCCGTGTGCCAGGGGCTGACGTGGCATGCTCTTTTACAAAAAGAACCCTTACTTTTTATTTAATCACGCATATATCCTCTGTGTGTTAAAAAAAAGGCCTTGCCACAAAAAATATTTTTTTCGGGAAATACAAGCCCGCGCGCGTGCCGCCGGGGTTCGAACTCGCGACGTGCGTTCGAGGCAGGAGCTCGCGTAAAACCTTTTTGTACTTTGCAACATTCGCTCGCGCGCCCGTCCGCCGGAAATCTCGATCCCGCGCTCGTTTGCTTGCGCATCCTATGCGTCAATGTACGCGTATACGTCTTTAAACTCTGTGCCGTTTCGGCTTTTATACGATACTAACAAAAATATTATATGACATTAAAAATAGTTTGTCGCACCGTATAATTGAAAATATGTTCATTGCATAATATATTAAAATGTTCATCGTATATATATTGAACATTTTATAATATACAATGTCTGAAGAATAAACCTGCTGGTCTCTGCCTTGTTTTTGGTTGATATTAAAAAAAATTAAATTACTCTGAAAGGTAATAAAGTGTTTGTGCATTTGAAGAAAAAAAATGTTCAGAACATTTTTGGGAAATGTTGAACGCGTATTTAAAAATTGTAAATGTATTTTATAAAATGTTCGTCATGCTTTATAAAATTTATTACGATTACACAATAATTTTTAGTACATGTTATCATTTTTTTGAATAACTGTGCATTAAAAAAATACAACAAATATATGCAGTAACTGTGAGTTGGGCATATAATTTGTTTAATTGTGTATTTCAAAAATATATTGATGATGCATAATAATTGTGCATGCATGTGATCCTGAGTGAAGACACATAAAATTTTCTTACATTTGTGTTTTAATCCACATAAATTTTAGAAAAAAGTTTATGCTTGGCACTAAATAGTACTAACCCACATAAAAACATGCCTTGCGTGGGTCTGGTGCTTTTCACTAAATAGTACTAACATATAATTCCAAAAAAACTGATAAAGAATGTGCTGGCCTCGGAAAAAAATATGCTGGCCTCACTGGGCCATGATTGGGCCGTTCTGCAGCCCATGCTACGCTGGCTCGTCTACCTCGAGGGGATCTGGGACTCGGGGACGAGGCACACATTGGCGGGGTTCGAATCCAGCGCCAGTTTCCCGTTCGGGCACCGGCGACCATGCCGCTGCGCGGCCCTCAACCCTCGTCGCCTAACACCAGATCTGGGCGACGCCCACGCCGCCACCATCTCCAACCCGTGCATCCTACCAGCGTCGCCGACCACCACTGCCCTGGCGAGCTAGCAAAGAGGAGAGGAAATAAAGGAGAAGGGAGAGGGGCACCGGTGCTCTGGCGAGCCAGCGGCTGCTCCGGCGAGCCAGCGACTGGTCTCCGGCGAGGGGAGGCCGGCAAGGTCGAGGTGGCGGGGGACAGGGGAGGCGGCGGGGCTTTGAGTGATTAAATTTACAACAAGGGTGTTTTCTGCAAAAAAAATATGCCAAGTTTGCTCCTGACACACGGGTCCCAGCGGTCAGATACACTGTCAATACGCGTTTATACATGGCTTAGACCGTTTTGCAACACTTAGGCTCTGAGCTGGTACTGCATGGCAAAAAAAATGACTAATACTAATTCGTTATGACGTGCCGAAGTATGGTAATTCCCTGCAATTAACTCCTCCACGAGCTAATGCAACACACACAGAAATTCATCCTATAACTAATAGAATAGCTCGCTCTACCAGTGCCCTTTCGGGTAAACCGTCCTGATCAGTGCCGGCCATGATCGCCATGTTATGAACGATGTTGGAGCTGCCACTGTCACCGGCAGTAACATGCGGCTGACTTCGCCGTGCTCCGACAGCCGTGGTTCGCCCCTCGACGCGTATCCCTGTATGCTTCCGGGACGAGGTGCTCTAGCGCGTGGCGGTAGTCGACTGACTCAGCCAGGAAGCCGTCCTTTGAGACGACGACGCGGGCCAAGGACAGGCCGCCGCCGGGACAAGGAAGCAGGAGTATTTTTAGCGAATTAGGGGAAAACGAAAATGTAGTTTATTAAGAGGTGGAGGCCTACGAGGACAGGTCTCGGCCACCGGTTGGCCCTGCAGCATAATGCGTGCAGGGCTCCCAGCAGGAGAGCCCGACCCCTCCTAGACGTCGCCTTCTCCGGCTTGCAACTACCAGGATGGCACCAACATAGGGAGGCGACAGCAGGGGCGAACGCCGCCCATGCACGCACTCCGTCCCCTTCCCCCTGCGTATGGCGGCGTGTCAGGGGTCGCTTCTGGGCGCTCGCCGACAACGAAGATGATGAAGCAGATGGGGAGGCGGATGAGGACTCACCAGAATCTCCACCGTCGTCGACGCCACCCGACTTGATCTGCGAGTTTTTTCTTTCCGGCTACGACGAGGAGGAGGTGGCAGTAACTGTAGACAAAGTGCTGCCTCTGGAAGATCCGGCAAGAGCATGACTATACGCGGGGGATAGGAGATGGTCCGGCGGGTCGTTCATCGGAGGACGGCGGCGTCGGCGATCAGGCCATGGAAGGGCCCTCTTCCTAAGGTATGTCTGCCCACTCTTACACTTTTCGATATGATTCGTCCGGGAGATTAGTCCTGCCGTCTCGAGTCTTTCGCTTCCCACGTCTGAGATTGCTAGGGTTCGGCGGATAACTGTGTCGGGGTTCCCAAGGCTTGCGCATGGGAGAGCTGCTAGGGTTCGACCCAGGGCAGCCACGGCCGGACGGGGCGCTGGTCCCACTGCCAAGCCCGCGCCGTCGAAGCCGAAGGCCGCGCCGCCGCTACCCAGCGCGGCTCCGCGGCAGGCTCCACCGCTACCCAGCGCGGCTCCGCGGCAGGCTCCACCGCCTCATCACGTCGCGCTGCCGCCGCAGAACTGGGCGGGGCAGCCGCAGCTGGCGCCCACCCCACCGCCGCAGAATGCGGGGCAGCCACCCGCGGCTATGGCAGCGCCGCCGGCGCATAGGGGCGGCGGTGGCTCAGGTCAGCACCGCTTCCCGGCGAACCGAGGCAGAGAGGCAACCCATGGCGGCCGTGGTCCCCCCCGTGGCCAATGGGGTGATGATGGATACGACGCGTATGGTGAAGGCCATCATCGAGGTTCGTCGGCGGCGGGCGGCGGGCGCGGATACGCTTGGTAGACTGGCGGGATGACGGATCGTCCGTTCTACGGCCCTCCGGGAGGTTTCGTTGAGGGGGCTTCTGGCCCGGATTACCGGCAGAGAGGTGGCTACCGAGGTCAATGTGATGGCCGCGGAGGCATGAACCGCCATTGTTAGCCTCCACCGCCCACCGCTACCGTTTCTGATGTCACAGACCGGACGGGTTCTTCGGAGGTGGTTGCATCTGTGCAGACGCCAGCGTTGTCCGGTCAGGTGATGGCCGCGGTGACGGCTTTGGCAACTGCGGCGGTGCCCGAGGCTGAGCCCAGTGCGGCAGGTACTGTCAGTGTGGCCGAGAAACCAGAGGGTGATAGAGCTACCAAGTGGGCCCATAAAAAAGAGAAGATGTTATGTTATCGCTATGGTGAGCAAGGGCACTTTATTGCTGAATGCGTTACTGAGCTTTGTGACACTTGCCTCAAACCGGTGCATGCTACGGGGGAGTGCCCGTCATTGCATGAACCGATGCCGGGAGTTACCATATATGGAGTGTGCTGTGCCGAGTTGATGTTCTTTGATTCTCCTAGTGCGATGGAGATCCGAGAGATGCCACAGAGTGCGACCACTGGGGTGGTCAAAGTGACTAAAGGTGACCTGTCTGAGGCACAGATCCTAAAGAGGCTGAATGAGCTGGCTCCAGGTAACTTTCAGTGGGAGCTTATTAGACTCGAGGCCAATGTGTATAAGGTTGAGTTTCCATTAGCAGAGGACTTGCAGAGGCTTCTGAGTTTTGGGATGTGCAGAGTGCCTGGCATAGAGTGGATCCTCGAGTTTGACGAGTGGAAGAAGGTCGAGCCGAAGGGCAAGCCTCTTACTCAGGTTTGGTTACATTTCTCGGGGGCACCGTCGAAGCCTCTAAATGATGTTCGGGTTGCGGCTATCTTGGGGACACTTGTTGGGAAGACTGAGCGGGTGGACATGCCGTTTACCCGAGCAAACGGGGTGGCGAGGTTGCTCGTGAGTGTTCTGGATATTGAGTTCATTCCGGATGTGGTTAAGTGGACGCATAAAGGCATGATATAGAACCTTGAGATTGAGTTTGAGGACACTGATCTATTCACCGAGGCTATGGCAGGGAATGATGTCGATAAGGATGGCGGCTCGGGCAATAAGGAGCTGCGAGAGGATAATCGTGGACGATATAAGTCCAACACCCCGGGTTCAAACCACGCCTCGATGGCGCCCGGGAAGGGGACTCACCATTGACTCATGGGCCTATGAACTCGCTGAGATTTGGCTCATTTGAGCCTGCTTATGCTCCACCTAGACTGTGGAATGATCGGATGGAGTGTGATGATCTGTTAGAGCACTCGCTTCCTCCTCTTGATTTTGCGGTTCATCACGCATCTGTTGGTGGTTGCTCGGATGTGCTTGTTTCAAAGGTGACCTCGGTGGAGTGTGCACCTAATTCAGCAGTTCCCGTGGAAGTGCTCGGTCAGGTTGCCAAGCTTTACTTCGAGGGTGGGGAGGATCATGGGCAGGCGGCCCTCCGCTCCCCCGTTGCTCACGCTTAGAGTGGTGCTTCACAGCAGACGAGGAGCCCGGCGACGCCTTGCGCGGCTGTTGTCGTGCCACATGCTAGAGGAGGTGCCAGGTCGGGAGGGGACGCGGGCAGTTGGCCTCCGCCCCTACCTCTCCCATGGTGCCCCTGGAGGGGGCGGCTTCTGCTGCGTCCCCTGATTACGGACCTAGGCCGACGCCGCTGGGTGCGACGGGTCCCAAGACGGTGGTGGCTGGGGGAGCTTCACCGGTTCAGGCGACGACACATGGCAGCACCCCTGCTGCTTCAGCTCAGTTGTGCCCTGTTAGGGGTTGGGCAGGAGGCCTTACCCCGAACGGGGCCACGCGGGATAAGATCATTGCTTTTGGTGGGATTCCGGATCCTGTGTCCGAAGGTCGACGGATGAGCTTTCGCCTCCAGGATCAGCCGGATGTTGATGACATGCAGGCAAGGTGCGCCATGTGGGCGTCCAAGCTTCATGACATTGAGGTCACTACTGGTATGTCAGTCAACACTTCCAATTCTATTTTGCATTTTTCTAATGATGAGATTATACATAATGCAAATCAATTGGGAGTTTCACTAGGTAGTAATGGTAGTGAAATTTCTAAATCCGTTAATGATATACTGGATCTTGAAGCGGAGCGAGCCTTAGAAATGATTCGAAACTTAAAGGTTGTCAAACCTATGAACGATTCGGATATTGATGCGTTGGGGGTTAGGGTACTTGATAGCTTTTGTGCGGATCTTGCACCATCACTTCCTGAGACGGAGGAAGTTGAGTGTTCTATTTCCCCAAGGGATTCCATTCTTGCAGATGCTCAGCTAGTTAGGTCCATTGAACTCGGTTGTGAGGACCATGTAGAGGACCAAAACAAGCCTAAACGCAAGTGGAAACGAAAGAATTATCCGACTTCGGTCGTGCATAGAAGTGCTAGGATCCGGACCACTAAATTTTTTTATGATGAATTATGAAAGGAATCTTTTGGAATAGCTGATGTCTTACGGACTTGACTAAAATAAGGTTTCTAGCGGATGCTTCTATAGAACACAAGTTGGATTTTATCGCCCTCTCCGAAACTGGAAGGGACAATTTTACCCCCAAATTTCTTACTACTTTATCCGGAGGTGTTGATTTCGATTGGCATTGCCTACCTCCAAGAGGAAGATCCGGTGGGATTTTACTTGGGTTTAAATGCGATACGTTGGAAGTCCGGAATGTGGTCATGGGAGTTTTTGCGGTTAAGTTTCAGCTCAGATCGAAGGCCGATGGGTTTAATTGGGCATTGGTGGCGGTGTATGGCACCGCGTAGCCTGAGCTCAAACCAGATTTTTTTTGGTGGATCTAATCCGTATTTGTGGTAGCGAGCAGCTCCCAATTCTGGACGGGGGCGATTTTAACATTATTCGAAGACGGGAGGAAAAAAACAATGATAACTTTGATGGCAGATGGTCATTTATGTTTAATACAATCATTGAAAGCTTGGATCTCAGAGAGATCGAGCTTTTCGGTAGAAAGTTGACTTGGGCCAATACGTTACCAATCCTGATGTTTGAGAAGCTGGATCGTGTCCTCGCTAGCATCGAATGGGAGCAGAAGTTTCCCCTGGTGACGGTCCAAGCGTTATCACGCGCGATCTCCGACCATACCCCATTGCTGGTTGCCTCTGGAGAGGCAACGCATGTGGGAAACAAGAACACTTTTTCTTTCGAATTAGCGTGGTTTGAAAGAGAAGGGTTCCTGGATCTGATAGCAAGAGAATGGGCTAAAGATTCAGGAGGGAGGTCGAATGTTGAAAGATGGCAGAATAAGATTAGGCACCTAAGACAGTTCTTACGTGGATGGGCCAAACATTTGAGTGGGATTTATAAGGTTGAAAAGGAAAGGCTCCTTCTACTTATTCAATCCCTTGATTTAAAATCCGAGTCCTCCATTCTAGATAACATGGAATTGGAAACTAAAGTGGAGGCGGAAATGAGACTGAAAGAACTGCTTCGAGAGGAGGAATTGAACTGGGCACTACGAGCTAAAGTTCGCAAAATCGTCCAACGGGATGATAACACTCAATTCTTCCATATGATTATGAATGGCAAGCATCAAAGGAAGAGAATCTTTCAGCTCGAGCAAGATGAGAGGATGATTTTAGTACAGGAGAACCTAAAATTATACATCACCAATTACTATAAACAGTTGTTTGGGCCTCCTGAGGATAATTTCGTATCCTTGGATGAGTCGAGGGTTGAGGATGTCCCTCAACTAGCAGCGGATGAGAACGATATTTTGACTGCCCCATTTTCAGAGAAAGAGGTGTTTGAGGTGATTTCACAAATGAAGAATAATAAAGCTCTAGGGCCAGATGGTTTTTCGACAGAGTTTTATAAAAAGTGTTGGCACATCATTAAGGGTGACTTGCTCCCGATGTTCCATGATTTATTCTCTGGACAGTTGCAGCTGTTTCACTTGAATTTCGGAACGATTACATTGCTTCTTAAGAAAACAGAGGCTGTGCGGATTGAGCAGTTCAAGCCGATCTGTCTTCTTAATGTTAGCTTTAAAATTTTCATCAAGGTTGGGACTAATAGGCTTATGCAGATTGCGCATTCTGTGATGCAGCCATCTCAAACTGCTTTCATGCCGGACAAAAACATCCTAGAAGGGGTTGTGGTCCTACATGAAACGCTCCATAAAATCCACACGAAAAAACTAGATGGGGTGGTTTTCAAATTGGATTTTGAGAAAGCGTACGATAAGGTAAAATGGTCTTTTCTTAAGCAAGCCTTGCGTATGAAAGGATTCGATCAGTCCTGGAGAAACCAGGTAGATTCTTTCACGCAAAAAGGGAGTGTTGGAATCAAAGTGAATGATGACATTTTAAAACATTACTAGAAGAACGTCCGTGCGTTGCAACGGGGCCATATTAACTTTAAGAGTTCAATATTACGACATTGGCGACCTTTTTTACCATCAAATCCTCTCACACACACTCTCCCTCCCTCTTCCTCACTCTCTCTCCCCCTCTCCCTCTCTCTAACACACACACATATTCATCTTATTGGGTATGGGACCATAATCCATCTATTTCACACACACGCGCTAGTGCATAACAATATGGATTATGTGTATTATATTTGCCACCAGAACTGAGGGAATTAATTTCATGTAAATCGGCCAGCCACAGCTCTAAGAATACACGGAGGAGGTGGCCCGGGTCAGCATCGGCGCCGTCCGGCGCGGGCCACGGGCCCGCTTCCAAGTGCACGTGCAATGCACGTCTTCACAAATATTATAACAAGATGTGAGAAATCACATACTAACACGATGTTGCAATCAATTTATAATTAAAGAAGTCAAAAGTCTTTTTTCTTAAACCAGAATTCCTTATGCTGGAGTTTAAACAAACCCCACAATAACATGATCATTTTTTTTTTGCTCTACTTATCACCTAACTAAGCAAATGCATGACTTATGAAGCGGATAAGAAATTATGTTAACTTGGAACTAAAATTCCAACAAAAGAGTGAGGAACATCCCTCTATTTGTTAGTGAAATGTGAGTATGCTTGGAAGATAATAATTTCTTATGCAACATATGCTTTTACATCTGAAAGAGCTACAAAATATGTTGACCTACCTATGTGCACTATATTCAGCGTAGCTCTGATGTGCACTGCCCTCGCTCTTGATTAGTTGCCGCAGTGCCACGCATCTACGCCAACAAGCTGGGGAAACAAATGCAAATGTTACACCGAGTCAAAATCAACCATCCCACAATCGTAACAATGAAAAGATAATAACCAAAATTTAACAGAAGAACTACTGCTTGGCTCCCAGATCCATCTTGATAGCCCTTGATCTGGCTGCTGAGCTTCTCCTAGCCGCCTCAACATCATGTCATTACCAAACATGTAGTGGATGCCTAGTGGGACAAGGATTAAGAAATAACATGAGGTGAAAAATACGATGGCTGTCAATTCCATAAGACGATCCAAGTAATTTGACAAAACAGATCGGGAGCATCTCGTATAATCTCAAAAAAGCAACTAAAAATATGAGAAATGAATTGATGAAAATCAGCCCCTGCTCTCATTCATGCTCGCTTTTGTAATGGGAGGCAAAGCAAGGAATGGGGATACCGGGAGAAGAAAGGATCACATGGACGGCAAGCCTCCACCACCGGCAAGTGGGGTTGCTTCACATCCAATCTCCACGGCCGCCGCCTCCATGGGGACGAACTCCCATGTTCACAACCAGGCTCCCAATCGGCCGCTGCCTCGCCGACCTTGACGACGAAGTAGTCCCTCCCTTCGATCCCATTCGCAACGGAGGCAACACCCATCCCAGCGGACGGGTCCGCGGTGAGATCCCTACTGGATTGTGGTCGCGCCTTCCCAAACCTCACCGCGGGACACATGAGAGGGCGTCGTTGCCATGGTCAGGCTTGGATGGGGAAAGGAGGCGACATAGCAGCAACGGCGCCTTTGCCAGGATTGGTGGCGACGGCGGCGGCGAGCGAGCGGGAGGACGGCGGCGGCGAGAGAGTAGGAGGGTGGTGGCGGCAGTCCATCGGCCGCGGTGACGTGAGAGGAGGATGGGGATGGGGCCGCGATCTGAACGTATGGAGCGGTCGAGAGGAGGGGAAGCAGACGGCTGGGTTTTTCCATCGTGCGGGGTTTGGGGGAGGTCAGACGAGAGGGGTTTTTTTCGTGCGGGAGGCAGAGCAACGAGGGCGGATGTAGGGAGACGGGACGCGGTCGGTTGGCAGGAAAAGGAAAGCTACGCATTTTTTAGGCAGTAGAGATGATTGATGATAAGAAAGGGAAAATCACATCAATATAAGGAAATATCCCATCAATACTTGATTGATTGCGATTTATTTTTTATATGGTAACTAATCTGATCATCAATACTTGATTGATTGTGATTTATTTTTATATGGTAACTAACCTGATGGGTTTATGTGGGTGGTGAAGCGAAAAGGCAGGTGGAAGGGAGACGAAATAAAACCAGCGAAATAAAACCAACAAAAATGGTGAGGCGAAATAAAATCAGCGAAAAATAACCGGCGGACTATTCACCAACTGCTATACTAGGAGTAGAGATAACTGGTCATCCTAGGAGCTCCCTCACGCTATCAGCCTTCGAAGCCGTTCGATTTCACATTATGGCTGTCCCTGGCCGTTGGATGCACAGGTTTTTTTTCAAACCCTCCCGTCCCCGCATCTTGTCGAGGGCAGCTACTGCCGTAACATTTTCTGACTAACGTGGTTAATTGGGCCAAACAGCCCACCTGTCGGCTGAAACGAGGGAGAGAATTCCGCGAGAAGATCACTCGTGGGCGATTGGTGTGCTCGCTAACCCTAACCAAGGCCAACGGCGATGGCGGCGGCGAGCCGAAACATCAACGGAGTTCGAGCCCGTGCTGCTATTCGCTAAAGGGGTCCATCACTGAGGGATCTAGAGGAGTGACCGTGTGTGCGTCCATCCAGTCCCAATTTGAGGCGCACAGAGGAGCGGCCGGCCGTGTGCCAGATGCGAGGCGTTGGATTGTATCGACTGGAGGTGAGGATCGGACGGATCGAGCGGAGTAGTGGGAGCAAACCATAGCACGGCGACCGACGCCGGGCTGTAGCAGCGGCGCCTCTCCCGCGACCTTCACCTCCTTTCCAGCTCGCCTTGCGGTCGCGCCTTGCTGTCCGAAAAGAAAAGGGGTGTGGCGGCGGCAAGGACGAGAAGGTTGGCAAGGAGAAGAAGAAGGCGGCCCCTCTCCCCGTGGTCACCGCCGTGCTCAAGATCGATATGCCTCGTGGCTTATGTTCCAGCAGCCGCTTAAGGAGCAGAAGGGCAAAACGTCACGTACAGGTAAATGCTTTCTTGGTGTCTCTTTCAATGTATTGCTGTTCAGTGGATTCTACCGTTCTGTGTGGTCACAGTGTGCAGGCGGGTCTTCCTGGCATCATGGAGTCTGAGAGAGAGGAAGGAGTACATGGCGATCGTGATGTGCACTGCACACAATTTAGATGCATGCTTTGCATCTTTTAGTTTTTTCAGAAAATATAATTATGAGATACCGCTGAATAATGTATACAGAGGCTCTTTGTAAGATATAGAAGACGATGTTCTTCATATGTCGCCTTCATGCTTTCCTGAAAAGCATAACATATATAACTGACATCACCATATATGGGCTGGTGTATTATTGTGATCTATGCGTCGTACCTATGTGCATCTGCATCTCTTTTTTAGCTAATCCTTGTTTGGCAGGCCTCAATGTGGTTCAATTCAATAAAAAGAATGTGCCCTATAGTATATTTTCAATGCGACGGAACAACATCCGAGAGGGTCAAGCGCTGGACTATAGGTGTGTATACAAGTCTGCAGATTATGTTACCCTGCGGTATGATCCTCCATGGAGCGAAATTTATCGTCAGGGGTGATAAAAAACAGGTTTGATCTGTGCTAATGGAGTTGCTGCTGTGAGTAGTCTCTTGAGAGATAGGTGTACGGACTTTGAGACAGATTTTTTTGCGAAAATGCTGCCTTCTGAAGGAGGTGCTCACAGATTCATTCCTTATTTCCAAAAAATTATCATCTTACTCTGATCATGCTTTTAGTCGTTCTGCTTTAGCAGGGATGCAGGTTTCCATTTTTGCAAGAAAGGTTATTTCGTTTCTCATGTCTTTTTTGTGGTTGGGCTCTTTCAAGCAACAGGAAACACACATTTCGGCAGGGAATCGCACAGCTTTCAGCAGTGATGTCCAACAGGCTATCGTTACACCCAGCAAAATAGGATAGGGATTCCAAGTTGATGATTTTTCTGTCAGGTAATACAATTGTTCATGCAAATGCATGTTCAGCTCTATTTTTTTGTTGCAATGTTGAATTCTCTTTTAATTCGGTGTTCTCCTTGCGGACGTTCTTTCCTGTGGACCGTCTCAGCTTTGGATAAACATCTATTATGTTCTCTGAGGAATAAGTAATAGCCCTGTCATGCGACTTCTCATGGGTTATTCCTTTGTCGTTATTATTATCGTAGTCTGTATGTACGAACCCAGTTTGTTGTTTGGTTTAAATATAAGACAACATGGTTTCCATACATTTTAAATTACAGAACATGTTACGCTTATGGGCTACAATATATAGGTAAAATGTGTATCGTTTGTGACAAAGATTTCTGTGAATTTTGCCATCTTTGTCCGGACTACTCTGTCATGCTAACAAAATGCAGGAAGAGTAATGCTTCGTATGATCAGCAGGCAAGCCTGCCTGAATTGGGTGCCATGTTTCCTTGCAATAAAGGACTTTCTGATACACTTGAAAAGTAGCTTATAAAATCGAAACAAGAGTTTGCTAATTTATTTATAAAGGACTTTGTGCGTTTAGAGTTTGATATTGATAGACAATGGTGGAATGACCACGATCACTCTACTTTGTTGATTCATCTTGCAGTACCAATAATGATATGCCAAATTATTAGCATTATGATTTGGAATAAAGAATTTTAGGCATCATTTATTTTTTTTCTTACGTTAGTATTTGGAATAAACATTCCCTTGATTCTTAAGGTATTTAGATGAATAGTTGTTCAAATAGTAGGGTCCTTCCATTTCTAGAATTATCTTTTCTTTGCATTATATTTTAGAATAAATAGCTCTTACATTTGATGTTCTTTTTGGCTAAATGGATCCTTATGCTTGTCTTATTCAGAACATGTACATATTTATCACAATATTTCCCTTTATGGTGAATCTTTAATTTAGTCCAGCTTAGTCGTCACTTGTCACATATGTTCATCTTCTTGTTCATCAGATTTGATGAGAGACTGCTGCTGCTGCGACCATAAGTGCCAGTGATTTATGTGCATGCACTGAACCAACTAAAGCTAGCATTGATTGTGTAGCTTCTTCCTAGGTAAGATTAATGTGCGCTCATCTTTGCATGTATATGACCAAGTGGGGCCAAATAGTATTTGTTGTGTCTTCGACTATTATTTATAAAAAAATCATTTTTATTGATTTGAACCGAAATGTCACATGTGCATTTAGGTTCCATATATGTAGTACTTTCACTTGTCTTTTTTCCTATATAAATATACAGGGCGCAAACATTTGGAGTATCAAATGCACCAAGGGTTGAAGGAGCTCATCCATCCAGTGAGAGCATTGCAACTTTCCACATGCCGTTGATTAATCCATATGCTTTAGTTGCATCAGATAATCCATCCTTCAATTGTATTGCCGATGACACTTATACATATGTAACTAAGAGAAAATACTACTTTGCAAAGATGTCACGCTACAATTATTTTGACGTGTTTTGTGGAGAAGCTTTGTAAAGATTATTAGTATAGTGATCAGTTTCATGGAATGCCATTTGTTTCCACTTCACTTGCACGGTGACCTCTTGGCACATTCATGGTCATGAAATGCCTATGTTGTAGATTTATGATCCAATTTATGAGATGCTAGAAAAAACTTGGCAGCCATGGACCTAAGAGGATGGTCAATATGACCCGGTGCAAAATAATAAATATTAGTGTAGGTTCACAAGTTCTTTCCCTGAAAATAAGAATTAGTTCTTCCATGTCTATCTATTTGTAAAATTACTATAATTTTATTGGAAAAATAGACGGGCGCGG
The DNA here is from genome assembly GCA_904067115.1 of Aegilops sharonensis. Classification (NCBI taxonomy): domain Eukaryota; kingdom Viridiplantae; phylum Streptophyta; class Magnoliopsida; order Poales; family Poaceae; genus Aegilops; species Aegilops sharonensis. Next base: position 815,695,492 of record LR880969.1, on the reverse strand, counting down.
CAACACGCGCCATTCATGATCTAGTAGGTCATTACTTCCAGACACACAAAGGAGACACACAAGGGTCTGAGGCAAGGAGACCCGATGTCACCGATTCTGTTCAACATAGTGGTCGACATGTTGACAATCCTAATAGTAAGGGCTAAGGATTATGGCCAGGTAGGTGGCCTCGTTTCGCATTTAGTTGACGGAGGAGGGTCTATCCTACAGTACGCTGATGATACTATCATCTTCATGGAGCATGATTTGGCAAAAACAAGAAACATGAAGCTTGTGTATGCTTGTTCGAACAACTGTCGGGGTTAAAGATTAACTTCCATAAAAGTGAATTGTTCTGCTTTGGAAGGGCTAAAGACGAACAAGAAGCTTACAAACAATTGTTCGTGTGCGAATTGGGGTCGTTACCCTTCACATATTTGGGTATAACAATCCACCATCGCAAGCTTTTCAACAAAGAATGGAAGTGCATAGAGGATCGATTTGAAAAAAAAACTAAGCTGTTGGAAGGGCAAGTTTATGTCATACGGAGGCCGACTAATTCTCATTAATTCGATACTCATGAGTATGCCTATGTTTCTCTTGTCCTTTTTGGAGGTACCAGTTGGAGTCCAGAAAAGGCTAGATTTCTATCGATCGCGCTTCTTCTGGCAGAGCGATGAATTAAAACGAAAGTATAGACTCGCTAAATGCGATATCATTTGTAGGCCGAAAGACCAAGGGGGTCTCGCCATTGAAAATTTAGAGGTGAAGAATAGATGTCTTCTCAGCAAGTGGTTGTATAAGCTATCTGTAGAGACGGATGCCACATGCGCCCAGATTCTACGTAATAAGCATCTTCAATCCAAAACCTTATCCCAGGTGACGTGACGATAAGGTCGACGGATTCGCCTTTTTGGAAAGGACCGATGAGAGTGAAATCAGTCTTTTTCAACAAGACAAAATTTGTAGTTGGAAATGGTAATACCACGAGATTTTGGGAGGATACATGGCTAGGGCAGACGTCCCTTGCACTACAATATCATTCTCTCTATAATATTGTTCAGCGGAGAGACGCTTACGTTGCAACAATATTATAGTCCAATCCTCTTAATATTCAATTCAAGAGGACATTAGCGGGAAACCGTTGGGAAGCTTGGCTCCATCTTGTGAGAAGATTGATGGATGTTCACCTATCTCAACAGCCCGATCAGTTGCGCTGGAAACTAACTAAGAATGGAGAGTTTTCGGTTAAATCCATGTATTTGGATGTTATCAACTCTAGCTCTATTCCTAGTTTTGAAACATGTTTGGAAAGTCAAAGTGCCTTTAAAATTTAAAGTGTTTATGTGGTTTGTCCATAAACAAGTCATTCTAACTAAGGATAGTTTGGCAAAATGCAACTGGACAGGATCTACAAGATGTAGCTTCTGTGATCATGATGAATCCATCAAACACCTCTTTCTTGACTGCCCATTGGTAAAAAAAGTTATGGCGATCGGTCCATATAGCATTTAATATTACTCCTCCGAATATTATGACCACGTAATTTAGGACGTGGCTAGATGGGATAGATTCAGAAACAGCGAGACATATCCGTGTAGGAGTATGTTCTTTATTATGGGCAGTTTGGAACTGCAGAAACGATTTGGTTTTTAACAGAACAACAAATATTCATTTCTTGCAGGTTATTTTCCGAGCCACTTCACTGATCCGTATGTGGTCGCTACTCACTCCGATGGACGCCAGGGAGCGTATGGTTACTGGATTTATCCGATGGGAGACGGTAGCACTGGTTATCTTTAACCGGTTTGGATGGCGGTCATGTAATAGGATAAGTGTTTAGTTTGCTCTTAATGAGTGGCATGGGTTTTAAAGAATATGAATCTATTTGTTGAAAGAGTTGAAATATATTTTGAAACTATTAAAATCAGTTTCTTACGAAATGATTGAGATATAATTTTTTCAAAGAATTTAATTCAACCTTTTTGCAATTACTAAAATGAAATTTTGAAATAAATGGTTTTTGAAAGAGTTGAAATATATTTTAAAATTATTGAAATTAGTTTCTTGAAATGATTGAAATATGTCTTTCGAAAGAATTAAAATCATTGTTTTGAAATGTGGAAAATGGCTTTCTAAAATAACCGATATCTGTATTTTTTAAAGAGTTAACGGGATTTTTTTTAAAATTATTGAATAGTATAATATAAATCGATTATTATGTATTTCACAAAAAACATTATTATATAACTAAATAAATGAGGGATAGTCATGGGAGCAGACTCAGAAAATATCTCTGCAAGCAAACGTGGGGGGCTGTATGCTTCGGTTGAATGGACATAATTGACTAGATACAAACATACCATACATGGATATATTTTATGATAATGTTTGGTTTCAACCGGATGATCTCTCACTCACGCAAACCTCCTCGTATGAACGCCATGTGTCCTCGTCCTCGTGGAGCCCGTACACCGCCCACACAAGGTTGTCAGAATCGCGATTCTATTATACGATTCTACGACTTTACGATCCAAACTAACTCCTCTGATTCTACGATTTTAGTTCATGGAATCTACGTTTCTACGATCCTGATAGTGAAGATTCTATGATTTGCGATCCTACCACCAAAGTTCCGACCCAATTCAAAATCACGATTCTGCGCCCACGTTTCGTTACCTTCTTCGCACCCGAAGCGAGATCCCCTTTTTTCTCTTGCTCTGCTCCTCTTTCTTCCCCAAATCAGGCAGTCTCCTTCTCTCCGCTCACGCATCATACTCTCCGGCGTGACCGATGCTACGAAACTCCCTCAAGCTGCTCTAATCGAAGAAGCACAAGTCAGCGACTGTGTTGCGATTTCAGCACTCTGTCGCACTGGAGCTGCGGTGTAGCGCGGGGCGGCGGCAGATCCTGGCACTGCGATGCAACTGATCACCGGCGGATCCCGATGTTGAGATGCAGTTGTTCGCCGGCCAATCCAGTGATGCGATGCAGCTACTCACCGCTGACTCCCAGTCGTGCAAGCCGGATGGGGGCGCCATGGTGCAGGGTCATTGGCGCTTCATTGGAACTCGGTCGGAATTGCAATGGAGCTTCTCCGGAGCTGTCGGTGCTACGTTGGAGCTCGGTCGGAGTTGCAATGGAGCTTCACTAGAGAGCCGTTGGTGTTGCCTTGGAGCTTCGCCAGGGCTGTAGTCAAGCTCGCTCGGAGTTGCGATGGAGCTTTGCCGGAGCCGTCGGTGCTGTGTTCGAGCTCCGCCAAGGCTGCAGTGGAGCTCACCAGACGCCACCGGTGCTGCACTAGAGCACTGTTGGGGCTGCAATGGCGTTGCGTTGAGGCTGCCACGCTCGTTGCTGCCATGCCGTTGATGTGATCCAACGGCCACTAGCATGTTGATCGGACGGCTGGCTAGGTGGATGGTTTCTCTAAGAAATCATCCGGCTGATTCCTGGCAGCCGCTTATATTTTAAGGTGGGATTAGCAGCCACGCGAATCTAAATGCAACTGGACGGTTGATGGGTCGCCAGTGTTTTTTTTTTCGAAAGAGTTTTTTTTTTAAGCAAATATGGTCGCCGCTAGGTACCCGTGTTGAAAGTGTTGGGCCTTACTCTTGGAGGTATGAATTTTAATAATTCAGGAAAAGCCCAAACGAGTTATTCTGTCACGCGCTTAAGAGGGGGATGCGCCTCGTCGACGGTTCCTGTTCCCCTGCCTTTTCGCCTCGACGGTTCCTGTTCCGGAGATGGGCGACGACGAGGACTCCGACGACGTGATCTACACCGACGAAGAAGACGACGTCAACGAAACTGATGATTGCGAATCGGAAGACGCCAACGGCAGCCCTTTCTCCTCGTCCTCGAGTTCCGATGAGGTAACGGATGAAGAGGAGGAGGAGGAGGAAGAAGAAGAGGTCGAAGACCCAGCTGAGGAAGAGGAGGAGGAGGAATACGATCAAGACCCGGTGGAGGAAGAGGAAGCGGAGGAGGAGGAATACGATGAAGACCCGGTGGAGGAAGAGGAAGAGGAGGAAGACCCGGCGGCGGAGGAGGAGGAGACTGCGATGCAAGCGAAGCGGAAGCATCGGCCGCTGCCACAGCCGGGCACTTGCTGCGTCTGCATGGAGCCATGGACACCCGACGGAGCGCATCGTATCTGGTGAGTCAGACCGTACGCATTTCAATAGTCTACGCGTATAGTTAAGTTACCATTTACCAGCAAAATGGATGCGTAAAAATTGTGTTAGATCAATCTTGTCGATGAAATGCAAACCTGCTGCCTGCAAATGTTTGTCCCAGCTTAGTTATGCATACGTTAGGAATGAATTTATAGATTAATATAGTTCTTCGACTTGGGAACCATAATTTCGGAATTGTTTTTAGTTGGCTATAAATTGCAGGACTAGCATAGTCCATAAACCCAGAAGACATTTATGTTTTGGTTCATAACTTGTCCATTTGAGTCACTTTGGTCCAAATATATATCGGATGGTTTTGCTCGTGCTAGATGCTAAGCTGGATAATAAGATTGATGACACGCTTGATAATGATCTGACCTGGCCTTGCTCAAGGTTGATTTTGGACCAAAGTGACTGAACTGAATGAGCTACGAAAAAAAATAACATTTCGGGAGTTTGTGGATCAAAGTGGGTGCACGGGACAAGTTGATGTGTCACTAATTTACTCATTTTAGGTGCATACGTGTAAGGTGTGTACTAGTAGGGATATATAGTTGCTGTATTTATGCAAGTGTGCACTGATATTTATCAGTGATTAGCAGCGAAAGGAAGGATGTCACAAATTAAGATACATTGTATGCATGCAGCTGTATTCCTTGTGGACATTTGTACGGGAGATCATGCTTGGAAGAGTGGCTGCGTAGCCACGGGAGCTCCACAGCCAAGGCACAGACATCTGATGCTGCTGCTTCCATGGATCTCGTAGCTAGCTAGAGCATCACGGATGCTCTCCGTGATGCATCATTATCCCATAGGTAATTGCTTTGTACTCGTAGTACTGATTTCGGATCTCGTCATCTCACATCCACTCTACTATTTGCAGTGCCCTCAGTGCGGTCAGAGCTATAGCCACACGCAAATTACCAACCTCCATTGAACTTAATTTGCCTAATTCGATCTGCAGATGATCATAGGAGGAAATTGATCAGTTAGCGCACATATGCAGTTTGTAATGAATCCAGTCTTTCGATTAGGCGTGCTTTGTAACAAGGTATCTCTTATTTATTTTTTGCCGGAAAAAGTTGGTAACAACATTTACCGAGACGATTAGTGAAAGTTAATAGTGGGCAATATGGTCGGTGAGCCGAACACACGCTGCTTCTCCTCCCTCCGCACATCCATCATTGTTAGCACTAATCTTAATATTTTATATCTGCATATTAGTTTGCTTTCATTATGCATGTAGCATGGGTTAGGGAGTTGTTGGTCGGCGAAGTTTCAATGGAGGCGTGTGGAGAAGGTGACAAGCCAAGCCGCCATGCGATACGGTGAGCACAGTAAGATGCCGATGGCGGTGTGAGGCTGTGGTGCTGCGTGAGGCGGCACAGCCGTGTGATGTGGCAAGCGCGTGAAAGGTTGGAGAGCGTGACCGGCTAAGCACTTAGTTGGACCCTTACGTACATTCATTTTCCTGTTAGGTAGAGTGTTTCTTCCAACCTTACATACGATTCATACTCCTCCTTTCCGATTTAATTTCTTTCCGTCTATCTCTGGGCTTTTCATCGATTTTCCTTGAAAACCGTCCTAACTATCCCATATTTTATTGACTTGCCAAATATGTTTTCTCTGATAAACCAAAAAGTCCTTACCACATAAGTGATTAAGAAATAAAATTATTTAGGTAAGTAAATCACATACATGATTTAATAAAATCCTAAATTCCATTAATATTGGCAAGAATATCAGGTCTAAACTACTAGAATATTTATACCGCATTTGCAACGCAAGGGCAATTGTCTATTAGTGATAAAAAAAATAGCCACCAAGTTATTGGTGGGTCACCGCTAGACTGTTATGTACCAATGTCTGGCATAACTATTACAAATCTTTTTTTCTTGCGAGTTAACTACTATTTATTGACATGTATGGGAAAGAAAGGGTCTTCTGTTGTTTGGCAAAGCATCTGTGCAGGGATTCAGACTTTCAAGAATGGATGCATATGGAGAGTTGGAGATGCTATGAAAATAAACATATGGGATGATAGTTGGATACAAGAGAGTCCTCGGAAAATTATAACAGTCCGCGGAAATTGTGTTTGACGCTTGTGAATGAGCTTATAGATGATTAGTCATTTCTACTAGAATCCGTGTGGCCCTGGGCAGAGTCCCGTCGTACCCTCGCAACGCCTCCCCAAGCGAGGCGACTGGAGCGGCCCCTTCGCCCCCGCCGCACAGAGCTCTGATGAGCGACCCACCGCTGCTGCCGGCTGGTGCGGCCGGGCGTTGCCCGCACGGCGCTGTTGCGAGGCTGGTGGTGACGGCCTCTTCCTTTCCCCGTCGGCGAAGCCCGACTCGAGTGGAGTTGTTCTAGCGGCGGTGCAGCTCAGCTAGGGGCGTTCCGGCACTGGTCAGGTGGCAGCAAGACGGCGGCGGCGACTAGCTGCAGGAGCTGGCCGGCGGCGCCATGCACGCCCAAATCTAGGCCCGTTGGGCTCAATCTGGGTCAGGGTTGGCCGGTGTGGATTCTGTCGGGTTGCCTCCAGCTGGCCGGGTGAGCTCCCTGCGATAAGGGCGGCGGCTACTGAGTCGCGTCTGCTGCAGCGCGGTGGTGGGAGCTTCATGGGCCCGATATGGGCTCGGCTGGGCAGTTGGCCTGGTGTGCTCCTGGTGCTATGTCCGGTCTGCTACTGCCTGAGCCGGTGGAGGTTGTTCCCTCGCACGTGGTTGCGGTACTGTCGACCCTGTTTACAGTTGCTTCGTCTTGGTCTGGCCGGCCTCGCAACGTTTGCCATGGTGAGACCTCGGTGGTGTCATGAAGACTGTGTTGGTGCATGTTGGTGGGCGACAAGCGTGGTGGAGCCGATAGTTGGTCCTAGCTTGTGGGTGTGAGGGTTCGGGAGAAATCTCTGTCGGGTTGCCGACAAGCGTGGGTGCCGCCATCCTTCTTGAAGGGCGTCGGGTGTACCCCTCCCCCACTCCCCTTTGTGTACCGGGGAAAATCCTGGGATCCGTCCGGGCAGCAACGTCGTCGTCATCATAGTAGTCCTTCTTGAAGATGTTGCTTGGTACGCGGCAGCTCGGAGGCATAGGAGTGTGGTGGGAATTCTCCAGAGGGCGCAGCGCTTGCGGTATATCATCGCTTTCGTCAATCCAACATTGTTGGCATTTCTTTCTCTTGGTTTTCTATTGTTTTTCCTCTTGGGCGTGCTTGTGCTATTTGCCCCAGCAACGATTTTCACGGTTGTATAGGGTGATTGCTATATTAATATAGCGGACGAAAGCCTATTTCGAGTAATGAGCTTATAGATCCTATCGCTGGTAACTGGGATGGATCGTTGATTCATAATAGTGCAAATCCCGGTACCACACCATGAGATAGATGATTTTGTTGCATGGCAGTTTATGAGGAGTGGTGTATTTAGTGTACGTTCAACTTACTATAAAGAATAGGAAGATCAATTTGGGTCCAAAGTTGGTACTGGCGGAGGACAAACCAGTAATCTAAACCATCCTGTATAGAAGAAGCTTTGGAGTCCCAAGTTGCCGGGAAAGGTTAAAAAAATTCTATGGAGATGTTTACATAATACAATTACATTCCTGAGCACTCGTCGTCACATCCATAGTTTTAATATAGCCCGCTATAGCCTTTTTCAGCAGGATGCCGCTAAGTAGTCTCATGTACAAATTGCCTGCTATAGCTCTCACATCCCAACTGCTGACCAGTGCCCCGTGTGCCAAGGTGCAGCAGAAGATTCACGACACACATTATTCACATGTAGACGTGTAAAGATGATCTGGAGAGCACTGGGTATGCATGAAATGGTAGAGGGTGTGACCCTAGCTAGTAGATCGTTCGGGTGCAGTGATATCCTTAAAGAAGTTTCAGGAACCATATGATGGACAAGTGGATAACTTGTCGGTATGGTGGCAAAGAAGAGAGCTGATCCAGGGAGAACAGGTGCAGAATCCGTCTTGAACTGCTATGGTTGTCCACGCATTGGCCTTAAACTTTGTACGTTCAGCAAAACAGCCTACTACATGCACTCACCTGAATGAATGGAAGAGGCCTCTATCAGATTTCCAAGCTCTAAACGTTGATGCTTCATTCACGGGTGCTGGTCCGGGCACTTGTGGAGCTGTGGTTCATGACCATTCCGGCCGGGGGATTCATGGATTTGTTTCGGATGTGGTGGCGGCAGAAGAGGAAGCAATGAGGCAGGGTTTGCTATTTATCTGGAGATTAGGGTGTACTAAAATTCATGTTCAAACGAGTAGCTTGATCGTGGCAGCAGGGCTGGTCCTGAGATTTTGGGTGCCCGGGACGAAACTAAAACTTTGGGTCTATTAATACTCGTAATAATATGTGACTTACATATGACTATATGATTCCCTAAAAAAATGACTATGCGATTTTGTCTTGGCTCATAAATCATGAGTAAATTTCTATTTTTTTTTTTGGAAATTTGATTCTAAACCGCACAAAGACAAAAATATGGAGTACATAATATAGATACCATGACCTTTTTAATCCCACACGAGTTTAAAGCCTTGAATTTGTAGTGATGCGAGTGAATATACATGCAATCACATAAGACAATTTGTAAGAGCTCTAAACTCAAATCTAATAAAAATAAATGTGTATAAAAAATACCGCAAAAATTCCTAAATATCTCAGTCCAATCTAAGAAGCTTTCAGCACAAAAATTCTACCATTTACTAAAAAGTAAAGAAAAAAGTATACTTTTCGTCCCTTAATTTTTGACGAAGTTTAAATTTAGTCCCTCAACTATGAAATCGGACAACTTGCATCCCAAACTCTTAAAACCGGACAACTATTGTCCCTCAAGCGGTATCCGTGCTGAGTCAACGTGGTTTTGACTGGTCCACAGTAACATGTGGCCAAGCTTTTACGGACAAAGAAAAGAAAAGGAAAACACACGCAACAGTCATGTTAACTCCATCGAGACAAAATATCGAACAGGTGTTGTGCGTGCCGCTCGCATGGTCCATGCTGCTCTCCTGGCCATCACCCATCAAGATCTCCCGGCCATCAACCATCTACACGCATCGGCGCAGCCTGTATGACCGAGGAATGTTCGGCATGGCGAGCTTGACGAAGGCACGTAGGCGGTGGCGACGGCCAGCATGGCCAACGATGCCCGATGCCTCTGCACGGCGAGCTTGGCCAACGCGCAGATGGTGTGTGGACGAGCAACTTGGTAGGAGCACGGGGCAGACGACGGTGGTGCAGCAGCTCGAGCGGTGACTCGCAGCGGTGCTGGCAGTCGACGGACCAGAGACACCTCACCGGAGACTTCCACGCCCACATCCTTCTCGTGCTGCTGCGCCTGCACGCACGCCCACTGCTCATCGAAATGCCCAGCTGAGTTAGAAAAAATAAGGAAGGAGATCCACCAGGGATAGCCACGTGGACGTAGACCCGGTCAAAACCATGCCACGTCATCACGAAACCTTTGATTCACATCGGTTGATCGGTAATCCGGCGCTTGGCCATGACGCGATGTGGAGTGAACCGGCGTCTGGCGGGAATGCGGTCTAGCCATGCATAAGCGTGTGCGTCCGCGAGGCTGGAGTCTCTCGAGCGGAGTTCGTCGGCGTCTACGCGAGGGCACTCGCGATTTTCGCGATCGGAGCGCTGGGTATGGTGATGGAATTAGGGATGAGTAGCGATCTTCTTTTCAGGGATAGCAGCAATCGTGTTAGGGAAAAAAAAATGATTGTAGTGATCTTGCTGTTGGAGAAAATCCTGGCGATCGAAAAGGAAACAAGACAGTATTCTAGAAAAAAAGGAAACAATGCAGGCCCCGATGTACTTGCCTATCTACGTGATTGTTTTCCTATTGAGAGCAGATAATTGTGGACATGTGGAAGATGGGAACAGGGAACTCTTCATAGAATCAAAGACCATAGAATCACAAATTATACAACCAAATTACCAAAGCAAAAAAAATCTGGAGCACCAATTCGACACGGATACATGATAACAGGATGAGAATTGACTTGCTAGTTCGTCGATTGAAACGGGACTGCAGGAAGAATTGACAAGTGCAGCAGCCATTTACCTGAATATGTGAATCAGATCGGCTGATCCCTGATCGAGAATCAAGAGCAGGAGCCACCGAGCCAGGAGATGAGGAGAAGGGAGCAGCCGAGCAGAGCAGGGCGATGGGCGAGAAGGGCGAGAAGGGCGAGAGGCGAACGGGGGCGAGGGCGTCGAATACTGGAACGGCGGCGGCAACTAATCCCATGTATACGCTAATTATAGNTTACATTTTTATTGCAATTACATTCTTATAATTATTCTTGCGATCAAATAACCATACAAACAATCTTTGTAGCTTTTGCAGTGATTACTTACTAGTTTGCATCAACCAATTCATTACGCTCGTCGTTGTGTTTGATAGTCTTACTTATTGAAAAGGGCTATAATAGAACCCATACACTTGTGGGTTTAAGAAACAAGCCTCTTTGCCAATTATTCCCTCAATTACATAAATTTTTTTTGCCAAAATGTTACTGTTGCTATAGTGTTTGCCAAGATTTTGATTGTATTAGATTCCATAGATGTTTACATGGGGAAATTTGACTATGTGGAATGACTTACTGGACATTTGTAGTCAGGTCTCCTTGATCGAGGAACTTGGCAAAGTGAAATGGTTGTTAAATATGTCAGGTTAATTTCCTGCGAAATCTCTCTCGCATTATATTATTGCAAAGAATGTTGTGTATTCCTTTAAATTACCATGGAGGATGAAGATGCCTTAAAAGTGAAAGCATTTGAGTTAGTGATCAAAGGTAGGACCCTAACCATGTATAATCTAAGTAAGAAATGGAGGATAGGAATAAACATTGTGAATTCTGTGGCACTGAAGAAACTATAGATCATGTATCTTTTGCTTCCTCCCTTTCTAGATTTCATTGGAATGTGGTATGTGGGCCATTTGGCAACCCAAAAAAATGCATGTGTTTTTATGATTTGGGTCAAAACTGGTTGCCTTATATTGGTAAAGATAGAACTATGGTATCTGTTGGATCTGCAGCTTTAATCTGGACCATTTGGAAAACAAGAAATAAATCTTGTTTTAACGTGTGATTCCTACTGAACGGAAAAAATTATATGAGACCAGGTCTCACGATTAGCAGGTGAGACCCGTCCTGAAGGATGACACGTGGCATTCACAAAATCACAAAGCATCGAATCTCTCCCCCTGATTTTAGGTGGGGATGGGTAGATGCTTTGTGATTGATGAATGCCACGTGTCATCCATCAGAATGGGTCTCACCTGCTAATTCATGAGACCTGGTCTCATAGAATTTTTTTTCCCTCAACGAGTGTCGAAGTCTAATGAAAGATTTTGGGAAGGCTTATATTCAACAGTGTAATAGGGAGTCCAATACAGTTGCCCATGAGCTAGCTAGTTTTGGAAGGAATAATCCACCATCTGTTTGGTTGGATATACCTCCTACTTTTATTCTTAAGGCTGTGTTTGATAGCAAAGTACTGCAAAAAACAGAGTATTAAAAAACTGCAGTATTTTAACCCATTGGTGCAAGATACCATGGTTTTGACATATCAAACTATTTTGGAGTTCTGATAATACAGCGACCTGTTTGGCTAGCGCCGTATGTAGCGATGTAAAATGAGTTGTAGCTAGCTCGGCGTTGCATGCAACCGATCGGCCATGCACATTTATCATCCGCATGCACAAACTGAACGCATGGCCATAGGTATGTCTTTGTAGCTTCCCGTGGAGGATGCTCAGCAACACGAAGTAGCCGACTCATCACCCTCGAGTCATGGTGTAGCTGACCGTGAATTGTAAACGGATGGCCAAGATGGTGTTCGTCATGTTCACGGCTAGCTCCAAGCCTTCTGTGCCACTGACTCCTCGTGTATCGCCGTCCCGCCGCGCCCAGGTGTTTCTCTGCATCCTCTCCACCATGACAACGTTCCATGGCCTCGCGGTGCCAAGCATCGGCATTCGTCGTCGTGCGAGGGTCACTCCGCGGCGTGGCCTCCACCACATAGTCTACGGCAAGGTACGTAGCCAGGAGGTAACGGGCGGCCTGTGCAGAGAGGCAGGAGGATGACGATCAGTGTATTCACTATTGTCCTTTAATTTGATGTCTCTTGGTTTGTCCATGGCCGCCGAAGTGGAAGATCTTCAGAGACGGCGGCGGCGATGGCTTGGAGCGAGGAAGAAGTTGAAGACACCCGTTTCTTTTGCGTGCTCTGTTTTAAAAAAAAGAGGCGTGGGGTTCTTTTTATTTTTATTTTTTTACGGAAAAACTTTCAATCTATTCATCTTCAATCATGGCAGTACAACTAATAACAGAAATAAAAATTACATCCAGATTCATAGACCACCTAGCGACGACTACAAGCACCGAAGCGAGCCGAAGGCGCGCCGCCGTCATTGCCCCTCCATCGCCGGAGCCGGGCACAACTTGTTGTAGTAGACAGTCGGGAAGTCGTCGTGCTAAGGCCCCATAGGACCAGCACCCCAGAACAGCAACCGCCGCTGATGAAAAATAACGTAGATCGGAAGGATCCAAACCGAAGACACACGAACGTAGACAAACAACGACGAGATCCGAGCAAATCCACCAAAGATAGATCTGGCGGAGACACACCTCCACACGCCCACCAACGATGCTAGACACACCGCCGGAACGGGGACTAGACGGGGAGACCTTTATTCTATCTTCAGGGAGCCGCCGCCATCTCGCCTTCCTGAGTAGGACACAAACCCTAACAAGATTGAAAAAAACGACTAAAAACGGAGCCCTCCCGCCGGCCCTTGCCAGAATCCACCGCGCCTCCATGGCCCTAGGGCCACCGAAGACGAGGCGGTCCTGCGCCGGCACCGGCGAGAGGCACGAACCCTAATTCTCTTTCTTGGAGGAGGAGGAGGAGGTTCTTTTTATTTGACAGAGTAAATACTCTGGTTTTGGAAATACCACAGTATTAATACTGCAGTTTTTGTGGATAGCCAAACACCTCACGGTAAATTAAACCGTAGTATTTTCTAAAACTGTGGTATTATCAGAATACTTTGAAAAAACTTCGCTATCAAATGGAGCCTAAGTTCCTAACAGATGATGTAAGTGTGATTTGATTTAATAAAGCTAGGCATGAAGGCCTTTCTGCTAAAAAAACTGTATGGAAAAGAAGTAGTGTTTTGTCAATGTCGTAAAAAATGCGCTGAAATATATCTTTGAATCACATCAAAAGTTGGATCTATCAAGTCACATCAAAAGTAATACTTCTAAAGAAGGGGTGCAGGTAAATACATGGGCGCTCATTCACAACTTTCCATGCTATTTTAACATTCTATGCAAATGCCATCGATAGTTTTTGTATGGTTTCTCACATGAGAATTCTGTTGTGTATTGGTGTGAGTTGTGACAGATGGAGATCTACAAAAAAAAATTGTGATCGATCCCCACCAATCTAACGGTGGGGTATTTGTCCGCATTTTGGACAGATTGGGCGCTCGAGATCGGAATATCCAAACCCTAGCCGGTCCTTCCGGATTAAATCGATCCCCCGCATCCAGAAGAGTTCAGCACGAGGCGGCGTACGTTGCGATCGCGACGTTCCGGAAACCCCCTTCCCGGTTCCATGTCGTCTTCGCCGCCAGCGCCCGCTAAGGAGGACGAGGAGGTCAAGGCGGAGACGGTGGACGGAGAGGCGCCGAGTCCACTACAAGCCGCGGAGGCCGCCGGCACAGGGGTACTCGACGGAGCTGCAGCGGCGAACCGCACCTCTTTGTTTGGGCACGAAGAAGTGTACTACGGAAATGATCACGAAGAGGATATGGACAACAGCGACGGCGACGGTGATGACGGCGAAGAGGAGGATTTGGATGATGATATGGTCGACTACGACTTAGACGAGTCCGAGTTCGGCTCTGGCGAGGAGGGAGGCCCTGTGTTGTTGCAGAGAGCAGAGTTGGAGGCTACGGTGGAGGCCCTGTGGCGCAAGGTTGCCGGCGTTGTTGAGGAGAAGCCATCGGCGGGGAACACAAACACATGCTTGGTCTGTATGGAGCCCTTGACCTGCGAAGGCCATCATCGCATCTGGTGAGTACTATACGAATTAGTTCCTACATATTTTGCACATGATGATAGATCGAACCAGCAAGAATTTTGGGGGAAAAACAACTGATCGTCGGTCTCCTATCTGCTACCAAACACGCAGTTGCATTCCGTGTGGACATGTGTACGGCAGATCTTGTCTGGAGGAGTGGCTGCATAGTGCTGGTAAGGAGAGCGCCAAGGTACGTACACCACATGCATAATTCTCAACTTTTTTCATATGGCTGCATATGTGTATGCGTTATGCTGAGAGCACTGCTGATCTGTTTCCTAAGTTATATCAAATCTTTGTTCCCAGTGCCCTCAATGTAAGCTGCAGTTTGAGGACAAGCTTATTATCAACCTATTCACGCCAGCAAATTTGGGGGGCGGGTGCGGCACTATACAGGTTATATATGTCTCTTTCTTTATCTTCTCGACCACATATTATTTTCTCATACATGCTTAAAATTCATTTTCTCATGATAAAACTAAACCGTACTAGCATTTATCAGGTGGAATTAAGGTTCCTACAATCTGTTTCCATTTTGGAAGTAGCAGTTGCGAGATCAAACAAGCTCACCAATTTAGTTGGATCCTTGCAAAATTTAACTTTAAGTATATGCTGACTCTCCTCTTAAATCTTGCAACTGAGACCAATTGTGCAACTAAAGAACTGTTATCATGTCATCTAATTAATGCACAATTAGTGTTCAGTAGCAACTTTGTCATTGGTTGCAATGATTAATGATTTGACTGTTGTTAGTTCGATATTGCTATCCACTTATCACGTAACTAGATATTTTACCCTACAAAGTTTCTTCTGTATTCCGCTCCCCCACCTATCGCTCCTGCGAGCGACCAAGGGACCAAACCTTAGCTGTCGGGCCCCGTCCGCCTCATCCGTCCTCTCCCCTCGCCAGGCAAAGCCGGTACATGTTGGCGGCCAGGGGCAGAGACAGGACCCAGGCCCCCAGGGCCTGGGCCCAGGGCGTGAGGCCCTACTCCTTTGATGACAGGATCATTCTAAGGACGTGAGGCCCACATCTAGGAACAATTTTTCAATGCGGCCCGGGGCGTGCTACTGGCCTGGCTCCGTCCCTATTGGCGGCGCCACGGCTCTTTCTCCTCCCCGCTCAGTGGGGCTCGGCATGCATGGGCCGGCGGATCCGGGTGGTAGCTTGGCACTGGTCGAGAGGGGGG
>LR880969.1:815645073-815676369 GCA_904067115.1 Aegilops sharonensis | reverse complement strand
TTTAAAGGTAGAACAAAATTAGTGTGTACTAGATCCAAAATGTTGAGGTTACAATTATTTCGACGGCAAAACATTTCAAATATTGTTCACACTTTTTAAAAGTTGCACCAATATTTGTTTAACACTGCAAAAAAATCAGACATAATTATTTTTTAGAAATATATGTATTTTAAATTCTTTTGATAAGAAGTAGAAAGAAAAAGAAAAAAATGAAAATGAGGAACGAACTAAGGAAGGGAACGAACCACTGGGCCAGCGCATTACTACGTCGCCTCACACGAGCAGTTGCTCTCTCCCGCTAGAAGGGAGAGATGGACGCACCCATGAACTTTTTACCTTTTTTCTTCACATTTTTACTTTCATTTTTCGATTTATTTTTTGACTATTGTTTTTATTTATAAATATAAATTTATACTTCACAATGTTTTCTTTTTCTTCACATTTCTTCATTTATGTATATGTCTGTAAAAAACTTTTAACATCAAATTTTGAAAAATATTAAACATGCATTGGAAAATGTTAAACATGTATTAAAAAAGGGAAACGATTTATGCCGGGGCGCCGGCCGAAACATTCAGCCGGTCCACATGGATCCAGAGTCTCTCCCCCGTCCTTTTCCTTTTTTTTTTCTTTTGCCTTATCTTCTTCTTCCTTCCACCACTCAACCTGCCTCCACCTTTCATCCCACCCCACCCCCCTCCGCGACATCAAGCGCTGCCGCCGAGCGCCGCGACTTCTCCGGCGAGGCCACCACCGGCGGACCCCTTATGTTCTTCTTTCTTCTACCACTCAACCTCCATCCACCCTTCATCCCCCCCCCCCCTCCCCCCCCCCCCCCCCCCCCCCCGCCCCCCCCCCCCCCCCCCCCCCCCCCCCCCGCCCCCCCCCCCCCCCCCCCCCCCCCCCCCCGCCCCCCCCCCCCCCCCCCCCCCCCCCCCCCGCCCCCCCCCCCCCCCCCCCCCCCCCCCCCCGCCCCCCCCCCCCCCCCCCCCCCCCCCCCCCGCCCCCCCCCCCCCCCCCCCCCCCCCCCCCCCCCTCCGCGAACCTCAGGCGCTGCCGCCGAGCGCCGCGGCTTCTCTGGCGAGGCCACCACCGGCGAACCCCATTAGGGTGCTGCACGAGAGACCTGCTGACGATGGCTTCGCGAACGCTACAACCACGTACCACAAAGCTACACCCGTTCAACAAAACAGCTACAACCCCGTTCATCAGAGCTGCAACCCGAGTTCGCTGGAGTTTTGTAGCCACTATGATCCAGTGATATTTGCTACAACTGGTGTTGTTTTTTGCTACAACCGGTGTCTCATTTTGCGGCATTGCCATAGCCAGCGTCGGGAATTTTTGCTACCATGCTGTCATCTCGGGCTGCACCCAGCACTTCAAATTGCTACCACCGGCACACGAGAATGCTACCACCGCTGAGAAAAAAGCTCCAACCAGAGATACATGGAAACTGAGGGAGGGGGGGGGGGGGGCGCCATGGAAGCTGCAATCGGCACCTGAGAAAGGTACAACTGTTGATGGGAAAAGCTCCAAGTGACAAACAAAAATGCTTCAACCGGAGGTGAACAGAAGCTACGGTCGGAGGACGAAAGCTGCAACCGGCTATGGAAAAGCTACAACCAGCGTTTGCAGAAGTTTCCACCATGTACGATGATGACCATGGCGAGTTTTCGACTCGACACGCGGGCGGGCTGCAACTAATGTTGCCGACGACCATGACGGCGGCAACTGAGGGGCCCCGGTGAGCGTCGACCACAAGCGCTGCGACCGCGGGCGATGGCCTCGTGGCTATGGAGGGCAAGAGATGCGGGGAGGGGGTGGGTTTGCGGTGTCGCGGCTGTAGCAACACATCCAACGGCGGCCGGGAGCGAGCGCGGGGAGGCCGGGAGCGAGCGCGCGGCGGCCGGGGGTGAGCGCATGGCGAATTTGAAGTATGGGGGAAGGGGGAAGAAGACGATGACGTGGGAGAGGGGTGATCGAACGGCTCTAATCCCACGCATCGGGTGGCTGGGGCTAGACCGGCCGAACTGCTCGGCAGGTGCGCTGGCGCCTAACAGTCGCCATTAAAAAATGTTAAACATGCGCATGAAAAATCTTTGTGAAATTCCAAAAATGTCACGTGTTTAAAAAAAAGTATGGGCCACTTTAAATGTTTATACAATATACAACAAATGTTCACATAATTCAGAAAAATGTTACGTACATTCAAAACAAATCTAAGTTGAATTTAAAGTATTTTCATGAGTTCTAAAAACTTTTTGGCAATTTTCAAGCAAATCGTATACAATGTAAAATATAAAATGGTGGCGTAATGTAAAAAATATTTTGTACCATTACAAAATGTACGTGACATTTTTGAAAACTAGATAATACCCCGCGTGTTGCTGCGGTAACATATGCTCATTTCTAAGATCCGTATGTTGATCCAAAACACTAAAGAACTAAGCCCAAAATACTACCAGTGGTTTGGATCAAAATAAGTTATAGAAGCCCTATCTTAACTGTTGGAAAAGAACGTTGTGACTTCCTGTGGCTTTGATATGACCGTAAAAACTAAAGATGGATAAAGTTTAGTAATCATAAAGAAATAGTTAGTTTTTGCAACAACAAAAATAGAAATAGTTAGTGTTACACATATTCACGAATCAAGCAAAACTGGACCAGCGCAAGGATCATTGCACAATCTGTGAAACCGATTTGGTAAAGCCGATGGATGCTTGAGAGTGTCCGTCCATAGATGAGTCTTCTTGAGAGCAAGCTTGCCTCTGCATACAAATGAACAACAACCATAGAGGGCTCATACATACTCCTATACTATCAGGAACGGAGACAGTAGTCTGTAGGGGAGGATGAAAGGAATAGGTGAGGTGCATCAGCGGTCCTGCCGTCAGGGACGAAGGACCGACGGCCAAAGCCATAGGGACCAACCTACAACGGGACCGCGGCCGATTCAATCTCGAAGAGTCGTGGGAGGCGAACCGGTGGTCGGCGGAGCCGGGTAGCCGTCGGACGGGCAGTCGTGCCGGAGCCCGAGAGCCGTCGGAGGCGGTCACCACACATCCGCCACACGAAAAGATTGCTCTCTTTTCTAGAGGAGCCCGCCTAGGTCGGCGCCGCCCGCCAGGGAGTCGATACTGCCGCGCTGGAGGTAGCCCAGCACGCCGCCAACCAGGACGGTAAACCCGTAGGGGGTCGTGGAGCAGAAGCCGTACATCCCCTTTCTTTGGAGCCGTTCAGAGCTGAGATCTTGAATCTTTTTCCCCCCCTGTTTAGGTCGTCCACTTGTGCGCCGGTTGCTTTTCTTCCTGTGACGGGGTGGTGGTGGGGCCGTGGGGAAGGTGGGCAGCTGGCTGGATCGGTGGTTTATGGCACAATGAAACCTTCAGCTGGAAATGGAATGCATGACCGGCCAATATGGATGCTACGATTTTTTTTGTTGAATTTTTTTAGAGTGCATGATTGCTGATGTGTCAATGCTGCTGAGTTGGATAGGCTGCATGTCAAGAGAAATATGGTAGCGGGGATGAACTATTTAGGTATTATAGATTGGTGATTCAAAGTAATGTTTATACAATGTAAAAAATGTTTATTTCCATGAGAAAATGTATGCGATGTTTTAAAGAAATATTCATTTGTTTCCAAAACATATTTGTGAGTTTTTTCTAGAAAAGTTTATTCAATGTAAAAAATTATTTGTGTATGTTCTAAAATATGGCCATTAAAAATGTACAACATGTATTTAAAAAATGATACTGTGTATGTAAAAAAGTGTTCAAAACATGTATTTTTGCTAAACGTACATCATGTATATGAAAAATTTCGAAAGTGTATCAAAAAAAATGCTTCACGTGGGCCCTAAAATATATATTGTATACCGAGAAAATGGTAGACACGAGTTCAAAAAATAAAAATGATATAAACCACAAAGAAACCAGAAAGAAAAGAACAAACCAAAAAAATACAAAAATGCAATGAAGAAAGAAAGAAAAACCTTAAAAAACAATGAGAAAAACAAAAAAATCAATAAATAAAATGAGAAAAAAAGGAGAAAACCAAAGAAGGCCGAGGAAAAAAAACTAAAACCAACGAAAATACAAGAAGAAACTGAAACACAAAAGCAAACAAAGAAAACTGGGCAGATAAAAAATACAACGATCACTAAAAGCGGCAACGAATATCACGCTAAATGGGCTAGCCCGCTAGTGCGTCGCCTGTAGGCGATTCCTATTAGGAATCACTAGTGTGACACATAGCTGTCGCAGGGAGACATCGTTTGTCCCGATCACGTGGTCATCACTAGGTACCACTCACAAGTGTTTTGCAAATAAGCTATATTCGGCCCATTTAGTAGATATAAGTAAATGCCAGCTATATGTTGGGTCGTACTCTTGATATGACTTAGGTTGGTCTTTTATGTTACATTATCGATAATGGCATCTCTTTGATTTTGATTTTTGTTTTTTGATTGCTGACTGAGCCTAGCATATGCGCTCGGTTATTGTGCATCCTAACCATGAGTGTGTGAAATTGTAGCAAATTGCATGTATTTTCAAACTAAACATGAATCAACTCGGTGCCACTATATTGTTTCCTTATTTGTAGCTGGAATTCCCCCGCCATCAAATAAATTATCTGGTAATATTTGGCGAGCATGCAAATGAGTTTAAGGGGTAACCAATTTTTGAATTTGCAGGAAGTGAAAGTTTATGTTACTAAGGCTAGGGATGACCTGTTAAAACAAAGTAAAGGCCAGTTGAAGATCGCCAAGAAATTTACGGCCCTGCAGGACGTGATGGATGAGATAAAGAATTTATTGCTGGTTCCGATGAACATGTTGAAGGAAGAGCTGGCCACGGCCAGTGCTAACCTGATGTCCATGAAGGATGGGCTAAAGCAGATGGCCGAAGAAGAAGCTGTGACGCCCAAGGATCTGGTGGAATTCATGGAGAGGAATTGCCATCGGCTTCCATCCTTAATGGTACCCCAACCGCCTACTCCAGCTGCTAGCTGACTGATGCATGCACTGTTTAATTAAGTTGAGATCGGTCCTGTCGTACTATATATACTTATCTTATTGTTATTTGCTACATGTTAATTTGAATATATGCGTGATGCAATATGAAGTCTGTTCTGGCTATATGTGATGCTGTACGAATCTAGCTGCCTTGACAATTAAGTTAGATCGACGTTGCTCGACACTGATGAATATGCCGATGGAACCGACCATTCCAATCCCCATTTAACTGGTAATTTAACTTGCGCACACATATCCCATTTTCAACAACGGTAAAGGGAATGAGCCCTAATCAGAGATCTTGCAACCTCCTGGAAACCCCTTCAAAAACCTACATGCTCACGAAATAGGACTAGTGCATGACTAATCCAGCACCTGTTATTCATGAGAAAATCAATGTACGTGCTTACGCTCAATCGTTGTATAGACTGTATCTACTATTTGGACTAGATGCAATGACGCTTGTTTTGAGTGCAAGGTCATTCATTCACATGTCAAATTGGTGTTCACACAGCATGTTGTTTAATTAACTATTGGGAAGGGTTTACAGAGCGAGGACATGATGCTGGCAAATGTCTACAAATTCGTAAGCATAAAATTTTTGGACCTTGTTGAAATTTCAGAAAATGAATTTACCAGTAGTTTAAAGTTAGATCACAATCAGTTTGTTGACCCAAAATTTGGAGGTTACAATTATTTCGACGGCCACCAAAATTACTGAGATTTAGGAAATTTTGTAGAAATACTAAACCTTGCCTTGCCAACTATCGAAAGCCTGGAGCCATTTTATGGTATGTTTTGTGTGTGTTGGTGCCTTGTGAATGCCATGTTTCCCTTCCGATAAAAAGCATGTTTTTGGTCTCTTAATCTTTTAGGGTGGTCAGTTTTGGTACCTCACCTGAACTACAACTCGACAACTCCAACTTTTAAAATCAGACAGTCATGATCCCTAAGGGCACCTACAATGCAAGTGCTTAGGATGGGATCTAGGGTTGCAATCATGGCCATTTCATCTGAATCCCGATCAACCCAATCTATTTTATTTTTTGTGTAGCGCCTATATGTATGTGCGTTAGCGTTGGGTACAAGGACTCTTACATGGACGCTAACCTAATTTTATGGTTTATATTCCTCTCTGGCGTCCAAATAAGCACCTCCTGATCAAGTACCGAACACACGGCACCTCCGCGTTCAGCACATGTTCAGCTCGATGACGTCCCTCGTGCTCTTGGTCCTCAAATGATCTATTCTTCTCATTCTACTCATTGTGTCATTGTGTGTTGTTTGGTAGATGGGCCACAAAGTAGCCATGGGCCTATAGTAGAAATGGAAATTCCATATTCACGGAAACGGAAAGTTCCGTTTCCACGTCTGTTCCACCGGAAAACACCATTCCGTTTTTGTTTCTATTTCCGCATAAAAATTTCATTTCCATTTCCGTTTTGCAAATT
Source organism: Aegilops sharonensis (assembly GCA_904067115.1). Classification (NCBI taxonomy): domain Eukaryota; kingdom Viridiplantae; phylum Streptophyta; class Magnoliopsida; order Poales; family Poaceae; genus Aegilops; species Aegilops sharonensis. The sequence continues at coordinate 815,669,901 of LR880969.1, read as the reverse complement.
TCAGTTTCTGTTTTCATATTTCCTCTCCATTTCCGTTTTGCCTCCGGAAAAGCGGAAACTTTCCACTCCATTTTCATCCCTAAGCGGAGCCGCGCGTGGGGGCAAGAGAGGAGACGGAGAGGAGCCGCCGGAATCCACCGGAGTCGCGCCGACGACGAAGCCGATGCCCAGCCTCAAACCCTTGCCACGGTTCAGGGTCGCGAGCGAGCGCGAGAGGCTGTGCGCCGTGGATCTGGCCGGACGAGAGGAAGAGGCGGAGCACCTGCCGTGTGCACGCGAAGACGACGGCGTGGATCCGACAGGCAGGGCGAAGGAGATGGCGGAGCCAAAGCAGCGGCGCTTCCCGGTGTTCGGCCACCGAGCGGGAGGCGGCTGCCCTTGGGCTGCTTCTCGGAGGACTTCCCACGGGAGAGGAACAGGGAGGGGATGGTAGCGCGGCTACGACTGGCCGGTGGCGGCAGCGGACGGGGAGGATGGCCGGCAGGGTGAGGGGAGGCGGTGAAGAGAGGAGTTTGGAATGGGAGGGGGCGGCGGCGGCTCTCCCTCGAGTGAATAGGAAGAGGGGACGAAGCCGATTGGGGAGAAACCCTGGGTGTTGCACTTTTATACCATGTAGCGAAATTACGAAAATGCCCTCGGTGGGGTGCTGTATTAACAGGCGGTGGCACGAGATCTTTACAGCGGGCGGTAACTATTCATTGCTACAGGAGCACATCTTCGATCCGACGGCCCAGCTCCTTCCACCTATCGATCCAACACCCAGAATTGCATCAAGCAAACCGATCCGACGACCGAAAGTGCCTGATCGCTGTGAGAGTTTGGGAGTGACTGCCATCCTTATTTCTGGATGCCAATGGCCCAGAGCCGTTGGCATAGGCCAGTTTCCTGTCGGGAAAGTCCTATGCCAACAACCATCATCAGCATAGTCCCGTCGGCAACATTTGTGTCAGCGTACATTGGGCAGTCCGTCGGCACCGCCATCAGCTGACATTGACCATCCGACGGCTTCCGTACAGGCATCGGCAAACATTGACGCCTGATGGCGACTGATGGCGCCGTTGTCAACTGCTACCTACGTGCCAGGACGCTCGCCACGTGTTGACTATGTCAACGGCCTGGCCGTCAGCTTATATAGCTATGCCGACTGCCTTGCCGTCGGCATAGGGAACACGTGGCTCCCACTGATAGCTCAACCCTGGACAAAATCACTGTTTTAACCTTGTCAGAAAACTATAGCACAAAATAAACTCTTCATGAAAGTATTTCATAATCTGACCCTTTTAGTAATACCACAGACCGTGGCGTTTCTGCTCCATACAAAAACGACGTGCTAACTAGCGTTGCTGCTCCTCGTGGAAACGTGGAGCTGGCTAGCGTTGCTGCCCATATGAAAATGCCAGGGCGTTGGCGTTGCTGCCCATATGGAAACGCCAGGAGCGTTGGCGTTGCTTCCCCGGATATTTAATTGTTCTGACAATGATTTCAGCCGCTGCTATGCCGATCTGACGCAAAGGCCTGAAACCCATCACCCCATCTAGCCCATGCGTGCATGCAGCTCGAAATGCTTGTTGACCCGTCGGACAAACAACTGCTACCCAACCTATGTTGCATTGCTCTTAGGCCATGAGCATGCAGATGCCTGTACATCATGTTCGCATGCACTGGATTCCCATGTGAAAAAGACGGACAGCCTGCACATGTAAACCTGCAGCACATGCAAAGGAGCAGCTAACAACTAACAACACAGTGAAAAGGCATGAGAAAAGGTTTTGTTTATTCGTTCTTTTAGTGTACTCATCAATCAAGTCCACTGAGCACTAGCAAGATATATATTAAAATCATTTTTAGGGCAGAAACGCCATAGCCCCTGGCGTTTCCATATGGGCAGAAACGCCATAGCCCCTGGCGTTTCCATATGGGCAGCAACGCTAGCTAGTTCGGCGTTTCTACGAGGAGCAGCAACGCTAGCTAGCTCGGCGTTTTTATATGGAGCAGAAACGCCACGGTCTGTGGCGTTGCTAAAAAGGTCAGATTGTGAAATACTTTCATGGAGAGTTCATTTTGTGCTATAGTTTTCTGACAAGGTCAAAACAGTGATTTCGTCCCTCAACCCTTCCCTTTGTTTGAATTCAATTCAAATACACAGTAGATATATATGATTAAATAGAGATACACAACACATATAAGTATCATCCTCACAACCAACAGCACCACCATCACAACAACATAAATATCATCACAAACATAAGCATCACCGCAAACAACATAAGCATCTAAAGAAGCACGCAAGTCATCGCAAAAAGAAAAAAAGCCCCCCCCCCCCCCCCCGCCCCCCCCCCCCCCCCCGCCCCCCCCCCCCCCCCCGCCCCCCCCCCCCCCCCCGCCCCCCCCCCCCCCCCCGCCCCCCCCCCCCCCCCCGCCCCCCCCCCCCCCCCCGCCCCCCCCCCCCCCCCCGCCCCCCCCCCCCCCCCCGCCCCCCCCCCCCCCCCCGCCCCCCCCCCCCCCCCCGCCCCCCCCCCCCCCCCCGCCCCCCCCCCCCCCCCCGCCCCCCCCCCCCCCCCCGCCCCCCCCCCCCCCCCCGCCCCCCCCCCCCCCCCCGCCCCCCCCCCCCCCCCCGCCCCCCCCCCCCCCCCCGCCCCCCCCCCCCCCCCCGCCCCCCCCCCCCCCCCCGCCCCCCCCCCCCCCCCCGCCCCCCCCCCCCCCCCCGCCCCCCCCCCCCCCCCCGCCCCCCCCCCCCCCCCAGGCTTAAGCGCCAGGACGTCCACCACCACCGCCAAAGCCCAGATCGTCACTGCTAGCGGCAACGCTACCGCCAAGACCGCCGCCGCCTCGGTGGATTGGAGTGACCGGGCTCCGTGACTCGGGAGTGACGCCCTGACCGACACCACCACCAACGAATGATCCACCGATTCCCTGGATGTTTGAAAAGACATGTTCAGGGATATATGATGGTGTTGAATAAATGGTAAGCGGTGGTTGAATAGTTTGGGGATATACTAACCACCGTAGTCCCTGGGTGTTGTGCCAGAAATTCCTCAAAGGTAAGCAGCATTGGTTGTGGTCCAATAGGTGGTGGTGGTTCCATTACAGGAACCGTGCGGGCCGCCATGCTCTCACAAATGAGCTACATGTTAATTGACAAAGCAAACACGAATGTCAGAAGAAATGAAATTGCAAATGTGGAAATGAAATGAAAGGGGCTAAACTAACCGTCATCATGCGAGTGTTGTGGTCCTCGACGGCTGCAAATCTCGCGCTCCACGCCATAGTCTCCTGGCGTGTGTACTCCATATAGGCCTAGAATATGACATGATGGAACTCATTAAACATCTCAATGCGGAAAATAAAGTGAGCAATGAAGATAAGAGGGAAAATACTTACATAGTGCCGCTCTGCTAGGAGGGAGTGTGACTGCGCACTGGTCATGGTTGTGCTCGTGCGCTGGCTCGGGCTCGGGTCGGTAGCTTGGACCTGTGTGCAGGAGATAGAAGGAGTGACCACGGCATCCAGAACCGGCTGTCGACCATGAGCCTTCGGCCCCATGCCCACGACCACCCTGTCGTCCAGAGCCGCCTTACAGCAGTGTAACATTATTTTGTATGTTTTTCGCTACCAATTTCAGTCCACAACCAACTAGTTCATTTCAAAATACCAGTAACAATCTAACAATTGAGACCGGGAAATGGTAGAGGAAATGCAAGATGATACTATTTTGGTCATAATTAAGCTAAAAAGTGCAGTGCCAAACAACACGTATCCATCCCTCCCATAGAAACATGACATAAAGTCTAAGAAGCAGAGATGGAATGGTACGACAACGTAACTCTTGGTCGTATCAAATCTGCAGTTGGCGACCAATAAATCATTCTTCACTGAACAGAAGCGATACAACGGAGGAACAGGCAAAGAAAGCGCAACCTCTTTGAGGCAGCAATCGTTCCAGAGATGCACCGGCGAGTAGAGATTGATGATGTGCCTGTGCTTGAACCTTTCACCGCACTGAGGGCACTGGGAAACAACAGAACATCACATGGAGGAGCAACAGGTAATGAGTGGCTTAGCCGCAAGGGATTCCAAATGAAGACTGCCATGCTAAATTGCTAAGTAAGCAGCCTCCCAAAAACACATCTGCAGCCTGCAAGATTGATGCTGAATCAATGATGATCATGTGCAGTAGTACCTTGGCGCTGGTGTTGCCGCCGCGGCGCAGCCACCTCTCCAAGCAGGATCTGCCGTAGACATGCCCACAGGGAATGCAGCTGCATCAAGCACAGATTTTTCTTCAGAAACCAATGAGGGATTTCTTCAGTGAAGGATGCAGATGCGGCGAGATGTACCAGATGCGGTGAGCGCCGTAGGAGGCCCAGGGATCCATGCAGATGCAGCAGGTGGCCGCCGCCCGGGGACTCCCCTCCGCCTCCGCGCAGCCGCCCACGCCGGCCGACGCGGCCTCCTCTTCCTCCGCGCCCCCGGAGGGCCTGTCCCCGCCGGCGCCCTCCTGCTCCTCCTCCTCCTCGTGGTCTTCGTAGTACCAGCCGCTCTCATCGGAGTCATCGTCGTCGTCGTAGGAGTTGCCGTAATCGGAGCTCTCGTCGTCGTCGTCGTCGTCGTAAATCTCCTCGTCCTCTTCGCCGGCCGAGCCCGGCGCGGCGCGGTTCGCCGCTCCCCTGACTAAGGACGCCGCGGACTGGCGAGGCGGTACCTCTCCGTCGGACATCTCAGCGTCGGAGACCTCCTCCGCCGCCGGCGGCCGCGACGGCGAGGACGGCATGGAAGGGGAGTGGATTGCGACTCTGAAGACGAAGCTTCAGGCGAGTGAGGGGATCGGTTTATTCTTGGGCCTGTTGGCTAACCAAAGTCAACTGGGCTACATGTATTTCCGGGACTGCAGCCCAACAACCCAGTACTAAGGCCCAAGAGCTCTTAATTCGAATTATAATGATTTTTCATGTTAAAATAGTATTCCCTCTGTAAACTAATACTGTATAAGATCTTTTACTTTGTTAGTGATTTTTTTACTTTATTAGTGATTTTTTACTTTATTAGTGATTTTTTTTACTTTATTAGTGATTTAAAAGAAAGATCTTATATTACTTTACAGAGGGAGTATATATTTTTACATAATTTTTGGCTACGTATAGGGCAATATTCAAAAGTGTCAAAACATTCTTAAAAAAAACCCACAGGTATATACAGATGTATTTCTACATATGCCTAAAACTTTGTTACGAGATATTTTATCATGCGATCTCCTACTGAATTTTCTCACATAGGATTTGCATCCACATCACTGTACGGCACAGTTCTACACACTGCTGAATTTGAAACACAAGCCGTGAAAAACTAGATGGTGATTTGCTCCCACTCAGTGAGGTTCTTGAAAGCTGAACCGAAAATCGATTCACTGATGATACACCCAAAGTTTTATGAATGACTCGCAAGTTTTCAACGAAATATAGAATCGTGGCACGCAAGGTTTCCTCCTCAAATAGCAGATACAGGGCTCAGATGAGCAGAACAATACAATTTTTGTCCAGAGTACATAGTAGAAACAGAGAATCGGCAACAGAAGCTTCAGAGGTCACCCTGAGGCCAATATTTAGTCATGCCGTAGCCAATATTCTGCATCCGCAACATTCGATTACCGATTGCCATCCCTTACATACATACACTTGAGCATCAGTGCAAACCGACCCTTCAGCTACTTGCATCTTCATTTCACCCTCCCCTGCATTGCAACAGTAAGAACCATTTTGATAAGTAAATGGTGTTTCTTGTATATGTTCAGAGTTGGAACTAGACTAGAAGCCCGCTACAAACTGAACTACATTATCCTACAACTGAAATTGTTCAGAGAGAAGTTTTCTTTTTGGAATCACAAAGTGTAAAACTGAAGTTCTTGTCCCACATATATGCATTCCACAGGTTAATGCTAAAAACAGCACATCTGTATGCCTTATTTTCGTAACATCAAGAATGTATCATGACAAAATTACTAAAACTAAACAGGGACACTTGCGAACTTGAATGTATCATGATAAAAATTAAGTAGTACATTGGTTGCGCATGCCACATTCAGCACAGCATGTCCATTGGTTGATACTATTTACAGGAGCATAAATTACCTCACTATTTAGCAGACATTAGCATGACTCCAAAATTGCTTGGCTGTGACTTATGTTTTCATGACCAAACTGCCTACAATGTTTTTTCAGTTGCATGGAAGGAGGAAACTGCCAAAAGGTGTTGCCTAATCTTAAGATAATATTATCTACACAGAAGGATCATTTTATTACTGATAAAAGTTGATCCTTGTCTCTCCCAGATGCCCAATTGCATGCCACATTGAGCACAGCGTGGCCACAAGATCTGGATGTAGCAGTAGTGGGGTTTGCGCATTAGATCGAGCACGTCATGCTCATTGTCAGTTCGGGAGCACTGATCTAAGCTGATCTAGACCAAGAGCACAGCAAAACGCAGGAGGAATGGTTGGCTAGGAATTTGGGCTCACCAGATGCGAACGCCGCAAGTTCCACCTCCGTCCCATCCTACTCGTCGTCGTCGTCGTCGTCGTCGTCCTCGTCTTCATCGTCGTCGTCGTCGTCCTCCTCCTCATCCGAGTCCTCGTCTTCGTCGGAATCTTGGCCATCGTCGTCCCCCTCCTCGTCGGAGTCTTCGTCCTCGTCCTCGTCCCCTTCATCCTCCGAATCCTCGTCTTCTTCGTCGTCGGAGTCGTCTTCTTCGTCCTCATCCTCCTCCTCCTCCTCCTCGTCGGCCCCTTCTCCGCCCGCCGCCTCCCCGGACGCCGACGCGGCACGGCTCGCCTCGGCGCCCCCGCCGGCCGGCGGGGCCGGGGCAAGCGGCGGCGCCTCGACCTCGACCGTCTCGTCGTCGGAGGCGTCCTCCACCTCGACCTCGACCTCCTCCGTGGCCGGCGCCGGCGGCTGCGACGGCGAGGGAGGCATGGCGCGGCGGAGTGGACCGAGATTCGGATTCAGATTTCGGGGGGAGGGAAGGGAAAACGGTAGGTGGCGCGCCGTGCCCAAGGACGTTTTCATTCCTGGGCTTCCCGGGCAGACAGAGAAAAAAAAAACTACGTGGGCCCAACTACTCAGATAGTACTATGTTTTTTCTAAGGTGACAGCTCAGAATATGTACATGTTGTGATATACATAATTTTTTTTCCTTTGACTTTCATACTACCTTTTTTCAATAATAATAGGTACACAACTATTTGATGTTGAAACAAATCTCGAGCGTACATCACCGACATGTCCTTTCCATTGCAGGGAGCACATCGATGTATGGTAAGGAGACGCGTGCATGATGCCATTGATTTTTTTTCCCTCAACACTTGCAACCGTGGTGTCACCTAAATATTCGAATCGAGCGGCGGCGTGTCACCGCCTGGAGGAGCGGAGGGTGTGCACGGTGGTCCGCGGCATCCGTGGCGGCGATGGTGCGGCCGTGGAAGCATGTGACAACTACCATCGGGGAATGAATGAGTGGCCAGAGGTTGCTGCAGAGGGGAGGGGGTCACATTTCCAATGCTTCGATTTCATAGGGGAAGAGGCTAGTTGAATCCAAATAGTAGGACATGTGTCTGTTTTGCATAAATTAAACCAATTAAGCTACGCGTGAAGGGCGGCCAAGTGGCTATGCCACGTGGCGCAAGCTAGTTGACCGCGGTGAGAAATCTTTTGGATTTTTTAAGATGAAGGTGTGGATTATTTTTTAAATGTATTTTTTTTCTTTTTAGATGGAGGTGATGACCTCTGGTTTTTAAAATGGAGGGTTATGCAAAGTGGCACTCGCTGTAGGATGCGGTGGTAATTTTTTTTACATCTTTTTTAGATGAAAGTGAGGATATTTTTTAGATGTTTTTTTAGACGGGGGCGAGGACTCTAGTATATTTTTAAATGGAAATGTTCCTCTCAAGCAGCGCCATAGGGTGGCGCCCCAACCACTAGTATACATGGATAGTGTGTAGTTTGTGGAACCTGAGAGAATGGAGTTTTATCATGTGGTGTTAGTTCGGGATAATGTGGGTTTTAGGGATCCTTTATAGTTGATCTTGGAAGCAACACCAATTTTTTCAACTATCTTTACTTTATGCAATTTATTTCTATATTTAACCCATAAACCATGACGCTTTCTCCGAGACCAGAAGCATGGTTGTGGGTAATCATCTTGGCGAATCATATTGTCGAGAACATAGAGATTGTCTGCGAGAAGCTTGAGGAGCTCAGCAAGTTCGCACTTGATATGGACAAGTGGGCGGACTATTTGCTCATCCCAGACAAGATCAACTATGAGTTGATGGCTCAAAGAGATAATAAGAGCACACGAACAAATTCATTACAACAACTCGAGTGAATGATGACCTAATCTTCAATTGTAAATTCTCGTGAAATAAAAAACTGATATGGAAATATGGTTGGTGGAACTATATTTTGTCGATGTAATCCCAACTCATGTTCCAAACTACTCCCTCCGTTCCTAAATACTCCCTCCGTCCGGAAATACTTCTTCAAGGAATGGATGTATCTAGATGTATTCTAGTTCTAGATACACTTATTTGTATCCATTTCTATGACAAGTATTTTCGGACGGAGGGAGTATTTTAGAGTGTAGATTCACTCATTTAGCTTCGTATGTAGTCCCTTGTTGAAATCTCTAAAAAGAACTATATTTAGGAACGGAGGGAGTATATTTTTCTACATAAGCTTTCACTTTCATTGCATCAAAGCAGCAGTGCATGAATCACATCAGCAACATCACACGTGAAATACATGGTAGGAGCAAAGGATCAGGAAGAGGATGTGACAAAAAGGAAAACAATCTATCCATGCATAGATCGTGAGAATCATAGAGGAAACCCGTCACATGTGCACGACAATGCATCAGTAGGCCGCTGTAACAGCTAGAGTAAAAAAGGGGCAAAGAAGTGGAACATGGTAACAAATCATAGTTAATTCAGCTTAAGTTACAATAAACGAATGACAACGAAAATAAAATGGTTATGGCTTTTCTAGGATTAAGAGTCATATCTCCAAGAGTACGACCCAACATATAGCTGACATTTACTTATATATAAATGAATTAAAGCTGCTAAGCAAGCTCCACTCTCATGCATTTGAAGTACTTTGCCTTGACTGCTCTCCCTATCTTACACGTGTGCACTCTCATGCATTTGAAGTACTTTGTTTTTTAGTACTTCCCTACCTTAAACTCAGTATTAGGTATTTTGCTTTGTGTTGCATATTGTTTTTTAACACAGTACAACACATATGCTCACATATACACACATAGACTCATCACTAAGAACGCACACATGCACACCCTATTTTTATTAGAAGAACGTCCGTGTGTTGCAACGGGGCCACATTAACTTTAAGAGTTCAATATTACGACATTGGCGACCTTTTTTAGCATCAAATCCTCACACACACACTCTCCCCCCTCCCTCTTCCTCCCTCTCTCTCCCTCTCTCTCTCTAACACACATACACGCAGTGGCGAATCTGGCACGGAAATGAAGGGTAGGCTCAAAGCAAGTTCCTAGGTCTAACTAGCAATGTATTGCAATTATTGGATGTATAAAACACGTCGGTATAATTGGCAAGTAGTATATTTAGTTGAAATAGGATCTTTGGAGGGTAGGCTTCAGCCTATTGAAGCCCCCCTAGTAGAATCGCCACTGCATACACACATAGCCTATTCTCCCCGCCAATAAGACTTACTCAATTGGCAATAATATGTGGACCTCCCCCTAATGATGCCATGTCATCAGGCTTGCTAAGTCAAACTGTCACTTGATAAAAATCAAAGCCCAATTCAAATTTAAAATAAAGTCAAATAAATTATTTTGTCAAACAGTAAAACTAAAATGTTCACCATATTCTATAAATTCCACTGATCTTTGACATGTTGAGCCCAACATTATTTGACTCAAAAATTAAATCTTGTCAAATTAATAAGAGGTCCAACAGTAGTTAAAATAACCAATTAAATATATACCTAATTTTATGTATTTCCTTTTGGTCCCAAACTTTTTACGCCACCTAAAAATATTGTGCTCGAATTGTGTGCATGGTTTCACAATTAACAAAATCCATTTAGTTGATATAAGAATAAATAGAAAACTATGCTAAAAGGAGAAATGGATTAGAATACATTAAAAACCAAAAGGACAATGAAAAAGGGGATTCCCCCTACCCCCCGGGCCTTGCCACCTCTGGCTTTCCATGCCCACGCACGTGCCACACCGCGTCCGTCGTGCCCGCCGTTGCCATTGCGCTCGCCACAGCCACCGCACCACTGTGCCCCGCGCGACGCACACCCTGGCCGCGCGTCACACTCTCGCTGGTTGCGCTCGCCCCGTCTGTTGCAGCCTATCCCTTCGCTCGCCCCGCTGTCATGCCCCTGCCTCGCACCGCCTCCTGTCGCGGCCATCTTCTGCCTGCCGCCCCCTCAGCCACGCCGGCCGCATCTCTGCCCTCCACCGTCGGCCGCTCTCCTCGCCTGCTGCGTGCTTCTTCTTGCTGCTATGCGCTGCTCTACCACTGGTACGCTGTTGCGCCATGCCCTCGAAACCGCCGTGGACAAACGTGGCGGAGGGATTGTCAATGGAGTACGAGGAGGAGGTGGCGGAGAAGGTGTGGAGAGGCAAGATGTCTAGGGTGGCGTCAGCTGGCTGTGGTGGAGGTGATTATGCGAGAAGGAGCCGGAGCGGAAGGAGAGGTCACAATTGGAAAGAATCGGAAAAAAACATAACCCAGAGATCTCATTCCAAAAAAATGCTAATATCGATGGAGGGGTGATTTCCTTCAATAGGTGGAAAACATATGAAATATTGAATGTTATCAAGGAAAGGTAAAAATTTAGAAAAGTTAGAATTTTGAACTGATTTCTATGCAAACGGGGTTTATTTTTTGGTAACATGATATCAGTACCTGCCCGTTTGTGACGTGTCTGATTAGGAAAGTTTGCAAATGTTAAGAAACTATTTATTGGGAGGAAAGTTTGTGACGTGTCTGTTATTTGTTTTCTAAAACAAATTTCACTAATGAGAGAAATCGATTGATTTAGATAAGTTAGGAAATTTAGATTCAGATCTATTATTTGTTTCTTAAAAAATTGTTGTTTGTTTTGTAAGACAAATTGAACCAATAAAAGGAATCGATTGATATGAATAATTTAAGGAAGTTAGATCCGTGATTTGTTATACGTTAGGAAAGTCCTGGTTGTAATAAAGAGTGGAGAGAAAAATAAACCGATGGACCAGGATGGGAGGGGGTGGTGGGAGGAGAGACGAAAAAAACTCAGCAAAAATAAACCGTAGAGACTATTCACCAACTGCTCCATTAGGAGCAGAGATGAGAACCTTTGAAATACTGAGCCGGCACTACATCTAGAGAGATACCGTTTTTGTAACATAGTACTACACAGATGCTCACATATACACACATAGACTCATCCCTATGACACCAGACATGCACACCCTATCTTTAGGAGAACCTTTGAGATACTGAGTCGACATTGCATTTAGAGAGATACTGTTTTTTAACATAGTACAACACAGATACTCACATATACACATATAGATTCATCCATATAAACGCACGCATGCACACCCTATCTTTATGAAAACTTTGAGATACTGAGCCGGCACTACATCTAGAGGCCGACAAAGTCACCACACGTGCTTTCGTGGTTGACGGAGATGTCTCCTCCCGCTGAATAAATATCACCAGAAAGCCTTAAATAAATTCAGAAAAGTGGGAGCACTGGTGCCAACACAGAAAAAATAGATGATCATATACATTCACCTTTATAAATGCACCCACACACCCTACCCCTATAACGCTATCCGGAGAAACGGGAATAAATCCAGGAAATGCAAGCACCGACAGAACGAGCTCTCTACCAGGATCAATTCCAGGTTAATTCTTGCCCATAATAGCCAAGAGGAAATCTTAGTTTCATTAGTTAACATTTGTCTTTGCTACAGTATGTAACCTTGCCGCCTCAAAAATAATATGCAGAGTCCTTATGCTTTCCACGGAAAAAGTCCGCGATGCCAAGCCTTCCTCCTCCACATGCTCCACACACTCGTGTGAGTTCTCTTCATACCTTTCAATCGCCATTATTGCCCTTCCTAGCATAGAGAGTTGTGCTTACTATCTCATGCTTACAGACGCATCTATCAGCTGGATCGAATGACCCTGGAGGCGGTACATCTGCACACGGTCAAGGAAGCCCAAGCACCCATTATGCGGGTGGTACTCCGACGTCAAGAAATTGACTTGAGTTAGTTCTTCTCAACTCTTGTTGCCAGAGTGTAGACATGAAAACCAGATTTTATAATGTGCCTTGTAGAACCTCATAGGTTGCAGCAAATGCAGATTCTATACAGGACGGATTTTGCCATTATTCTGAACTTATTGACTTTTGACCTTCATTTTATAGGTTTGCGTCGCGGGCGGAGTGTGACATACATGTTGTGGGGGTGCTCGACACGTTCTTTGTGCTTGTGAACTTCTTTAGATGTCGTCCCTGACGTTGCACTTCTGAACTTGTTTACTACCATGGAACTTTCAGTTATGTTGTCTCCGCCAAGGTTTTAGAGTCGACGAGTCGTTCTGGGGTAGCGACTCTCGAGTCGTGCCGTGCCGCTCGACTAGTCGAGGTGTTTGAGTTGACTTGCAGTTACGACTCATTGGCTAGCCAACCTCGTCAGCTTACGGTAACAACTCTGTGGACACATCTGGTTCTGGTGTCATTCTAATCGTAGGGCACCGCTGAACTCCTACTCCTGGACAATGTTCGCCAGGTATGCGAGAACCAGATGCAACAATACACGCTCTGCGTTGAAAAGCAGCTCAAGGATAGTTTTGCGCAGCTGAAGGAGTGTATGGAGCTGATACCGAGAAATCAGATCATGTCGCACACCGATGTCATGAACTTCATGTTACAGAACTGACTTGAGCCTTCTCTCCAGTTACCCTGCTCTATATAAATCTTCAGCCAGAGATTGTGCGGTAGTATTAACTGGCCTTTTGGGTGGGCGGGGGATGAGAGTACAGTCTTTTCACAAGTGAACTTGAACAATGCCCGTGCATTGCAACGGGATATAAATATTATATTACGTTAGCTTGTAATTACTTGCCCATAATAATGTGATTGTGTGAATAAATGTTCATCGAATTCTGCATGTGAATTACCTTATATTTTGATCAGAAGCTTGATAAGTAAATTAAAATGGAATCGGTTGAGAAGGTAAGTAAATTAAGTTATCGGTTATCACTAGGAATATGCCTGTGTGTTGCAACTGGAGAAAAAAAATATTTCTGTCTCCCAGATTCATCTTGGAGGCGTCATGGTGATGAGATCTGCTTCGAGCCATCAGGAGTAATTATCCAGTCCTCAGCCTCTGCCAGTTGATTCCCGGTGAGGCTTGTTGATACTTTATATGTAAGTGACCCTTTTTTTTTCAAGCACAATCGTAAGTCTAAACTCAACCTATGCAGGCTATCTATATGCTCCCTCCGTTTCTAAATATTTGTCGTTTTAGAGATTTTAAATGGACTATCACATACGGATGTATATAGACATATTTTAGAGTGTAAATTTACTCATTTTACTTTGTGTGTAGTCACTTGTTGAAATCTCTAGAAAGACAAATATTTAGGTACGGAGGGAGTAGTATGTTTTTAGAAAACTGAGTGGTACATGACAGAGCTAAATTCCCTAAAATACCATGAGAGGAAATGATGATTTCTATCCATAAGTTTACAAGAAAGGATTTGCCTCATCCATTAATTAAGCAGAAGAGAATTGCCCCGTTAATTAACGAAGAACCGGGCGAAACACGTCACAAACCGCTGAGCGGCACATACAGACCGTGTCAGAACTCAGCCACCCGCATCGGGGGCAGCGCAGCTCCGACTCTGAAGGAGAGATCCAAAGAAGAACTATGCCAGGCTGGCGCCGTGCAAGACCACCGAACGGACCACCTGCTGCCTGTCATCGTTGCCATAGGGCCCCCTGCCGCAGCTCCGAGTTCACCGAAACACCAAACCAAGGTAATCTCACGGACACGTCGGAGAAGAGCCGACTACCACAACCACCGCAACACCTCCGACTTCATTCACCCCATCATCGTTGCCACAGAAGCCTGGACGCCACATCAACGCCTTCCACCACCCAACCTCCCAACACACCCACTGGTCCCTTTGACTGGATTAGCCTCCAAAATCGATGTCCTCAAGAGGGGGACGGCGTCAACACGCCCCCAACGACCGACCCTTGGGTCTGGAGTTTCCCCCAGAGTTGTCCCTCGCAGAGGAAGAGAGAGCATCACGTCGACGCCTTCAGGAAGGTCACGGCGTCCACGGACGCCGTCGTCATAGGCTCCAGCCATGGCCAGAAACGGGTTTTCACCCAGCCCTCAACATCCTCTGGTCGACAGCCAATCCGCCAGCCCACCTTCGGACCTACCCTCGCTGTACCTCCACGCATCAGCCACCCCGACAGCCAAAACTTGCATCCCCATCGCCGCAGCAGGATGGGATGCCTCATCGGTCGCCTCGCCTTCGCCCAGGCCAGAGCCTGAGCACCCACGCTCACTCCAGATCTGAGCGCCAAGCCCCACGACCCACCGCGCTCCGGTCCACAGCCAACACCACCGCGTCGCCCAGAAGGAACGATGCCCAAGCTCCGGGGCCGCTGCCCCGATGCGTCCAGCCTCAACCCCCTGCTGCACCACATCCGCGCAGCCTCCAGCAGCACCACATCCTCACCGCGTGCAGCCACCGACAGCCGCACAGGCCGCGCCCCTGCCGAGCCCGCGCGGCCGGGCTGTTCACGGTCGCCGCGAGCCCACGCGGCTGCGCTGCTCGCGGTCGCCGCAAGCCCGTCCCCGCACCGCCATGCCCCTTGATGCGCCCGGTTGCGCCAGACCTCATGCTATAACAGACGTGGTACTACCAGCTGAGCTAGCTGTCACTACAGATTCTTTAGTAGCGCCAAGCTTAAAGAACCAACCCGCAACGCAGATCCAAATTATATCTTGAATTTGAGAAGAATATTATTGAAAAAAAATGAAGGGATCTATGAAACACAAACAAATTGCTAATTTGCAAACAAAAATTTAAAATTGAAATATTTTCAAAAATCAGGAACATTTTTTTGAAACGGGAACAATTTTTCAAATCCCAAGACAGAATTTGAAAACATGAACATATTTTGAAAAAAAATGTGAAAAACAAGAACATTTTTTGAAATTTGTGAACAAAAATTTGAAACTGAATAGTTTCGAAACTCCTAAAGAATGAAAACATGCACATTTTTTAAAGTTTGCGAACAATTTTTTAAAATGGGAACATATTTGAATTTTGAACAAAATTTTGAAACTAAACAATTTCGAAACTCCTAAAAAATTGAAACCATGCACATTTTTTGAAATTTAAGACCATTTTTTATAACAGGAACATTTTTTGAAACATGAACATTGTTTAAAAATTGAACATTTTCTGAATGTATGATCAAAATTTGAACTCAAAATTTGAAAAAAATGAAGAAAGAAAAAATAAAGTTGAAAAAGGAAATAGATTCAAATAAACAAACAAAAAAGGAACATGAACTTTTTTGAATTTGTGAACAAATTTTGAAAAATAAGAACATTGTTAAACTCCTGCACATTTTTTGAATTTGTGAACAAAGTTCTAAAAAGAAGTTTTTTTTTTGAAATTCTGCATATTTTTTGAAACACGAACATTTTATGAATGTCTGAACAAACTTTGATTGGAGGAATTTTTTAAAAAATCTGTACAATATTTGAAATTTTAGATCAAAATAAAGAATAAAAGTAAATTAGAAAAAGGCAAAACAAAGAAAGAAATGAAAAGAATCAGAAAAAAGAAGAAGCAGATTAACGTAAAAAGAAAACGAAAAATAAGAAATGAAAACTGAAAGAAAAAGAAAAACCTGGAAAAAACCGGTCTAGGAAACTTGTAGAATGTTCCCAAAACCAGTCCCGAACCTGCCAGAATGTTCACAAAACCGACGCTCCCGAACGCAGAGATGGGCTGGCCCATTCGATCGATATTTGTGTGCGGTATGTCGACAATCTGCCACAAAATGTGGCAGATCGGAATTTCCTGGGTAAAGGATCTCGTTTATTTTTGCCAGGGGAGAAGAAAGGGGCGGAGGGGAGGAGGTGGGCTAGGCCCGGCCCGTAGTCAGGGTGTTGCGGTGGAGCGCGGGGTGGCTCCATGTCGTTGCTAGCGGTATTTTTTCAGCGACCAGTAAAAAAAGAAGCATTATTCTAACTTATTATCGGTGTCATTACTGGTAATTTATGCAACTTTAGGGGTAATTTCCATAACGGTGAGCGGGGAAGCAATCCCTACTTTATTATTAGCTAAAGATAAAGGTACCTGGAAGGCTGGACGAAGGGGTGGTGGGAAGAAAGATGAATTGAGAAACTTGCGTTCTTTTTAAGTAGTAGAGATAGAGATAACTCAACAATGTGTTACAAAAAAAAAACTTGCCTATTATACAAGTATATAACGGATGCGGATTTGGTGAACATGGTTCCACACGCAACCCTTATGAATAGTAAATTCGAAAAAAATACTAGAAAACCAAATAAAAATCATTTTTTTGTAATATACATAGTCAACTGGTATACTCAGTATGAAGTTTCACGAAGAAGTGTTATCCATGGTAATCTGGGCAAAAATGACAAAATCAAAGCTATATTCGAAAACACTGTTTGATGAATATATGGTCCCAGTTATATTTTCTTCACTAAGAATACCATGAGTGTCAATACAACATGAAACTTCACACGTGAGTAAAGTGGCAGACTAAGTTTCATACTCCAAAATTTCAGATATGTTTAATTTTTTAAGTTTATTTAATTTTTTAAGTTTATTTTTTAATTTACTATTCAACAATGGGTGCGTGTGGAACCATGTTGGCCTTCGTATTTTCGGTATATAACTCATCAAAAAGAACAAAAAAATCGTCGCCTATTTCACAAGCAGGAATCCTGCATGCCTACTCCGAGTCTGAGTCCAACTACGCCTCGATCGATTTGTCGATCTCAATACGGACACAAACCATGCCGTCCGACTATATATACTGGCTGCTAGGAGTAGATTTCTTTTTACGGGCATATATACATTGCTAGTCCATATATATATATAGCTCGATCTTCCTGCAGCCAGGATCTTTGCTTAGGTCGATCGATCGAATCCAGATTTTTGATTACTAACGATAAGTCTCTTCAGATCGGGCCGGTTCGTGTCTCCGGTGCGACGGCCGGCGGCGAAGGAAGGAAGCCAGCGCCCACGATGGACCCCGACGGCAGCGGAAACGGCATGCGCCTCCCCTACAACCTGCTCGTCGACGTCCTCCGACGCCTGACACCACGCGCCCTCGTCCAGTGCCAGGCGACCTGCCGCGCGTGGCGCGCCGTCGTCGACGACCACCACCTCCTACAGCCCTTCTACACGTACTTCCCAGGCGTCTTGAAGGATCGTCATGCCCGACGCTGGGACGATGGGCCGTCCTTCGTCCTCCCGCCGGACATGGTGATGGACCCACTCACCCGGATAGTACATCGTAAATCATACGGGACGTGATTGATTTGCACTAACAATCCTTGGCCTTGTACAACGATATTGGAACCCTGGAAATTGTTTTTATTTGTATAATCGATTAATTTGTATTTCATGGATTCCTACGGAGGTTGTACGGACGTTGAAGGAGAGGCTTAAAACTATCTCTATCACTATCCATACATTGCTTTTTTAGATGTGCCCATAGTCCCATACATTATGTGTACTTCTACCACTGTCGGGTGCTACGGGCGGCGGCCAAGGAAGAAAGCCAATGCCATGTGCAACGAGCTCCTCGACGTCGAGTCGAAACCATCTACGTGACTAGATGACGGCCGACGATGTGATCCCCATTCCGCTACGGTCGCTCGAGGCTGGTTGTATTCGCGGCGTCCACATCAACGCGACAACGGGGATGAGTATATTTGGTTTTTCTCCTCTAAACAGCAACTAACCTAACTGATCCCTTATAACCGTTAGTGGAGTAGATTTTTTACTCCATCCCCAATCCTCTCCTTATATTTACTCCAGCGCTTGGCGGCCGAGTAAAAAATCCCGCCCTCTCTTCCTCTCCCCTGCCTCCTCTTCTCCACCTTGCCCCGCTGCCGGCGCGACCCTCACCTCGATCCGCCGCCCTCCCTCCTCCCTATGGCTGGATGTGGTGGCCGCATGTCCCCTCTGCCGATCCGCAGCGTGGAACCGCGCCGCCATGCCTGCGGGTCGTCGTCCATGGGCGCTTCCTCGAGCCGCCACCGCTCGGTCGATCCGCAGCGTCCCCAACGCGTTTTGCAGACATCCTCGACCTCCCTCCACCGCGGTCACCGACGAGGACCTACCTGGGCGTCCGACAACGGTAGTGGGGGCCGTGGGTGGCCGAAATCACCGACCGCGAGACCCACAAGCGGAAGTGGATCGGCTCCTTCAACACCACCGAGCTCGCAACCATGGAATACGACCGGTGGCAGGTTCGGTTCCACATCAGCCACACGAGGTTGAACTTTCCCATCGACGAGCATCCGTTCCACCTTGCCCCGCCGGAGGCAGGGGTGGTGTCCTCTCGGATGGCGCGGGAGGACCGGGAGGCGATGGAGCGCCTCGTGGCCGAGGCCGCAGATGAGGCCTACATGACAGGGCGGAAACGCGGGGGGCGAGGTGGGCAGCAACGACAAGATCGCCATCGAGGAGTGGCGGAGCGTCTTCCCCGGCGACGACGACGACGGCACCGGCCCGACCCAGCTCTCATCGACGGCGGCCTCACCCGGAAGAATTGGCTCGGACTCCACTTCAGCTGCAAGTAGTTTAAGTTTAGTTTCTATTTAAATTTACGTTTAATGTTCATTTGCGAGAACTTTATGTGTTGAATTTACGTTTAAATGCATCATCTTTCAGTTCAAATTTGATTGAATTTGTGCAAATTTAGTTATACTCCGCTAACTTTTGAGGATCGGCTAGGTGCAACCAAATTTTAGTGGAGTATATATACTCCACATAAGTATATACTCCATTAACTTATAACAGATCGGTTCGAGTTGCCCTTAGAGCCCAGCAGCAGTTACGGTATTGATTTACAAGAAGCCCCATAGTATATAAATTTTTACCAAGAAAGGGAAATTTATTTACCGCATACCCCCTAGAGTTTCAAACGTTGACAACAAGGCCCATTTTTTTTGACTAGTCCCAGCCATTTTCTTGCTTTACGAGAGAGATGGAATTTCACGGGTGCTCGGCATAGACATGACCCATGAAATTTCATTTTTTTTACTAGTACTAGACAAATGGTGAAGTTTGCCGAGTTGTGTGTCACTAGCAATTCCATTTTTTATCAAACTCGGCAGAGACATTACTCTGCCGAGCTCCCGATGTGTTGAACTTGGCGAAATCCTGAATTCTACTAGTGAAAAAGTATGTATGTACTACCTCCGTTCGAGTTTATTAGGCCCGTTTATATTTTGTGTCAGATTTTAACCATCTATATTACTAAAAAAATAGAATATATGATAAGAAAAGTACACCACTAGATTTGTATTTGAAAGAGCTTTCAAACAGTGTAATTTTTGTGGCTTACAATTCACATTTTATTAGTTAAATTTGCAGATCAAACTTTAGCCCAAAATAAGAGCGGGCCTAATAAACCCGGACGGAGGGAGTACGCAGCAGTAGCAACAACAAGAACAACAATTCTAAAGTTGTACTAAAATATTGCCAATTAATATGGATCATAGGGAGTAATAATAATAATAATTTTATTATTATTATTATTATTATTATTATTATTATTATTATTATTATTACTACTACTATTATTATTATTATAATTTTCTTCCCGTAGAAGAAAGATGATTCTTTGGCTAGGGTTTCTCGTGCCTCCCACCGGTGCCACCGCCGGTCTACCTGGCCTCCTGTGGTCTTAGGGCTATGGAGACATGGTGGATCCTGGTCCTTGCCAGCGGGAGGGCTCCGTTTTCTCATGCTCTTTTGAGTTTTGTTGGAGTTTGTGTCCTGCTCAGAGAGACGAGGCGGCGGTGCCTCTCTGAAGATGGAATAAGGTCCTCCCTGCCTAGTCTCCGTCCAAGTGGTGTTTCTAGTATCGTCGGAGTCGTGTGGAGGTATATCTCGGGCGGATCTCATGGGATTCGGTCGGCGTTTGTCTTTGGTGGATCCATGTTGGATCATATCTTCATTCGTCTGTATTTGTGTGTCCACAGGTTGGATCTTTTCGATCCACGCTTCTCTTCATCGGTAGTGGTTGCTGTTCTGATGTGCTAGTCCTATGGCGCCTTAGCAAGACGACTTTTCGACTGTCTAGTACTACAATGTTTGCCTGGCTCCGATGAGGGAGGGGCGAAGATGGCAGCGCGTTTTTGGCTTCTCAAGTGCTATTAGTCGTTGTTAATTGGTCTATGAACCTAGATGTATTTTTTACTTCTAGTGTTCTTTGTGCTGCCTTGGCGGTTGACGAATAGATCAGAATTTATGTTTGCAAAATAATAATAATAACAATAATGATGATGATGATGACCATCATCATCACATGGCAGATCAGCAGTTAGTTCGTACAATCTTTGGAAGTCAACCCATCACATACATGGTGCGCATGATCACCACCAATTAGACACCCCATAATTATAGGTGATTAGATGACAGCTAGTACTTGGCCAAGCTGGCGAACTAGAGGTTGCAATGTTATTGTTCTTTGCGATGAATTTTCTGCCTATAAAAGTTCATCTCGTTCGTTCATACGGACATCACTACTACCACATATCAGACGTCTCCATTATTAACCCTTGTAGCTAGCCGCATCCTCGTCAAGGCACACATCCTCAATGGCTGCCGCCTCCGCACTCAAGACGGCCGCCGTCGTTGCCATCTGCATCGCCATGTTGCTGGTCCAGACCACCTTGGGGGTGGGGTACCTAACGGCGCAGGCCCCTGCCGGCGGTGGCTTGGCATGCCCTGATACCCAGACCACCTGCGGGGCGAATTGCTTAGTACGCTGTGAGAGCATGTCGCAGGACATCTGCAAGGTTGTCTGTACCACCTCGCCGTTTCCGGTGGTGGACCAAACCTGCGCCGGTAGGTTGTTCAGCGCCTGCGTGAGCATCTGCAAGACCGCGTGCGAGAACCTCCCGAGCTCCTAATCTGCATCGTGCACGCGTAATCCCGGAACTGCTTCTATCATCAATCTATCTTTTATTTTGTAAAACCCATTATGATCACGCTACTTGTGGTCGTTTTTACTTCCAAATGTGTCGTGCAGTGTACTTTGACCGTTATTTTTCTTTCCCCGGTGTACTTTGACCGTTATTTTTCCCCAAATGTGTCGTGCAGTTTACTTCCAAATGTGTCGCGGTACTAGAAGTTTGTACTTTTTGAGATTGAGTTGCTGGCAAAAGGCTTTGTCTCATATATTCCTCTGGGGAGTTGTGGTGGAGCTCTGGCTCCATGGCACCCCTTATCTAGCCTGAAAACGATTAGTTTCATCCCGCTGATTAGCTTCTCTTGCGTTTGCTGTGCCAACCGGTCCTGATTAGCTTCTCTTGCGATAGAGTGTTCCCACGGCCGTCCTCGCGTCCATGGTCCCCGTGGGCTATAGCTTATTCGCTGTTGACTTCCACTACCTCGTGGTCCTCGTGATTCTTGTTGAAAAGCTTCCATAAATTCTTTTCATGGGCTTGAACAAAATTTCAAGGACAGCCCCCTTCTAATGCTCACGTTCACCTTTATTTTTGATAAAGTTTTAAGTTTCAACCAGTTCAGAGACATAATTTTAAGCAATTTTTTATGTCGGTCGTAGACAAAAAATAATTGATTTTTATCGCTAGCTCGTACTAAGTTTCAACATTGGAACTGAACATATTTTTTAAAAAGTCATCAAAATATATTCAGAATGATTCTTATTTGAAACCTCTGGTTACGAGGAGCACGAATATGAAAACATAACTAAATTTGGATTTTTTTTTGTTTGAAAGATATAGAACTTTGAAAATCAGGAGCCAAAATAAAGAGCCGGTACCAGGGACCTCGGTGCTCCTGTACTTGCGTGCCAAAAATACTCTTCGGTGAAATTCATCAATCATTCATACAAGTCTTTATTGTACTTTCAACTGCTTTTTTATATACCAGGATAGTGTTTTATTGAACTTGATGGGCACAAATTTCAGGGATCCTTGCCCGCTAAATATGTCTAGAAGCCGTGCATTTGAGGCTCAACGGGAACAAACTATTAAAACATATATGGTCACTTGTAAAAGATGTTTGAGATTTTAGATGTTGGGTTCAACTAGTTGATGACCAATACCTCTGTCGGCTGAGGGTGTTCCTCTAATAAGCGTCATGGTCATGGAGCTCAGGGTCATCATTTATTTTCTTTCTTTCGTTCTTTCTTTATGGCAGAATACTCATAGAGCTGAGGTAGCAGCTCCCACTCTAGCATCATCATATAAACTGACCATCATCTTCTGAAGATGCTTTCGGTTTGTTTGGAGTGGATGCTCTACTCTCAGGTGTACTACACACCCGAGGTCGCAAAAAACTTTAAAATGCAATCAAACCTAATACAAAAAATCTGAAATTTTGAGACATCAATCTCTATCAAATGTTCGAGCATATTGCAAAATTTCAGCCAAAAATAACATCCGAGGAGCTCTCACTGAAAAAAAAAACAAAATCAATGTTCAGAGTTATCTGCACTTTTTGAGTATTGATTTTGTTCTTTCAGTGAGAGTTCCTCGGATGTTATTTTGGCTGAAAATTTGAAAGAAGCTTGACCATATGATAAGGTTGGGTGTCTCAAAATTTTAGATTTTTTAGATTTGATTTGATAAGGTTTTGTCAGTTTTTTGCAAACTAGGTGTAGGACACCCGAGAGTAGTGGCTACTTCCGTTTCTTGAAGCACTCTTCAGATCCGGAGTCGGAGTCAAAGCTTATTTACATCAGTCCATGTGGCCATGAACCATCGACGGTAGATTGAGGTACCGTTCCGATATATCCGACAAAAGATCCTACCGGACTAGATGTTTCCTATATATGTCTAAGTTTAATTGCACATGCAGCCATGCATGAAATAATGTTGACGGTCCTCCTCGTTGTCATAGGTGGAGCGTGTTGGCTGCCTCACACAACCAACACAAAAGCAATGGAGAGACAGGTGTTTTGGTGAGCTGCCGTATCACACAGCCAAGCTCTTTTCTTCTCTCTATTCTACTTAACACAAAGCAAATATGATGACAAGCTATATGACACAAGCACGCACAGGCCAGCGGCCACGATCGGCCACGAGCTAACTAACTGCCCACGTCCTGAGCATGTGCGGCCGCTCCTCTAATTTAGCTACATGCAAACTCCACTTGCTATCTTCACGTACTATAGCTAGCTTACTTGACCGAATCGCTCGGTTCAATCACCTATGCAGACTATCACTTTGCCCAGCTTGCATGCAGGATGCAGCACCGCGCATCACACACGGCTGCGGCGTCCGCATCACGCGGCACTACGCCAACTCCTCAATACATGCCAGCCGAGCCACCTAATATGCATTGGCCCCACATAACTCTGCAGATAGAGTGAATTGCAAGAAACCACCACATTTGGGGCTTATCTAGCGGAAAACCACCTGGTCGCTAATCATTTGCAA
The DNA here is from genome assembly GCA_904067115.1 of Aegilops sharonensis. Classification (NCBI taxonomy): domain Eukaryota; kingdom Viridiplantae; phylum Streptophyta; class Magnoliopsida; order Poales; family Poaceae; genus Aegilops; species Aegilops sharonensis. The sequence goes on along the minus strand of LR880969.1, from coordinate 815,646,138 downwards.
AATCCACCGCGGATTCAGTAACAGTGTTGCAGATTGCACTGAACAAGTGATTTCGCGCGGTTGAGGGCGTTTCCGACAGGTGGGGCCCAATATGCGTGACGTGGCGTAACGGACGCGGTGGCGGCGCCGTTTGCGCGTACATCTGGTCGAGCCGGACTGACCGACCGAGGGCGCCCGACCAGATCAGATCTGCTCCTTCCTCTCCCTCGAGCTCCAATCCATGGCGACGACGAAACCTGGCGGCGTGGACGGCGGCGGGGGAGTTGCTGCCGGTGGGGATGCTCCGGGCGGCGGTGCTGGAGATCCACCGGAGTTCTGCGGGAGCTCCAATCCCTCGAGCTCGCTGCCTCTTCCCCAACCGCCGTCGTCGCCAAAGTCGTTGGAATACGCGGCGGCTACTGCGTTCGCCCAGGCGGTGAAGGCCAATCAGACGGGCAGCCACCATTTTGCCTCCTCCTTCGGCGGAGTGGAGTAAGTCATCCTCCTCCTCCCTTGTCATTTCCTCGATTTGTATTCTAGGGTTAGGGTTGTAGTGTTAGGGTTCTATGGTTGGTGTTCTTGGGTAGTTGTAGTACGGTTAAGGTAGTAGTGTTAGGGTTCTAGCATTAGGGTTAGTGTTAGCTGTTAACTGAATTTTCAGTAAACTGTTAACTATGTACTGAATTTATTGAACACTGTTAAGTGGATTTTAACATTGTTAACTGAATTTTTGTTGCCAACAATCTTAACTCTGTTAACTGAATATTGTGAACACTGTTAACTGTTAACTGAATTTATTGATAAGTGTATGCTGTTAACTGAATTTTGTTTACACTGTTAACTGGATTTTAACACTGTAAACTGAAATTCTGTTGGCACCAATAAGACCTCTTAACAATAATTGTGAACACTGTTAAATGCATTTTATCTGAATTTGTAGCTTGGATGATGAAGAATGGGAAGTGAGGTTCCATTTCCTAGACAGAGATAACTTGGAAAGAACAATCTGTTTATCAGACATAACCTTCTGGAATCTCATTGCCCTAATAGAGGTAGAAGGCTATAGTTCAAGGGATTTTATGTATT
>LR880969.1:815610156-815623635 GCA_904067115.1 Aegilops sharonensis | reverse complement strand
GAGACACCTGTAGTACTCCTTTATAATCACCCAGTTACGTTGTGACGTTTGGTAGTACCCAAAGTGTTCCTCCGGTAAACGGGAGTTGCATAATCTCATAGTTATAGGAACATGTATGGGTCATGAAGAAAGCATTAACATACTAAACGATCAAGTGTTAAGCTAACGGAATGGGTCATGTCAATCAGATCATTAAACTAATGATGTGACCTTGTTAATCAAATAACAACTCCTTGTTCATGGTTAGGAAACATAACCATCTTTGATTAACAAGCTAGTCAAGTAGAGGCATACTAGTGACATACTGTTTGTCTATATATTCACACATGTATTATGTTTCCGGTTAATACAATTCTAGCATGAATAATAAACATTTATCATGATATAAGGAAATAAATAATAACTTTTATTATTGCCTCTAGGGCATATTTCCTTCAGATGCATTGTGACAACAAAGCATTTAAAGCTTCATCCTAGCAAAAACCTTAGATTTCATGGCTTGTTCATGTGCCTCAATGCTTGCAAAGAGGGCTTCCTAAATGGTTGCAGACCCTTCATAGGTACTTGCATAATTAATTTCCCAACATATTTGCCATTGCTTTTGTTTAAGTTTGGCGCTAATGTGTTATGTTTGGTTGTAGGTGTTGATGGTTGCTTTGTTAAGTTGACAACAGGGCAACAAATATTGGCTGCAACTGGAAGAGATGGTAATAACAACATCTTTCCCATTGCATTTGCTATTGTTGACAAGGAGGACACTGCCAGCTGGTCCTGGTTTCTAACCCAGCTCAAGTATGCTCTTGCTTTTAGTAGCATCCGCAATTTTACTTATATTTAGTTAGGTATGTTGAGGCCGGCAGCATGCGTTGAGGCCGGCACCGTGCTGAACGTCCGTTTTGTATAACTAGTCGTTTCAGTTTCTGCCTTTAATACGTGTCCACCTACCGCTCGCCGCCCGCACCGCCCACTCCTCTTCCCCTCTCTCCCGTCGAAACCACCGCCGACCGCCACCCCCACCGCCGTCGCCATGGAGTGGCAGCTGGCCATCGAAGAGCTCGCCGGCAACAACCACGAGATGCGCGCGCAATACAGGGAGATCGCGCGCTGGTTCCCCAGCCTGGCGATGCTGAGGAACCATGCCCGCGGCCTGGTGAAGGTGATGACACCTGCCGAAAGGCAGCGTGCATTCCCTGCCGGCCGCACAGTCCCGCCGCAGACCATTCTCCTGTGGGCGATGCGCGAGGTGCAGCGCTCCCCCGACCCCAGGCAGCGCGCCCGTTGGTGGATGTACCGCTCATCCACCACGCCGCCGGCCGCCGCGGATGACATCACCGACGCCGTCCTCGCTATCCCAGCCCCCATCAACAACGCCTACTGGGAGAGGCACAATCCATGGGTGCTCCGGCCAGACGACGACTCTGACGCCGAGTACGAGTCCTCTGACGACTACGACTCTGATGAATCTGACGACTACTCCTCCTACTCCTCTGACGACGAGGTGGACGAGGTCGTCGTACTCTCCTCCGACTCCTCCGACGACGAGCCTGATGTGCAGCTCCTGGCGCCCGTCCTCCACGCCGTCGAGGGGCAGAAGAACAGCCCAATTGATGTGGATAAGCTGCCGGAGGTCGTCGACAACCAAGAGCTCGTCGTTGTCAAGCAAGAAGAGGAGGGCAGCGGTGAAGAGGTGGTGGAGCCAGCGCCGGCCAAGAAGAGGGCGGCGGTGAACAACATTGAAGTGCGGCGCTCCCAACGCCTGAAGATGCTGAAGAAGGAGGAGTGACATGCTGTCTTCAGTTTTGTCAGAAGAAGAAAATGTTCAGTTTCGTCAGTATGTTAGCATGCCAGTTCTATCTATGTCAGTTCTATCTAGGTTACTATGAACTTGCTATCTATGTTAGGCTATATATGCAGGTACTATCTATGTCAGTTCTATCTATGTTAGTATGAACTTGCTATCTATGTCAGGCTATCTATGCATGTACTATATATGTATGCCAGCAGTATTATGTTAGTATGCCAGGTACAAACTGAACTTAATCCAACCTGATAATTAATGACAAACATAGTACTCTCACAAAGAAGATACAATCCAAGGTTCACCACAATAAAGCTTAACACATTCCAAGTTTCGTCCATAGCTAGTACAAAAGACATCATTGACACACATGGTCAGCCAACAACACAACTTAGTCCTCATCACAAATAGCCTTGATCTGGTGAAGCTTCCTCTTGTTGCTATCACCTGCTGTCTTCAGCTCAACAATGCAGGAAGCAAGAGTGCTCTTCTCCATGGTCAACTTCTCCTTCACTTTCATCAGCTCAGCAATGCAACAATCCAGCTTATCCTTCTCTTTCTTCAGGTCATCCTTCTCTTTCTTCAGGTCAGCATAGCAAATCTCCAACATCCTCTTATCAGAGCTCAACTTTTCCTTCTCTTTAAGATGGTTGAACTTCAAATTCCTAATGACATTGGCTTGAGCTACATGAATTTGCTTTAACTGGACAACAACAGCCTTCAATTTCTTGATCTCAGCATCCTTTGTCATGCTGCTTTCCACACACACTGAAATGTTCTCAGCATCATTCTTCTGGTTTACCTCAGGCTGGCTATCCTTATAATCCAATAGGTTGTTCACATCTTCAACAAGCTTATCATATGTCTCCTGCAACTCTTTTTTCTGCTGTGTGAGAATGTGTACAGTGCTTGAATGCTCCAGGCATGCCATCTTGTTATCATGCTGGCTATGCTCATACATAAGCCACAGCTTATGAATAGCATTCTGCAGATGCTCTGGCCAATGCTCATCTACCCACTGCACTAATCCACAATTTCCAACACCCTACAATACAAAAATTTAGTATATGAACAGTACCTATGAACCCTAGAACATGAACAGTACCTATGAACCCTAGAACATGAACAAGAATTGGAATGCTGCAAACAAAACTTGAAACTTACTTCAGTGGCACATGCAATGAACCTCCTACCAGTGCTTATCCCCTCAAATGCAACATATTTCCTCCCTGGATTCCCATGCTCACAAATCACATTCAAGTCGTCAGCAAGACCCTCGAATGACGGTTCATCAATTGTAGCTGGGATATGAGAAATCCAACAAAAACTTGTTCAAATCGAGCAATGTTGAACCCTAGAAACCCTAGAACACAAATGAGCAACAAGGTTCTGACCTTGAGAGGGGAGTCGTCGGAGGAGATATACTGCGCGGCGGAGCCCTCAGTGCTCTGACTGTCGCTCCAGGACACCATGGTGGACGCGGCCGACGGCGACCGGAGAGGGGAGTGAGCGAGCGTGGGAGCAGACAGAGCGAGTGTGGGGAGCGAGAGCGAGCGAGATCTGGTCGGGCGCGGGCGGTCTGTCTCTGCCGACCCGACCGCGTCTGTCTTAAGCACAAACGGCGCCGTCACCGCGTCCGTTACGCCACGTCACGCATATTGGGCCCCACCTGTCGGAAACGCTCTCAACCGCGCGAAATCACTTGTTCAGTGCAATCTGCAACACTGTTACTGAATCCGCGGTGGATTTTGCAAATGATTAGCGACCAGGTGGTTTTCCGCAAGATAAGCTCCAAATGTGATGGTTTCTTGCAATTCACTCCTACAGATACATAAAACATCAAGATTATATCTAATAGAGCGAGACGGTCAAGTCGGCCTGCTGACCGTGCACCGCCTCCTCATCCACAGCAGCGCCAGGGTCTCCTTCTGGTGCCCGGACCAAAGCCGTGGCTGCTGGGCTGCAGTGGATCATGGCGTACCTCCTGAAGCATCCATCCCTACAGGAGGCCGTCCGGAAAGACATCGACGATGCTGTGGGCGCGGACGTCGATGAAGTTAGCGAGGAGCTTCCCAAGAAGATGGAGTACCTGAACGCTGTCATTCTGGAGGCGATTCAGCTCCATCCCACCGTGCCATTTGTGTTTAGGCTTTGGTACACTCCCTTATCTTTTCATTCATTTCTGCATCGCGATTTATGCTAGCACTTCCTCCAAATAAAACAACATATGAACTTCAAACTTTATACGACAACAAAACATTCTAACTAGGATGTGGGATTTTTTTTTTCAGTTTTTCTACTGACATAAATATAAAAAATAATATTTTTAGTAAATATGATTCAGGAAAAACTCTTAAAGTTTTTTCCCACATTGTAGTAGGAATGTTTTGTCATCCTGCAAAGTTTTAGTTCATATGTTCTTTTTGAAGAAAAAAAAGAGAAAAAATCATGTAGTAAGTTAATAGTGTAGCACATATTTCAAAGCAACGTTGAAGAGTATGGATAAGAGGTGTCTGGAAGCCTGAGCTTTAAGAATCCACATCCACGGAGACATAAGAAAGATCATTCACACGTCTGATTCTAACGACGTCCTTAAGGGTACCACTGAACTTCTGGATATGGTTCACAAGGTATGTGGGAACCAGAAGCGACAATACGCACTCTGTGCCAAAAAGCATCTCAAGGATAGGTTTGCTCAGCTGAAGGAGTGTATAGAGAGGATAGCGAACAATCGGAGCATGGCACACACTGATTTTATTAGCTTCATGTTGCAGAACTGCTCTGTGCCCCGTCCCCAGTCACCACAGCTTTCGACGCGGTATTGATCCGCAAGTAATATCTATCTGGCTGATCAAATGTTGTCATTGTTTACAAGTCTTCCTCGTATTATGGGTCATATTTTACCATGATTTTTACTAATAAAATATATGTCACGCATAATGAAAATAATATCATTGGAAACTACATTTAAATACAAATCTAATAATATAATTTTTGACGGCATGCATTACCATTTTGCTAGTCATCATGTGGTCAAAGTTTGAACTGAAATACGATGACGCCTAATAAACCAGGACGGAGAGTACACATCCTACATGAGTATTCCGAGTCTGGTTCTACCTAGGCCTTGATGACTTGATCTGGATACGGACACAAACACCGTGCCGTCCTGTTATGTATATACTCGTTCATGACTAGATCTTCCAGCTAGGAGCTTGCTTAGGAGCTTGCCTGGTTCGTACGTGTCTCTGGCGATGGATCTCCCCAACGGCAACTCCAACGCTAACGGCATGTGCCTCCCCTACAACCTGCTCCGGGACGTCCTCCGACGCCTGCCGCCCCGGACCCTAGCCCTGTGCCGGGCGACCTGCCGTGCGTGGCACACCCTCATCGACGACCACCACCTCCTACAGCCCTTCTACACGTACTTCCCAGGCGTCTTCAATGATCGTCATCTCCGCCGCTGGGACGACGGGCCCTCCTTCATCCTCCCGCCGGACATGGTGCTAGACCCACTCACCCGGAGAGTACGGCGTATATAGGACAAGACGTGATTGATTTGCACTATAATCCTCGTCGGCATTGTAGAACATATTGGAACCCTGGAAATTGTTCTACTGTAATTGGTATGAACCTCGTCTGATTTATTTTAATTAAGGACTGTGCTAACGACCAGTCAACTTTTCCTGGTAGTTTTTTCTACTCCTATTTTTCGGTAAAAAAAATGAGGAACTGGGAGTCAAACCCACTACCCCTTGATATGTCATCGCTGTGTGCAACCAACTTGCCTAGATTGAACTATTGACTAGAAAGAGCTTAGATAGTATTTGTACTACTACGTAATCGCATTACCTAAAAACAAACCATTTTTCTTTCTTCCTTTTATACTGTCTTATCGTTATCCTATTTAGATGGCTCGGCTGCACAAGGGTTTGAACCCATGCTCTCTACTCCACATACCCGACGCTTTTATCAACTTTATTAGGTTCAGAAGTTACCAACCCCAAAGGTACAAAAATTATCAGTCTTGTGGTACGTAACTTACCGCACTTCTTACACATGAGTTATCGGGAGATATTCTGTGCCGTCTTGCCGGCGGCGAGTACGGCCTGCGTCGACAAGGTCTTCAGCGCCTGCGTAACCTTCTGCAAGAACCTGTGCGAGTCCATCTCGAGCCCCTGATCTGCTGGCCGCTCCGTTGTGCATCCTGGGTGCACGCGTTGTCCCCGAACTCCTCGATCATCATCGATCTACCTTTAGTGTGCTCCCTTCCTTGAAGTTCCTTCGAATCATGGAGCAGGGCTACTACTCTAAGTGTGTTACGTATACGTACGTATGTTGATCCTTTCACGTGCACGTGTACAATTTGACCGTTTACTTTGCCGACCTGTGTGTTTGTTTCCTATGTTGTTAACACTGTAAGCATGGGATGAATTCATATATTCTTTTCTTCAGAAGAAGTTACTGGCACGGCTATTTTCTCTCTGACAAAATGTCGCATCAATGCATTGGTGTCTGAACTCTGAAGAGCCAGGGGCCATGATTGTGCACTCTGCGGTGTTCTAGTCAAAAACTGATCAATGGGAGATGCGAGAGTTCGTGCCAGTGCACTGTGCCCCCAGCCACCTCTACAATGTGGAAGCTTCTGCGCAAGAAGAAGAAGAGCAGACCTATTGTGGTATCATAGGACTTCATCCGCACAAAGACGTGCTCCTCCTTGATATTGGTGGCAGAGCAGTTGCATACCACATTAACACCTCGAGAATGCAGTATTTACGCCAGTGAATTTTAAGAGAGCCCGAGGAACATGGTAGTGGTATCGATGATGCCTTTCCTTACTGCCCCTACTACGTCGATGTGCTCCCAGCAAACGAAATACCATGTCCTCCCAGTATTCTTGATTTGTGGAAACATCATTGACGGTGTTGGTAGTATAACCATTGGTGACTCTCAACTAAACCTAGTTAAATTTGTTAATCATTCATATAAGTCTTTATTGTTTTTAATTGCTAGAAAGATATATGATACTGTAAGCAATGGTGCTGACACCAATGGCCTTCTCTTGTATATCTTCATGCATCCAACACAGTATGATCTGGCCACACGAAGCAGAACTGTTGTTGTTTGCTAGTTAGATCCTTCTCTCTAACAGAACTCAACTTTATTTTGTTCCTCCGGCCCTCATAAACTCGCTAGTTGAAGCTGAGATGTTTTATTTTGCATTCCTATTGTGTATGAAACATATAGTAGTGACAAGTACATGTAGCTGTAACCAACCACAATAAAAGGTTGTGTCATCCTCATGTAGCTTCGCATGGTGCCTATGTAGTTTTCTATGCCTAGATACTGTAAAAACTTTGAATTGAATAATGGAGGGCCGTATAAATTTACTTGATGTAGAGGCTGGGTGATGGAGTCAAATCAAACAAACTTTGGGTAGGGCATCCCAAGCTAGTAGGCTTGGCACGATGGTAACAGGGACACATGATTTTGCCCAGGTTCGGGTTCTCTCAAAGAGATAACTGTTGGAAATATGCCCTAGAGGCAATAATAAATTAGTTATTATCATATCTCCTTGTTCATGATAAATATTTGTTATTTATGCTAGAATTGTATTGACCGAAAACTTAAATACATTTGTGAATACATAGAGAACGCCGTGTCCCTAGTAAGCCTCTACTTGACTAGCTCGTTGTTCAAAGATGGTTATGATTTCCTAACCATAGACATGAGTTGTCATTTGATAACAGGATCACGTCATTAGGAGAATTATGTGATGGACAAACCCAACCATAAGCTTAGCATCAGATCGTATCACTTAGTTATTTGCTAGAGATCTCTTCTTGTCAAGTATCTATTCCTTAGACCATGAGCTCATACCACTCCCGGATACTAGAGGAATACGTTGTGACAGTGTCTTGGACTAGGGGCTACTTACCTAGTCGGCCCGTATTCCTCGGGCTAGTCTAGTGGGCCCTCATTCTCCTCAAGATGGACCCCGGAAGTCGCACGCTGGAGGCGAGATCAAGACTGCATCTGCCGAAGACTTGACGTGTACTCCAAGACATCTCCTGCTGCCTCCACGCGTAGATACCGACCTTGTAACCCTAGATACCCTACCTGGCATGTATATAAGCCAATGGGTTTAGCCCGTAGATGGGACTTCAACACAAACACATTCACCTAGCTAGCCCTATAGTTAGAACACATCTTAATATCTCGAGGTAGATCCACTCTTTACTTGATACATCTCCATTAATATAAACAAGAGTAGGATGTAGGGTTTTACCTCCATCAAGAGTGCCCGAACCTGGGTAAACATCCTCTCTTTGTTCCTGTTACCATCTGTCCGAGATCCACAGCTCGGGACCCCCTACCACGAGGTCTGCCGATTTTTACACCGACACTGGTGCTTTCATTGAGAGTTCCGCTATGAGATCAATAGAAGGATTGATGGCTCATCTGGAGATCAACTGCGGCAACGGTTGCGGGGACATGTACTCCCCTGGCCAGCCTTTTTTTGTTTGGCAGCATGATCTTCTGCGCCGACTCGACAGTCCATCTGGCCGCCGTCGAGAACTACTCTGCCGACCAGATCGTAAGCTTTGGAGGTCTGGAGTATACCGCGGACGCCCGCGGCGAGCTTGTCCTATCAGGTTGGACACCTGGCCGAATTCAAGGGCTGGCAAACATCGGAGGTTCGACCTTGGAACCAATCCCCCCTGAGGGCAACTGGTCATGCCCCCCGATACCGCTAGGGGCCACGGAGGAATTCCTCTCCTCCGCCTTGGACATCCCCGTCACAGTACCTGGCTCTGACGTAGATCAGAGGTCGGTTCCGATACGACATCGAATTAAAAACCGATCTCGGTAACGGATCTAGAATCCACCACCTCCTCATATGGCCGAAGATGCATCGAGCTTGCCACTATGAATCAACCAGGCCTATGACCAGGCCATAAACCCCGAGGAGTTGTCTCACGTTAATGAGATGCTTGACCGGATCCAGAGCTTGTCGATCTCAGATGGCAAGACCTCAGTTTATGGCAAGATCAGAATTAAAGCCGATGACCGGGAAATTTACGCCACCCACCACCCACCTAGTCACCACGATCGATGACTTAACCGACGTATTAGACTATGAAGAGGCCACAGACATGGATGAAGACATCGATGACCTCTCTAGGAGCACTTCACCATTAAGAAACACTGGCAAATGGACCGCAACATCCACTTATGATGTGTACATGGTCGATACTCCCAACTTCCCTCCAAGACGTCGGTGTAGACGCAGAAGGGGTACCATCGGGGACACCAACGACAGCAATGCCACAACCGATAATGGTGCGGCAGCGGCCGACAATGCTGGCAATCCCGAGGAGGACCTTCAAGCCACCCCCGAGCAACACGTCAGCCCTGGAGGAATTCCTAGGGAGGCAGACCCTGACGACCTCTTTGAAGGGGCCGATGACAACTACATGCCAGAATCCAAGAAGTACGAGAGCCTCGGCACCGAGGAATACATAGTCCCCGAGGACCCTCTTGCGCAAGAGCGCTTTCGACGGCGCCTCGTAGCCACCGCCCGAAGTATGAAGCGGCAGCAGCAGCAGCAGCTGCGGGCCAATGAGGACGCTCTGAATGATAAATGGGTCGAAGTACTCTCCGCCAATTGACCTTGGAAACTGTGCAGTCGCTTGGGAAGTTGATTATTTGAAACCAACTGCCATATCACTATTCCAGTCGATTTTTGGTCAAATATAACGGATGACCAACAAAGACAATTTTTGTAGTAATATATATTCAGTATTTGCATACTACGATATGAAGAGAAGCTAAGTTATGAATACACTGTAATTCTAACTATTGAATTTTGTGAACCATCGCCAACAAACTATGTAGCAAATAAATCCAAATTAAGAGTGGTATGATTTTTGTTCTTTTTTGGCGGGGCAATGGGATGATTTGTTTAGTATGAATTGATCAAGGGCATCAAAATAAATGTTAAACTGTCTAGTGTCTACAATAACTACCGTAAAAGACAGGTTTTAGTGTGAAATAATGTGTGTATAGAAATTTGTAGGGAAAGCATGAATGAGAAATAAATTCATGAAAGACAGTCACACAACTATATTAACATCTACGAGAAGAACATTGTTGTGGTGGATTAGAACAACACGAATGAGAAAAAGGAGCTAAGTGGAGCAAAGGTAAGGTTATATTAACATCTAACTTGTGATGGCGTTTATCGGCAACAACGCTAAGGCTATGTGTTTGGTGGCTCTACTGGCCATGTGTGTACCGGTTCATGGAATTGGCATGCTTCAGGAGCTAAGTGCAGCAAAGGTAAATTTTCGTTCTCCAAATACTAGTTTTATTATTATACACATATATTTTGATGTTCCAACGCATCAATGATCAAGTGCTATAGATACTAACTTGTTGCTTTTGTTGGGACATGGAGTTTCTGCACCCGAGCTCATATGAGCTCGGGTGAACAGTAAAATCGAAAAAAAATAAAAAAAAAATTCAAAAAATTCCAATTTTTTTTTGGTAGAAACATTGACAAAAGTTTTAAGTGCTTGCAAAAATTCGTCATGAAATCACATTTCTAGAAGGCGTGGCAAAAAAACAAAATCGGTACTCTGAAAATGCTACTTTCAAAAGCATTTTGGGGGCTGAATTTGTTTTTTTTTTTGCCACGCCTTACAGGAATGTGATTTCATGATGATTTTTTGCAAGAACTTAGAATTTTTGTCAATGTTTCTCTGAGATTTTTTTTGGAATTTTTTGAATTTTTTTTCGATTTTACTGTTCACCGAGCTCAAATGAGCTCGAGAGCAGAAAGGCACTTTCGCTTTTGTTGCCCATTATGTGTAGGTGAGGATAACATTTGTTACTCTTTGACTGGCTGTGCAGATGCGTCTTGCCAGGCATTGTGTGAAAAGCGTGGTTGGAGTATGGATAAAGTCTGTTGTGGTTCGATTTTACCCAGGCTTGGGCTCTATCGAAGAGATAACGCCCTACATCCTTGTTTGATTTTATTGTATTGGGGTATAGTAGAGAGTACACGTGTCTATCACGAGTTTGTACAAGATTCTAATGATCTATCACCTAGACCAGCCTAAATTTATATAATACACCGAAGGCCTAACATAACAGGAGTCCTTGTCTTGTGCGTAAGTCTTGTGGAATCTTACTTGTATGCATCACGGGCTACCCGAAGTGGCACAAGACATAATCAACAAAGGAGGTCTTCAGCGTGGCCCACCTGGCCGAGAGTCGACACAGTAAGTACCCCCTGGTGTCCAGGACACAGATAGTAGTCCCTGAACCGGTCTTCAAGTTGGGGACGCTCCTCGGTTCTTCTGGACTGCTCCTCGTCTTCGGTTGTCGGTCTTGAAAGCTGATTCAAGGAGTGCCTTTAAGTTATCGGTCTTTGTCAAAGGCCATGTTATTTTCACGCCACATCTCGGATTTGAAGTTTTCCCATGCAGCGGTGTCTTCTTGCAGCCAAGCTCCAACGCCGGACTGCATCCGACGTGTCATAGATCACATAGGTCTTGGAAGATTTGTAGTAGTATGTCCAAGCGGCATGCAGGAAAAGCATCAGATGATACCATGTTTCAAAACTCAAAATTTGTGTTCCAAGACATGTTTCTACCATCCCTACAAAATTCAAATCCGAATTTGAATTATACAAGGAGAAACAAAAAAGACAAATCTACATGTGAATAGTGGCATATTTACTTTTGTCTTTTGTGACACTATTAATGCAGAATTAGTCTTTTTTATTTCTCAATGTGTGTTTCGATTTTGGATCTAAATGTTTCGGGTTAGTAGACATATGTCTTATGAAAATCCACAATTTTTGTTCAAGGTTTTTAAAGTCCAAAATTTTGTGTTTTGAAACATGGCATCGTGGAATCGTGTGATCCTAGCTTGGTATGACAGGATATTTTCCCTACTACATCATGAGCGGATCTGCTGTTAGTTGTACAATCCCTTGAAGTCAACATGTCACATGGTGTGCATGAGCGAATCTGCGGTTAGGCAACACGCACTGACAGCTACTACTTCGCCAAACTCGAATGGAGCTTGTAAAACTGCTCGTAAACCATAAGAAATTTTCAAAAGTACCAAGTACAAAAAAGGTGTGACTAATCCATATATCTTTCTTTTCTAACGGTATATAATTTGCAAAATTGGAGACACTTCTTAGAAATTATAGCCAAAATGCAGCATAAAAGCAATACGTACACAAATCAGAGAATACAATTTGCAGATAGATGAAATGTGTGTGTATCTGTATGTTGTGATAATAATAGTAACAGCAATAATAATAACATGAGCGTATCACATGTTAGTTGCACAATCCCTGCAAGTCAACACGTTACATGGTGTACGTGATCAGCACACGTATATATTATATACACTTCATATGTAGGTTGGTAATGCGGTGACAACCACTACTTCTCCAAGCTCGGCCTCCAAAAGCCCTTCTTTCATATATTGGTTCTGATTCTGGTGATCAAACTTCCCGGTATTCCTTTCCTTGTAGCTAGCCTCGTCCGCGTCAACGCACATCCATCCCCAATGGCTGCCGCCTCCGCGCTCACGCTCAAGACGGCCGCCGTTGTCGCCATCTTTGTCACCATGTTGCTGGTCCAGACCACTGCGGGGCTGGGGTACTCTACGCCGACGGCGCCGGCGCCCGCCGGCGGTGGATTGGCGTGCCCTGATGCCCAGAATATCTGCCGACTAAAATGCCGACCGGGGTGCGAGGCACTCGCGCCGGGCATGTGCCAGGCCGTCTGCGCCGTCTCGCCGGCGGCGGGTACGGCCTGCGTCGACAAGATGTTCAGCGCCTGCATGACCTTCTGCAAGACCACGTGCGAGACTCTCTCGAGCCCCTGATCTGCTGGCAGCCGTCCGGCAGCTCCGTTGTGCATCGTGCGTCTCTCACCATCGATCTCCCTTGTAGTGTGCTCTATTCCTTTCAGTCACCGTACGTGTCATTTTATTTTGCTCCTACTCCGCTGGCTAAACGTGTTACGGATACTACATATGTATGTTGTTTCTTTCATGTGAACGTGTACGATTTGACCGTTTACTTTGCCCACATGTGCTTGTTTTCAAAGTATGTTGACACACCAGTTATGGGATGAGAGGCTGGCAATTCATATTTTCTGAGATGAAGCTGAGTTTCCTCTTGACAAATCTTTATGTTGCAATGCACTCTCAACTCACAAGACACAAGGATTTATGTACGGCTTGTAATACCCGCTCTCAACTCTCACGCCAGAAAAATGGTGCCAGTTCTTTCTGACTACACGCTACATTGTGAACATGAAGCCGCCGGCAGAAGAAGTATTATCAAGCATACTAAACATCACTAGTAGAATGCCCGTGCGTTGCTATGGGCTTTCAAAATATTTTGCTGAAATATATATAAAGATAATCATATTAACTTTCAGAGATAGAGACAATAGTACTCCGACACAATTTCCTACCGAACTCTTCCCTTCCCGCTCGGGTTTCCGCCTTAGCTGGTCATTTCTCGTTGTAGCCCTCTCCTTTTAAATGGGATAACGCCCACCTCGCCTTCGCCATAACGCTCTCTCTCCTTCACACTGTATTTCCCCACATACCACCATGCAGGAGTCCCTTGCCAACCGCCCCAT
>LR880969.1:815560053-815578831 GCA_904067115.1 Aegilops sharonensis | reverse complement strand
CGACCGTGCTTTGCCTCCTCTTCTCGCTCTCATTTGCGTATGTAGCCACCATATATGCTAGTCGCTTGCTGCAGCTCCACCTCACTACCCTGTCCTACCTTTAAGCTTAAATAGTCTTGATCTCGCGATTGTGAGATTGCTGAGTCCCCGTGACTCACAGATACTTCCAAAACCAGTTTGCAGGTGCCGATGAAACCGTGCAGGTGACGCATCCAAGCTCAAGGAGGAGCTCGATGAAGATCTTGTTCTTTGTGTTGTTTCGTTTCGGTTGATCAGTAGTGGAGCCCAGTTGGGACGATCGGGGATCTGTGTAGCATTTGGGGTAGTCTTCTCTTATTTTGGTTCCGTAGTCGGACCTTGATTGTATCTGTATGATGTAATGCTTTACTCATGTATTGTGTGAAGTGGCGATTGTAAGCCAACTATGTATCTCTTTCCCTTATGTATTACATGGGTTGTGTGAAGATTACCTCACTTGCGACATTGCTTTCAATGCGGTTATGCCTCTAAGTCGTGCTTCGACACGTGGGAGATATAGCCGCATCGAGGGCGTTACAGTTTGGACTTCGGAATAGTTCCGGGTGAAATCGGGATTTTACCGGAACACCGGGGGGTTACCGGAACCCTCCCAGGGGTTAATGGGCCTTAGTGGGCCATGAGGGAGAAGAGGAGGGCCGGCCAAGGCAGGCGCCGCGCCCCCTCCCCCCCTAGTCCGAATAGGACAAGGAAGGGGGGGGGGGCGGCGCCCCCCTTCTCTTTCCCTCCCCCCAAGTCCTAATCCAACTTGGAAAAGGGGGGAGTCCTACTCCCGGTGGGAGTAGGACTCCTCCGGCGCGCCCCCTCCTAGGGCCGGCCGCACCCCCCCTTGCTCCTTTATATACGGGGGCAGGGGGGCACCCCATGACACACAAGTTGATCTACGGATCGTTCCTTAGCCGTGTGCGGTGCCCCCCTCCACCATATTCCACCTCGGTCATATCGTTGCGGAGCTTAGGCGAAGCCCTGCGCCGGTGGAGCATCATCATCGTCACCACGCCGTCGTGCTGACGGAACTCATCCCCGACGCTTTGCTGGATCGGAGCCCGGGGATCGTCATCGAGCTGAACGTGTGCTGAACTCGGAGGTGCCGTGCGTTCGGTACTTGGATCGGTCGGATCGTGAAGACGTACGACTACATCAACCGCGTTGTTATAACGCTTCCGCTTACGGTCTACGAGGATACGTGGACATACACTCTCCCCTCTCGTTGCTATGCCATCACCATGATCTTGCGTGTGCGTAGGAAAATTTTGAAATTACTACGTTCCCAAACAGAAACAGGAGGAGAAGGAGAAGAAACAGGAGGAGAAGAAGGAGAAGAAGGAGAAGAAGGAGAACGACAAGGAGAAGAAGGAGAACGAAGAACGACGAGGAGAAGGAGAAGGAGAATAAACAGGAGGAGAACCAGGAGGAGAAGGAGAAGAACCAGGAGAAGAAGAAGGAGAAGAAGAAGGAGAAGAAGAAGAAGAAACAGGAGAAGAAACAGGAGCAGAAACAGGAGCAGAAATAGGAGAAGAAGAGCAGGAGGAGAAGCAGGAGAAGAAGGAGGAGAAGCAGGAGGAGAAGGAGGAGGAGGAGAAGGAGGAGGAGGAGGAGGAGAAGGAGGAGGAGGAGGAGGAGGAGAAGGAGGAGGAGGAGGAGGAGGAGAAGGAGGAGGAGGAGGAGGAGGAGAAGGAGGAGGAGGAGGAGGAGGAGAAGGAGGAGGAGGAGGAGGAGGAGAAGGAGGAGGAGGAGGAGGAGGAGAAGGAGGAGGAGGAGGAGGAGGAGAAGGAGGAGGAGGAGGAGGAGGAGAAGGAGGAGGAGGAGGAGGAGGAGAAGGAGGAGGAGGAGGAGGAGGAGAAGGAGGAGGAGGAGGAGGAGGAGAAGGAGGAGGAGGAGGAGGAGGAGAAGGAGGAGGAGGAGGAGGAGGAGAAGGAGGAGGAGGAGGAGGAGGAGAAGGAGGAGGAGGAGGAGGAGGAGAAGGAGGAGGAGGAGGAGGAGGAGAAGGAGGAGGAGGAGGAGGAGGAGAAGGAGGAGGAGGAGGAGGAGGAGAAGGAGGAGGAGGAGGAGGAGGAGAAGGAGGAGGAGGAGGAGGAGGAGAAGGAGGAGGAGGAGGAGGAGGAGAAGGAGGAGGAGGAGGAGGAGGAGAAGGAGGAGGAGGAGGAGGAGGAGAAGGAGGAGGAGGAGGAGGAGGAGAAGGAGGAGGAGGAGGAGGAGGAGAAGGAGGAGGAGGAGGAGGAGGAGAAGGAGGAGGAGGAGGAGGAGGAGAAGGAGGAGGAGGAGGAGGAGGAGAAGGAGGAGGAGGAGGAGGAGGAGAAGGAGGAGGAGGAGGAGGAGGAGAAGGAGGAGGAGGAGGAGGAGGAGAAGGAGGAGGAGGAGGAGGAGGAGAAGGAGGAGGAGGAGGAGGAGGAGAAGGAGGAGGAGGAGGAGGAGGAGAAGGAGGAGGAGGAGGAGGAGGAGAAGGAGGAGGAGGAGGAGGAGGAGAAGGAGGAGGAGGAGGAGGAGGAGAAGGAGGAGGAGGAGGAGGAGGAGAAGGAGGAGGAGGAGGAGGAGGAGAAGGAGGAGGAGGAGGAGGAGGAGAAGGAGGAGGAGGAGGAGGAGGAGAAGGAGGAGGAGGAGGAGGAGGAGAAGGAGGAGGAGGAGGAGGAGGAGAAGGAGGAGGAGGAGGAGGAGGAGAAGGAGGAGGAGGAGGAGGAGGAGAAGGAGGAGGAGGAGGAGGAGGAGAAGGAGGAGGAGGAGGAGGAGGAGAAGGAGGAGGAGGAGGAGGAGGAGAAGGAGGAGGAGGAGGAGGAGGAGAAGGAGGAGGAGGAGGAGGAGGAGAAGGAGGAGGAGGAGGAGGAGGAGAAGGAGGAGGAGGAGGAGGAGGAGAAGGAGGAGGAGGAGGAGGAGGAGAAGGAGGAGGAGGAGGAGGAGGAGAAGGAGGAGGAGGAGGAGGAGGAGAAGGAGGAGGAGGAGGAGGAGGAGAAGGAGGAGGAGGAGGAGGAGGAGAAGGAGGAGGAGGAGGAGGAGGAGAAGGAGGAGGAGGAGGAGGAGGAGAAGGAGGAGGAGGAGGAGGAGGAGAAGGAGGAGGAGGAGGAGGAGGAGAAGGAGGAGGAGGAGGAGGAGGAGAAGGAGGAGAAGGAGAAGGAGGAGAAGGAGGAGCAGGAGAAGGAGGAGGAGGAGGAGAAGAAGGAGAAGGAGAAGGAGGAGAAGGAGGAGGGGGGAGAGAAGGAGAAGAAGAAGAAGGAAGGAGAAGGAGGAGGAGGAGAAGGAGGAGGAGGAGAAGGAGGAGAAGGAGAAGGAGAAGGAGAAGGAGGAGAAGCAGAAGAAGGAGAAGGAGAAGAAGGAGAAGGAGAAGAAGGAGAAGAGGAAGACGGAGAAGAGGAAGAGGAAGAAGGAGAGGAGAAGAAGAAGAAGAAGGAGGAGGAGGAGAAGGAGAAGGAGAAGAAGGAGAAGGAGAAGAAGGAGAAGAGGAAGACGGAGAAGAGGAAGAGGAAGAAGGAGGGGAGAAGAAGAAGAAGGAGGAGGAGGAGGAGAAGAAGAAGGAGAAGAAGAAGCCACCGTCATCAGCCCCGTCGACACGACGGCGTGCGGAATTGCGGATCCCGGCGCCTTTGCCCCTCTATATATTCCGACCACAAGCTCCGTTGCGTGCCCTTTCCGTTGCTCCACTTGAGCCGTGCCGCCCCTGATCTCCGCATCCGCCGCTGCTCCTGGGTGGCGCCACCACCCTCGCTTCCCCAGGTCCAGCTTCACGCACCGGAGGTCCACACTGGCCATCGACTCCACCTGCACTGCCCGAGCCCCAACCTGTGTGAGGACGGACGAGCTACGTTTTTCTCTCCCTATAAATGCATTCTTTGGATGGTGGCATAAGTGCGTATGCATATTCAGGAGATGCATGGATTTGCTCATTTCAAATCAGTGGCATGTATGATGTCTCCATTTTCTATTTATTGACATTAGTATGATAAAATTGGACGTTACTAACATTTCACTACACCCTCAACTCATAAAGCTGACCAACACAGAGTAAACAAACATCTAGATACTGATTCTAGGAATCTTTAGCTGCAGGTGATTCTCATGAATACATAGCCGCAGTGATTCTCAGGAATCGTACCCCAAAGAAAGGGGGCCTGAACCTATATTACCTATATATTCCATTGAGAAACACATATAGTTTTCTAATTGCCTTTTGTATTATATATTCATATTGTATGGTGCATGTAATGTGGTTTTGAAGTGCAACCACTTGACATACCAATTATCTTTTTGCTCTCTTATTTTGTGTGCTGAGGAACGGCCACTGTCATGTTTGTTTCATGCATACCAAGTGCACAACCGTTAATAATTTTGCTGGGATATATTTGCAAAGAACCGTAATTGACATTCAAGAATAGTTCCCATACAAAGAAGTGTAGTTTCAGAACCTCCCAGGGTCATATTATTAGTACAATCGGGAACAGAATTCTGAACAGCCAGTCTAGTTTTTTTTTTCAACCATGTAGTCTAGTTGATTACATGGTGTCACAAATATGCTCCAGGTGCAACACGTCCATTTCCCGAAGACTCGAAAGTTGATTACATGGTGTCACAAATATGCTCCAGGTGCAACACCTCCATTTTCCGAAGACTCGAAAAAGGGCAATCAATCACATGAAGGTAGACTCTTAAGCGACATGATTTGGATAACATGTGACTCTCTTCTGTTTAGCACTTTTTCAAATAATACTATTTTGCTATTTGCTGGGAAACTGAAAAGGAAAAACAGTTCAGTAGATTCTGGAGACGGGAAACAAAGCACCGAGGAGGAGACTTCAAGTTGTTAGAATATACTCCCTCCGTTTCGAAATAGATGACTCAACTTTGTACTATAAGGTTATTTGTATAAAAAATTAGCTTGAACTTTTAGATGTTGAGGTTAACCAGTTCATGGCCAATACCTCTGTCGGTTGATGATGCTTTCATTGAGTTGCGGTAGCAGCTTATCGATCACCATCTTTTGAAGATACTTTCAGTTTGCTATACTCAGCTACTCAGTGTTCTACAGAGTACTTCATTGGTGGTGCTGTTAATTCACCACAGACCTGTTAAGACCTTGGAAAAAATTCATACACTAGCCCGTCTAGCTCAGTTGGTAGAGCGCAAGGCTCTTAACCTTGTGGTCGTGGGTTCGAGCCCCACGGTGGGCGAATGTGTTTTCCATTTTGGTGTGCCTGCATAATCTTTGGTTACTGATAATTTCTTAACTCTTTTTTTACTGTACTGATTTTCTTAAATGTGTAAACAGTATGTTCTGTTTTCTCCCTCCCCTTCCAATTCGTACCGATTTCTTAACAAAAAATTGGGAAGCCTTCCAAGGTTCTCGACGCCCTCCGGGAGCCCGTCCACGGCCGGGAACGGGTATGTCGCTACCTTGACCTTTGCAGTGGCGCGCTGGAGGAGCAGCGACTCGACGAGCGGGACGGCGACGGTGGCCTCCATGGCTACGTCTGCGCTGGCCGTGGCAATGCAGACGGCGAGGTCGGTGAAGGGCCCGATGTGGCTGGTGGTGAAGAAGGGCATGAGCAGGACGCCAGGACGCGCAGTTGGTGGTGCTGTTAATCTACAACAGATCTTTGTTAGGACTTTGGAAGAAATACATGCACTAGCCCGTCTAGCTCAGTTGGTAGAGCGCAAGGCTCTTAACCTTGTGGTCGTGGGTTCGAGCCCCACGGTGGGCGAATGTGTTTTCCATTTTTGTATGCCTGCATAATCTTTGGTCACTGATAATTTCTTAACTCTTTTTTTACTGTACTGATTTTCTTAAATGTGTAAACAGTGTGTTAATGTGTTTTCCATTTTTGTATGCCTGCATAATCTTTGGTCACTGATAATTTCTTAACTCTTTTTTTACTGTACTGATTTTCTTAAATGTGTAAACAGTGTGTTCTGCTTTCTCCCTCCCCTTCCAATTCGTACCGATTTCTTAACAAAAAATTGGGAAGCCTTCCAAGGTTCTCGACGCCCTCCGGGAGCCCGTCCACGGCCGGGAACAGGTACGTCGCTACCTTGACCTTTGCATTGGCGCGCTGGAGGAGCAGCGACTCGACGAGCGGGACGGCGACGGTGGCCTCCATGGCTACGTCTGCGCTGGCCGTGGCAATGCAGACGGCGAGGTCGGTGAAGGGCCCGATGTGGCTGGTGGTGAAGAAGGGCATGAGCAGGACGCCAGGACGTGGTGCTGTTAATCTACAACAGATCTCTGTTAGGACTTTGGAAGAAATACATGCACTAGCCCGTCTAGCTCAGTTGGTAGAGCGCAAGGCTCTTAACCTTGTGGTCGTGGGTTCGAGCCCCACGGTGGGCGAATGTGTTTTCCATTTTTGTATGCCTGCATAATCTTTGGTCACTGATAATTTCTTAACTCTTTTTTTACTGTACTGATTTTCTTAAATGTGTAAACAGTGTGTTCTGCTTTCTCCCTCCCCTTCCAATTCGTACCGATTTCTTAACAAAAAATTGGGAAGCCTTCCAAGGTTCTCGACGCCCTCCGGGAGCCCGTCCACGGCCGGGAACGGGTACGTCGCTACCTTGACCTTTGCATTGGCGCGCTGGAGGAGCAGCGACTCGACGAGCGGGACGGCGACGGTGGCCTCCATGGCTACGTCTGCGCTGGCCGTGGCAATGCAGACGGCGAGGTCGGTGAAGGGCCCGATGTGGCTGGTGGTGAAGAAGGGCATGAGCAGGACGCCAGGACGTGGTGCTGTTAATCTACAACAGATCTCTGTTAGGACTTTGGAAGAAATACATGCACTAGCCCGTCTAGCTCAGTTGGTAGAGCGCAAGGCTCTTAACCTTGTGGTCGTGGGTTTGAGCCCCACGGTGGGCGAATGTGTTTTCCATTTTGGTGTGCCTGCATAATCTTTGGTTACTGATAATTTCTTAACTCTTTTTTTACTGTACTGATTTTCTTAAATGTGTAAACAGTGTGTTCTGTTTTCTCCCTCCCCTTCCAATTCGTACCGATTTCTTAACAAAAAATTGGGAAGCCTTCCAAGGTTCTCGACGCCCTCCGGGAGCCCGTCCACGGCCGGGAACGGGTACGTCGCTACCTTGACCTTTGCAGTGGCGCGCTGGAGGAGCAGCGACTCGACGAGCGGGACGGCGACGGTGGCCTCCATGGCTACGTCTGCGCTGGCCGTGGCAATGCAGACGGCGAGGTCGGTGAAGGGCCCGATGTGGCTGGTGGTGAAGAAGGGCATGAGCAGGACGCCAGGACGCGCAGTTGGTGGTGCTGTTAATCTACAACAGATCTCTGTTAGGACTTTGGAAGAAATACATGCACTAGCCCGTCTAGCTCAGTTGGTAGAGCGCAAGGCTCTTAACCTTGTGGTCGTGGGTTCGAGCCCCACGGTGGGCGAATGTGTTTTCCATTTTTGTATGCCTGCATAATCTTTGGTCACTGATAATTTCTTAACTCTTTTTTTACTGTACTGATTTTCTTAAATGTGTAAACAGTGTGTTCTGCTTTCTCCCTCCCCTTCCAATTCGTACCGATTTCTTAACAAAAAATTGGGAAGCCTTCCAAGGTTCTCGACGCCCTCCGGGAGCCCGTCCACGGCCGGGAACGGGTACGTCGCTACCTTGACCTTTGCATTGGCGCGCTGGAGGAGCAGCGACTCGACGAGCGGGACGGCGACGGTGGCCTCCATGGCTACGTCTGCGCTGGCCGTGGCAATGCAGACGGCGAGGTCGGTGAAGGGCCCGATGTGGCTGGTGGTGAAGAAGGGCATGAGCAGGACGCCAGGACGTGGTGCTGTTAATCTACAACAGATCTCTGTTAGGACTTTGGAAGAAATACATGCACTAGCCCGTCTAGCTCAGTTGGTAGAGCGCAAGGCTCTTAACCTTGTGGTCGTGGGTTCGAGCCCCACGGTGGGCGAATGTGTTTTCCATTTTTGTATGCCTGCATAATCTTTGGTCACTGATAATTTCTTAACTCTTTTTTTACTGTACTGATTTTCTTAAATGTGTAAACAGTGTGTTCTGCTTTCTCCCTCCCCTTCCAATTCGTACCGATTTCTTAACAAAAAATTGGGAAGCCTTCCAAGGTTCTCGACGCCCTCCGGGAGCCCGTCCACGGCCGGGAACGGGTACGTCGCTACCTTGACCTTTGCATTGGCGCGCTGGAGGAGCAGCGACTCGACGAGCGGGACGGCGACGGTGGCCTCCATGGCTACGTCTGCGCTGGCCGTGGCAATGCAGACGGCGAGGTCGGTGAAGGGCCCGATGTGGCTGGTGGTGAAGAAGGGCATGAGCAGGACGCCAGGACGTGGTGCTGTTAATCTACAACAGATCTCTGTTAGGACTTTGGAAGAAATACATGCACTAGCCCGTCTAGCTCAGTTGGTAGAGCGCAAGGCTCTTAACCTTGTGGTCGTGGGTTTGAGCCCCACGGTGGGCGAATGTGTTTTCCATTTTGGTGTGCCTGCATAATCTTTGGTTACTGATAATTTCTTAACTCTTTTTTTACTGTACTGATTTTCTTAAATGTGTAAACAGTGTGTTCTGTTTTCTCCCTCCCCTTCCAATTCGTACTGATTTCTTAACAAAAAATTGGGAAGCCTTCCAAGGTTCTCGACGCCCTCCGGGAGCCCGTCCACGGCCGGGAACGGGTACGTCGCTACCTTGACCTTTGCAGTGGCGCGCTGGAGGAGCAGCGACTCGACGAGCGGGACGGCGACGGTGGCCTCCATGGCTACGTCTGCGCTGGCCGTGGCAATGCAGACGGCGAGGTCGGTGAAGGGCCCGATGTGGCTGGTGGTGAAGAAGGGCATGAGCAGGACGCCAGGACGCGCAGTTGGTGGTGCTGTTAATCTACAACAGATCTCTGTTAGGACTTTGGAAGAAATACATGCACTAGCCCGTCTAGCTCAGTTGGTAGAGCGCAAGGCTCTTAACCTTGTGGTCGTGGGTTCGAGCCCCACGGTGGACGAATGTGTTTTTCATTTTTGTGTGCCTGCATAATCTTTGGTTACTGATAATTTCTCAACTCTTTTTTCAGTGTACCGATTTTCTTAATAACTACTAAATGTGCAAACATTGTGTCCTGTTTTTCCCCTCCCCTTTGAATTCATACCGATTTCTTAACAAAAAATTCGGAAGCCTTGCCAAGGTTCTCGACGCCCTCCGGGAGCCCGTCCATGGCCGGGAACTGGCATGTCGCCACCTTGACCTTTGCAGCGGCGTGCTGGAGGAGCAGCGACTCGACGACCAGGATGATGGCCAGTGTGACGGCGACGGCGGCCTCCACGGCTACGTCTGCGCTGGCCGTAGCAATGCAGACGGCGAGGTCGGTGAAGGGCCCGAGCGATGTGGCTGGTGTGGTGAAGAAGGAGATGAGCAGGACGCGTAGCTTCTTGCCCGTAGTGGCCATTTCTTGGGGATGGCTAGCTTAGCTCTCGTGGTTCTGGTGAGGAGCCATTTCTTCTTGTTTGTCGTGTGTACATATACGGCGCTACCTACCGATGTATTTTTTAGGGGTTACCTACTGCTGTATTAACACTAGTGTCAAATGCGTGATGTCGCTAGCTACCTATCCCGGCTCCGTCCACCCACTACGTGTGATTAACACTTGGTGACAAATGCCTCTTCGACGTGTACTATGTTGGAACGTGAAGATGACACTTGTGCTCACGCAAATATAAAAGAAACGGGTTTTCCTAAAGCATATCTAGACATGCCTAAGTAATGCACATCGGGCGACTCGCGGCGAGGCCCCTCCCGCCGCGTCGCTCCCGCGTCGGGCGACTCGGGCGGGCCGCTACCCTAGCCATCGCCGAGCCCCAGTCTACTCCCTACTCTCCTGCCGTCGCCGATGCATGACGCCGCCGGGCTAAGCCCAGGGGCAGATGGCGGTGGCAGAGGTCTCTCCTTCTCTCCCGCGGCTTGGGCTGAGGCGGGGCCCCAGCATGTGGAGGTGCGACTGGTTGGGTCCTGCGACGCGGCGGCCGGCCCTGCCTCACAGTGGCGGCCAGCGGCTCTGCGACCGGTCGGATCTCGGATTGGTGGTGACGGCATGGAGGGCCTGGTGGATGGATCGGCTGTACATGTTGTCTGGCCACCAGTCAGATCTGGTCTGGCCGGTGCGGCCTGCTCCATGCGCGGCGGCGGTGATCGGTAGCGCCCCGTGCACACAAGGCTGGATGGAGGTTTCTGTGTCGTTGCCAAGGCCGGCGATGGCGGCGTTTTCTGTGTCATCCCCTTCCCGAAGGCATCATTGTGGAGAAGCTCTAGACCCCTATACGCCACCTCCGGGGGAAACCCTAGATTGTTTGATCAAATGACGGCGGCGCTCTTGTGCCGCCATATACCTCTTGGGGGCATCATTCTTGGAGGTATGCATAGGCTCAAGGGACCAGTGGAAGGCTGCGGTGGAGCGGCGTTTCATGTGAAGCATCGATGATGTGGAGTCTCGGCGGCATGGCCCGGTAGGGCCTCGGAGACGGATGTGTGATGATGGACACGCGTAGAGAGGAGGTGTTTTCTGGCGCCACGGTGGCGTCGACAGCAGGCCTGGCAAGGTCGATGCGTCAGTATTTGCTCTGAAGATGGATCGATGGAAAACGGCGGTGATGACCTATGAGAGTGCGTCGGGCCAGCTTGTGCCCTAGACCTAGTGTGTGGCTTGGTTGAGGCCTTCGAATTTGTATGTTAGGCTTAGTGAGAGGTATTGGTATTCGTCTCGCACTTTTTGCACCCCTTCATTAATGGATAGGAGTAGCAACAGATGTTGTCAAGATGGCGGCTTCAGACATATTGATGTATTATTTTGTAAGGTCATTGTGAATAAGTAATAAAGTAGTTACATGCATCTCACATATGCAGAGGCCCGAGTCATCCTCCTTTTCAAAAAAAGTATTGCACATCATGGTCCTATCTCATTGAATTTTTTTTTGGTTTTCTAGCCCAACACATGTAGTTGTTAGGATCGTGGAAAAGTGGTGGAAATAACACAAGATTGACTTTGATGGTGGTGCTTCTCGATTACCCGGTCTCGAGCTCCACTGTGAAAATCTAGGCTTGGCCCGACTTGGTTATACCTGGCAATGGTGATGTTTTTGCATCGTTACCTTGTTGAAGGCATTGCTCGAATATAGTGGTGCTCCCTTCTTGAAGGTGTTGCTGTTGACGTTGTTCATGTGGTGTTATGAGATGATTTGTGCGAATATGGCCATTGTTGTAGTTTGCGATTGCGGGTTTGATCGTTTCGGGTTTTTTTTTCCTCTCGCTTTGGCATAGCTTTGGTTTTATATGACTTTGCTATTTACCCGTGTTTGTGTGTGTTAGTGTTAGCTGTGTGCATCCTAACTATGCAGAGGCCGGATATGTGCTTATTGTGTTTGTATCCACTCGATACTTCATTTTGCGTAATAAAATTCATCCTTTGTTGAAGTATATTTTATATTAATTTAATTAGATATACAATAACTAGAGAATTTCTTGATGTGCCCTAGACAGATCCAGAAAGAAAAAGGGCCTGACTAACCGCAAGTTGCCTATTGGGTTAGAAGATTTTCACATCAATCGGAGCCATTAGATAGACACGAACAGGTCATATTATGGCTTCTTCCTCCAACCATTCTTCTTCTTCCTGAAAAACATATCACACGTTCTTTTCTTCCTCCCATTGCATGTTGCCGCCGATTGGGTCGCCTCCTACGACCAGCGGTCCAAGCCGGCCTCGCCACACCCCCCCCCCCCCGCCGGCCCCCCCCCCCCCCCCCTCCCCCCCACTCCCATTCACCCTCTCCTGCCCTCCCCCCTCCACCCCCCTCACTACCTCTCCCCCCCCCCGCGGCCCCCCCCCCCCCCCCCGCCCCCTCCGCCCCCCCCCCACCCCCCACGTTACGCCCCCCCCCCCACCACCCCTCCCCCCCCCCTCCCCCCCACTCCCATTCACCCTCTCCTGCCCTCCCCCCTCCACCCCCCTCACTACCTCTCCCCCCCCCCGCGGCCCCCCCCCCCCCCCCCGCCCCCTCCGCCCCCCCCCCACCCCCCACGTTACGCCCCCCCCCCCACCACCCCTCCCCCCCCCCTCCCCCCCACTCCCATTCACCCTCTCCTGCCCTCCCCCCTCCACCCCCCTCACTACCTCTCCCCCCCCCCGCGGCCCCCCCCCCCCCCCCCTCCCATCGCCGTGCTGACTGCACCGCCAACCATCCCTCTAAGCCCCACCGACCTCCAGTTTCGATGTCGTCATCACCTTCACCCGCACATGCACCCGTCAACCTTCTGACTCTCCTTCGTCGTCTCGTCGCCAGCAATAGCTCGTTCCTGGCCGAGGCTTTGTCGTCGTCCTCGGGCCTCACTTCGCTCACCCCCGAAGCTGCTGTCGACGGCCTCGGTGCTAAGCATCGTCGCCTTCTTCCTCCACCTCAAATCTGTCCAAATTATATATTCAGACAACTTACTTCCAGCTAAACTAAAAGAGAATATGACGATGCAAATGTTTTGACATTGACTATGCATACTAAAAAATCATAAGTACTCCGGTTTTGCTATTTCTCGAGCAGTTGAAAATAGATTAGTGCATTTTGATTTCCTTCGCGTATAGATGAGTGGCAGGAGCAGGGAATCCCCGAGCCTGAGATGGGGAGGCCATGGCGGCTAGTGGGAACATGTCCAAAGCTTGATATGTTCCGGGTGTGGGGGTGCATGGTCTGGTCGGCGATACTGGAGAAGGTCGGGCTCAGAGGGATGGCTTACAGGTGGCACAGAAATGATGGAGGAGATGGATCCAAAGTAGTGGGTTAGGGTTTTCACTAGTGATTGTAGCAATATTACCATGGATTCCGAGCTTTTTCATTCTCAGTGAACGAATTATACACTAGATCTTTACCCTTACTAATGTAACTTCAAATTTCAGCCAATTATTTAGGAGACAAAATTCTACTCAAAAAGGGTTTAACATGTTCACTGAGGAGAGGATGGAACTTGATGTCCCCAACCTGAGAGACTCCTACAATCATCATTACCCATGCTCAACGCCTCGACGGTCCATTTTTTAAAATTGCCAGAAACTCATGCAATCATCCTCTTCGCCTTTTTCTTGTGCTCATAAAAAGCTTGGCGATTTCCTCCTATAGTTCATGAAAATTGGCCGGATGATATTGTTGGTGCTAATCTCTGCGGTCTTCGAAGGCTCGTTATCGTCGAACATATTTATGGATGATGATGATTCTGGATCATTCAGTCCCCTGCCCAAAAGGTGTGTTCGCACATGATCACGTCAACGTGTACCCACGACATCGAGCGTGGTATGTGAGACCCATTGCCAGCGGAGCCTCGCCGGTAGCGTGATATGCATTGCAAGTCAAAGGACTTTTGAGGACCCCAAAACCCCTCATGCCCAGGAAGAACCCCGTCAGGGTGTGTGGAGGCTATAAGTTGTCCTAGGTCGACCCATCCTCCCCTAGAGTCTATTGATCTCTGCTCTCCAACACGATGAACGATGAAGAATGAGGGAGAGGTAAAATGAGATGAGTAAACTAGTATATGTGTTTGATGATTGTGTGTTGTTTAATTGGCTGTAATCCAATTGATATATGAGGCCGTTGGACTTTTCGTACAAGAAAAAAAGACTCTGAATCCCATAAAAAAGTATAAAACCCTAGCCTGACTCGGACATGAATCACGTACATGCTTCTGGATCCTTTGGGAATTTCCAAAGTACCTAGGTTCAGAGCCTCCATGCGCAAGCTTTTGGACAATGTTAGGTCTTCCCGCGCGATTTCTTTTGAAACTCCCAAGCTAAAACTATTCTTCATATAATTGGGTACATGGCACGAGTTTCGGCCATTTTGGGCCCAAAAAATTAGAGGGAGAGGTGACAGATTAGGGGGGGGGGGGAGAAGAGAGGAGGCGACTCATGGCGTGAGGTGGCGGCCATCCAGATCATAAGGGGGGTGGTACGTTCAGTTTCAATAATAAATTTACAGGATAAATTGCTCAAATATCATGTTTATTCAATCAATTCTTGCATATTTTGGCTCCGATTTGCTCGTTATTATATAACTGCACCAGAAGGAGACCAAGAAAACTACTGGAACCTAACAGAGAAGAATCCATGAAGGAAAGAACTTTTCAGGATTTATTTTCTAATAAGCAATTGTAGCGTGCATTGTAGCCCTGCAGTGAAGCACTACGTAAAGGGGAGCACAGAGTACACTATGTGGGGAGCCAAAGTGCACTAAAGCAAAGAGCATATGGGGCACTAGTAGGGGAGCACAATTGTATTACAGAAGGGAGCATGGGTAAACTACACTAGGAGCACAATGCAAAAGAAGGGAGCACAAGTGCACGATGCTAGGGAGCAACATGTGCACTACGCTACGAAACATAAATGCACTACAGTAAGGAGCACAAGTTATAACAAAGAAAAGTTCATGAAAACCTATGAACATGGCATCTAGTTTCAAACATCTTGAGAAGATGAACACAAACGTGAGAAAGGTTCGCAATTTGGACGATTTCATTTTGAAAATATAGATTTAGAAAGAAAAACACGTACTATCAGCCCTCCCATCCCCTGACATGGGAAAAATCTCACCAACACTCTGTGGTTGCAACAATTGGTGCACAGCTAGAGGAGTTTGGGGTGACCTTTGCAAGGGTACCCCCCTTAACTAGTTATTTCATCTGATTCCTTTCAATCTTTGATCAACTGAGGCTAATGAACCTGCTGCAAAGGCTATGTTTGCAGTAATTGTAATGCAGGATTCACAAAATATCTTGCGAAAGAAATACAAATTATGAATAAAGTTTAATTCTAACTAAAGAATTTCATGAACCTTGGCAACAAGCTATGTACAGATACATCCAAAGATTTGATATGATTCCTATTCTTTATTTTGGCGAGGTAATGGTGTGATTCTTGTTTAGGTATGAATTAATATGAAGGATATCACAATCTAGAAAAAAATCCTATCAATATATATCACAAAAGGAAGGTTTTGGTAAGTAATAATGTGTATACATAATACTACCATTTAATTATGCATTATATATAGTACACATGAATGGGGAGAAAATCCATGAAACAATAGGTCACACGCATCTAAATAAACGCATAGAAAAAGAACATCGTTGTACGTGGTGGTATATAAGATAGAACAACAAGGAAGAAGAAGAAGGCTAACTGATGATGGTGTTTATCAGCAACAACAAGAAGGCTATGTGTTTGGTAGCTCTACTGGTCATGTGCACCAGTTTTTGGTCTTGTCAAGCAGCAGCAGCAAAGTGCAACAAAGGTATTTTATTTCCTGTCACAAATAATCCTTTTATTATTGTACTCATATATTTTCATGTTCCAACAAATAAAAAAGATCTGGTGCACTGTGTATACTAGCTAACTGGTTGTTGTCTTTGCTGTGCATTATGTGCATTATGTGCAGATGTCGAATACCTCTGTTACCCTTTGGAAGATTGCGCGGATAAGTCGTGCCAAGCATTGTGTGCAATCCATGGTTTGGATCTGTCTAAAGCCTGCTGTGGTGGGATTGGGCCGAAGGGCTTCTGCTGCTGCGTGAAGGAGAAAATAATGACATCCAGCTGAGGATGCCATTTCCTGAAACCTCTTTTTGTAAGGATGAATAACACAGAACTATTGGTTAATTGGAACAGTAGATGCTTGTGTTTCAATATATAAAAAGTAAGCATGCCGTTGGTACCAAAACATTGACTGGCTCGAATACATATTCATAAAAAGAGGTTCAACTTTGTTCAAAAGGGTTAACCGGACTGGTGGACCATATCGATGACAGATATGGCATCCACCTAGCATTGGATGGTGACATGTCATCCATATGGATTACAATTTTGCTGAGTCTCAATCGACCGAGACTTTGCTATGTCTCAGTTGATGCTATATTCTTTTGATCTTGCATAGAGATTCGTACAAAAAAATTATTTTCAGTTTTTTATTTTGTTTCTTACATACTATGTCACTAGATTGAGACTTGGCGAAGTCTCAGTCGACTGAGACCTAAGTACACCCTATGGATTACACTCTAGTTTTTTTTTACGGAAGCAAAGAGAGATGCTGATTTTCATTATGGAAGTGGGAAGAGTTTTACAGCTGGGTGAATGTACCCAAGAGCTGAGACAAAACAAAATAGAAAGAAAACAAGAAAGCAATAAAAAGCACGAGTGCGGGCTTTTGGTGGCCGTGTTACAGGCAGGCCGAAATCCGGTCCGTCTGCTTGGGCCTTGGGGTTCGGAATCAATCTATTTTGTGGCAGGTGCGTGCTAGGCCTAGTGCGGGGAAATACGGTCCTTTGTACTCCTATCTGCCGTGTAGGAGTGTTTTGTTCGGCCCATTGCCCGCAGCTGTTCCTGGGCCTGGGAAAGGCTTCGTGGCCTGCACCAGAAAATCGGGACATGTTTGGTGGTTCAAAACAACACAGGTAAGTGGATATCCCCTACCATCCCTAGTTAATTATATGTAAGTACCACAATTGAGGCAGTGCAAACGCATTGATGCCACTTTTCATAATTTTTGCATGTCAGTATCAACTCTCGATTGTGGCTGCAGAATGATCTAAACTATGTATAAACGCATATTGACGGTGAAACTGATCAGCGGGGCCCGCCTGTTAGGGGCTGAAGTGTGTTGTTCTTTTCCACAAACCCCCCTTCCTTTGTACTTAATCACATAAATACCCCACTTTTCGAGAAAAAAAGGTTTAAAACAAATGCGCTGGCCAAGATTCGAACCGCAAACCTGCTGTACACAGTGTACACTCGCTTACCGCTAAACCAGTGCACAACTCGTGACGTACCATGCTGGCCCTTCCATCATGATCCAGATCAAATATCACACCTCTTCTCTATTTTTTTTCTCTGCGAGTTACCTCCCCGCATTCGTCACCTTCATTCCCCTCCTTCCGCCCGCAACCCGGGTCCATCCCGTGGGGCGCCGGGTGAGTAATTTACACATCACAGACCTGATAACGTATGTACAAATACCATGGTAATCTTATGTCAAAGAAAAGTTCTTGAAAATATGCCCATGATAACTTTTGTGTAACTAGCACGGTAACTTGCACAACGTGGAGCTGATAACTGATGTACAAACACTGCGTTAACTTTGCCCAAGAAGGAAAAAATATTGGAAAATGTACCTGATAAATTATGTGAAAATAGCATATGCTAATATATGAACTGCATACCCGATAACTTACATACAAACACCGTGATAACTTTAACCAAGGAGAAAAACATTGTTGAAAAACATACCCCTATACCTTCTGTGAGAATAGCATGATAATATACGAACTGCATATCCGATAACTTACATACAAACACCGCGGTAATTTTGACCAAGGAGGAAAACATTGTTGAAAAAGATAACCATGATAACTTATGTGAAAATAACATGGTAATATTAGAACCGCATACCGGTTAACTGACGTACAAACACCCGCGATAACTTTTGACCAAGGGGAGAAAACACTGTTAAAAAACATATCCCCGATGAATTATGTAAAAATAAGATGGTAATATACGAACCGCATACCCGATAACATACGTAAAACACCATGGTAAATTTGACCAAGGAGGAAGAATAGTTATTGAAAAACACGCCCAGTAACTTATGTGAAAATAGCACGATAATATATGAACCCATACCCAATAATTTACGTACAAACACCACGGGAACTTGATCAAAGGGAAAAAAACTTGCTAAAAAAATACCATCATAAACTTATGTGAAAATATCATGATAATATACGAACCGCGTATCTGATAACTTACCAAATACCACGGTAAATTTGACCAAGGAGTAAAAAGTTGTTGAAAAAATATCCCTGGATAACTTCTACATAAATAGTATATATGGTAATATACAAACTCCATATATGATAATTTAAGTACAGACACCGCGGTAACATTTTTGACCATGGGGAAAAAGTTGTTGAAAAATACCCCTGATAACTTTGTAAATAGCATGGTAATATACGAACCTCATACCTGATAATTAAGTATAAACACCACGGTAACATTTGACCAAAGGGGAAAAGTTGCTCAAAAACATAACACAATAATTTCTATATATAGTCGACCCTCATTCCTGATAACTTAGGTGCTAATATCATGGTAATTTGCATATGAAAAGGAGGAAAGAGGATTCCCAAGTTTGTGAACCGGTGTGAAATGCAGAAAAAAAAAGATGGAACTAGGCCGCATAGTCCTAAAACCTGGACAAGCGAGGCCGTCGGTTTGAAATTCCGGTTATTGATCATTGTTTCTTTTCCTGTTCAATTTCGTCTCAAGGAGAGAAGATAGAACTAGCGTATGGATTGTGTGTTTACGGAGTGCCTCCTGCTAGCTAGTAAGCATAATAAGCATTCATGGCTTCTTAGCAGCGCAAGTTCTATAAGTATTGACGACAACACAGGTTCAACCATTTTCTGTTTACGGTTTTTCTTTTTTCCTTTTTGTTTTCTTTTTTCAAAAAGTTCCTTTCTAAGAGATGTTTAGAAAACTAAAAAACTGTTTGAAAATTTTAAAAAATCATCAAGGTTAAAAAAACATGTCTTTTAAACTTTTGTTGAAAATTCCAAAAAAATGTTACCGATCCAAAAATGTGTTCACATATTCCAAACAAATCATGTTTTCACAAAACTGTTCATATTTTTACAAAAAGTTATTCAGAAATTCTTCGCTTCTTCAGGAAAATATTTGACCTTTAAAAAATTGTTCATATCTATAAAAACCAGATTTTTCAAAAATC
>LR880969.1:815546163-815559662 GCA_904067115.1 Aegilops sharonensis | reverse complement strand
TCTATAAAAACCAGATTTTTCAAAAATCAATTTTTTACAATCGCGTTTTTCTAGTTTTGTGAATGGAATAAAAATATTCTAAATAAATAAAAAAGTTGAACATTTTTGGAAAATCACGAGCAACCTTTTTTCCTATTTTTGATAAACTTTCAAAAACTTTAGAAATTCTTTGATTATTTGGAAAAATGTTCGGGATTTCAAAAAAAATTCATGTTTATAGAAAAAATTATTTTTTTAAATGGATGTTCATGATTAAAATAACTTTTCAAATTTTTTGAACATAATAATAATATTCAACGTTTTTTACAAATGCAAACATGTTTTGAAATAATGAACAACTTTTTGAATGGATGATTTTTTTTCCATAATTTACTTGCATTCAGTAGATGAAAATAAATTAGGCACAAAGAAAATTTATAAGGGTGTTGCGCTTTTGGGCGTTTTTTTGACCGTAATTGCACTTTTGGGCGTTGTGGGCCAACAATCATGTCTCTGCTTACAGAGTGGCATGAACCATGTCACTGTTTTTTTAAAGAATGTTTATGGTCGCGAACACTTTTCAAATTTTGTGAATGCGATAATAAAATTCAAACATTTTATACAAATGCGAACATTTTGTAATAGATGATTTTTTCCCCATACTTTCCTTGCATTAAGTAGATGAAAATAAATTAAGCACGAAGAAAATTATAAGGTTGTTGCGTGTGTTGGGCCCTGTGGGCTGACGACCATGTCTCTGCTTCAAGAGTGGGCACAAAATCAACAAAAAATAATATGTCCTCTGGTGGGATTGAACCCACGACCCACTTTTTCCTCCCTAAAGTTTTTGTTTCTATCGAATTTGAAGGTCCGTTTATATTGCTTAACATTGCCACCTCGCGTGAACCATCTTTTATTTGCGGATGATAGCCTGCTGTTCTTCAAGGCGAGTGTTGATGGAGCAGAAGAAGTGTCACACCTTTTGAATACGTACTGTATGGCATCGGGGCAACGGATAAATAAGGAAAAATCATCTATTTTCTTTAGCAAAGGATGCCCACAAATCGTTAGAGATGCAGTTAAGGGTTGCCTCCAGGTACCTAATGAGTCATTATCTGACAGATATCTTGGCATGCCCACTGATGTTGGACATGCAAAAAAGGGCACCTTCAAACACTTGAGCGAAAGGGTGTGGGATAAGGTGAAAGGATGGATGGGTAAGTGCCTGTCAACTGGGGGTAAGGAGGTACTAATCAAGTCGGTTGCACAAGCTATTCCGGTGTATTCCATGTCTTGTTTTAAGCTACCCAGAGGCCTCTGTGAACATATAAATTCTATCATCCGCAAGTTCTGGTGGGGATGCAAGGAGGGGCAAAGGAAACCGACTTGGGTATCATGGAAGGTAATGACAAGGCCGAAATACTTGAGAGGTATGGGTTTTAGAGACCTCGAGCTCTTTAATCTGGCATTGTTAGCTAGGCAGGCGTGGAGGGTGCTGCATAATCCCACATCGTTGAGCGCTAGGATCCTCAAATCATCTTATTACCCAAATACGGAGTTCCTTACGGCAGAATTGGGCTCACGTCCTTCTCAGATTTGGCGAGCCATCCTTGAGGGGAGAGACATTCTAAAACAGGGCATAATCCGGAGGATTGGTAATGGTCAGACAACGAGCATTTGGGATCACAACTGGATACCCAAGGAGGGGTCACTACGGCCAATTGTATCTCGGGTCCAGGACCCGCCACAGTTGGTTTCGGAGCTGCTACTTCCAGCAACGGGTTCATGGAACGAAGATCTTGTCCGAACTGTGTTCTTGCCAATTAATGCAGAGGCGATTCTGCGAATTCCTGTATGCACGAGCAATATTGAGGATTTTTGGGCTTGGCACCCGGAGAGGAAGGGAATGTTTACGGTGAGCTCGGCCTACAAGTTCATGATCAACACAAAAATCTCTCGGGAGAACTGGCTTGAAGGAAGAGGTGGGTCCTCAAGCAATGATAGAGAAGAGCGGGACTGGTCATCTCTTTAGTCCATGATGGTGCCATCGAAGGTCAGAATTTTTCTTTGACGCTTAGCTCTCCATTCTCTCCCAACAACTGATGTTTTGAACAAAAGGAATATGGCAACACGCGAGGCATGTCCGTTGTGCGGGTCTCCTGACTCATGGCGGCACGCCCTTGTGTCCTGTACGTCGGCCCGCTGCACTTGGGCTTTATCAGAACCGGGCTTAGTGGCACAAATGGCGGCGACCGAGGAGCCCAGCGCCAAGAATTGGCTTTTCAGGCTGCATGAGGATCTTGATCAACAGTCTTTCACTAGAATGGTGGTGATGCTGTGGGCGATTTGGTACGCCAGAAGGAAGGCGATCCATGAAGGCATTTTTCAATCTCCGATACATACTTATTCGTTTGTCACCTCGTACCTCAATGAGTTGCAGCAATTGGAGAAGCCAAAGGAGAGGCAAGTGCAGGTAGCAGTACCGCCTGGAGGAGTTAACTGGCGTCCATCACCGCTGGGTGTTATGAAGATCAACGTGGACGAGGCTGTTGGGCGCCATAGACGGGGCGGGGCTGCAGCAGCGGTGTGTCGAGACCACACGGGAGCATATTTGGGGTCCTCGGTGGCTGTTTATCATGGCATAACGGATCCCGCTACTTTGGAGACACTAGCGTGCAGGGAGGCACTTGCTCTTGCAGAGGATCTTCAGGTGACAAATATGATGATTGCCTCGGATTGCAAAGGAGTGGTACAAGATATAAATGAAGGATCAGGTGGAGCGCACTCGGCCTCGGCCATTGTACATGAAATATCACTTCGGAGAAACTTTTTCAATTCGGTAGTTTATGTTTTCGAGTGTAGAAATCATAATTTCGAGGCTCACAATCTCGCCAAATTCGCTTGTAACTTAGGAGTTGGTCGGCATGTTTGGTTGGGAACACCCCATGACCAATGCCATGTACCTATGAACATTGCTATTGCTT
Source organism: Aegilops sharonensis (assembly GCA_904067115.1). Taxonomy (NCBI): domain Eukaryota; kingdom Viridiplantae; phylum Streptophyta; class Magnoliopsida; order Poales; family Poaceae; genus Aegilops; species Aegilops sharonensis. The sequence continues at coordinate 815,556,699 of LR880969.1, read as the reverse complement.
AATAAAGTGGCGAGATTTCTCAAAAAAAAAAACCTGGCGCGAACCAACCTGTGGTTGGATTGTTTAGCTAGATAGACAGTGGTATCTTCAACCCACCAGGGTTCAAATCCTGATGCTCGCAACATTACTATCTTACTGGCTTACAATAAATTTCACCAATTTATATATTGAATCCATTGTGTTCGCTGAAATGGCGCATGGATCTGGCATTAGGTGTACTGTCACTGCCTCGCCAGAGGCGGGTGCGGTCCGTCTGGGGTCCAAATGCGAGTAAGGACACCTAAACCTTCTATTGGCGTGCCGAGCATCGTGACGCTCCATGGACCTCGTCCGACGAGAACGTGGCACAGCGTGCCCGCCGTGCGAGGCGGCGGCAGCAGCCCTGGCGGTGGTGGACGTCATGAGGCGGAGTCGCATTCTCCAACGCCCAGTATGACGCAGCAGTCCGGACGCCACAACCGCGTCATGGTGGACGTCGCCCCGCTCGTGTCCCATGTCCTACTCTACCTTGCCGGCGCCCGAACCAACACTCTGAGGGGCATAGCCAGCCGCCGGACATGGGCACGGCGGAGCCGGACGAGTTCCGCTTAAAGATCACTCTGTTACATGCAATAATATTGATTTGAGGTTTTTAATTTGAGTTATCCGAATGTAGAATGCATTTTTTTAGGCGTGACCGGTCACTGTGTCGCGGACAAGAAAGTATTAGTGGGACTCATACTTCTGTTTGGTGGACAAGAAAGTAAATAAAATGAGTAAACAAAGGCAGCCGCCCGATGTACGATGGACGGTGGGATGGATGGTAAAAATCAAGACCCCTTTTTTTCCTACTCTTCGTCGAAATCGAAAGAAGAAAGAAAAAGGAGAAACGAAAAATCCCGTTCAACTTTAAACCGCTCTTGCCCTCGCCCTTCTCCACCGCCGCCGCCGCCGCCGCCGCCGCCGTCATGCCGCCGCGCCCCCGGGGCAGGCGCGCGTCTCCTCCGGTGCTGATCCTGGAGGACGAGGACCTCGATTTCGAGGTCAGCTACAGCGAAGGGGAGGGCGGGGAAGACGGGGGAGGATCGGATTCCTCGTCGTCGTCGTCGGGGGAGGAGCCGGAGGAGGGAACGGACGTAGAGGACGGCGAAAGATCGGATGAGGGGGAGGAGGAGGAGCAGGAGGAGCAGGAGGAGGGGGAGCAGGAGGAGAGCGTCGCGGAGGGATGCGGGCCGGCCGTGCAAGCTAGGGTTCCCGGCGGCGCGGCGGCGGAGAGGGCGGCCAGCGCCCCCACCTGCCCCGTGTGTATGGAGCCCTGGACCTCCGAAGGCGAGCATCGCATCAGGTGAGGCCGAATCGCTTGCTGATTCTTGCCAGGGTCGCGTCTGCTAGGTAGTACTAGCCGTCACAAGAACAGGGGTGCTGTTGGTGTTTGTTTCCAAGTAACAATGGTTACTTACTGGGTTGCAAGAAAATGGGAACCTACAATGTTCTAAAGGTACTACATAATTGCACATTAGCGCCATGGTCGACGTTGCCTTGAATTTTGACGGTTCCTCATGTAATCCTGGTTTTTGTTTCCAATGCTCTGTGGATTCGGTGTGCAGATGTCTGTTGACTGAAATTGTACAAGATTTCATTTTGGTTGGTCTGGGGATACGGCGTGTAAATGCTGACTAGGTGATATACTCTATGCTGTAGTTGCATTCCTTGCGGGCATGTCTACGGCAGATCTTGCCTGGAGAGGTGGTTAACGCAGCGTGGTAACGCTAGTGCGACGGTACGTGTGCCGAATGGTTTTTTCGTTTGGAATAACAGCGTGTGCATACATGTCCTTCTGCGCAATCAGCCAATCACACTGTCCATTGTGTTGTTTGCTAGTGCCCTCAATGTGGAAGAAGGTTCAAACATAAGGACATTATCAACATCTATGCACCGGAGGTTGCTGTTCCAAATAATGATCTTGAGAAGGTTGGGTTTGTTTCTCCACTGTGTCTGTATATTTTGTTTTGGCCGCGATCTGAACATCTTTGCTTGTCTGCAGCAATTATGGTTTTGCAGGCAAAAGCTCGAATCCCTTGAGGAAGTGGTAAGCAATTTCCTTATGCTACCCGCGAGCTTCTTTAGTTGCTCACCATGTGCAAAATGCTGTTCTCTTTCTAGTTTGTATTAGTAAGTTCCTGCTAACATAATTTTTTTCTTGTCTTAAGGTCCTGAAACAAGGGAAGCTGCTTGACGAGATAATTTCTGAGAAGGTATGCTATAGGGTTTAGCAATCTTTGCTGCTTATTGCATGCCCCAAATTCTAAACGATTAAAATTGTGTCAAGTGCATAGTGTCACTAGATAGTATGTTTGCACCTGTTATTCAGGTACTGTAATAATATACAAAGAAGGTATTAGATGTTCTTCATATTGAACTAATACATCTCTCATCTTGCTTTATTCATCGATTGTTCCTGCATCAGAAAATTAACGTAGCAATGATCAATAGTTGTCACACTTGTGAGAGACTTATGCCTTCATTTTCTTATGTGTGTGCCTTGCAGAATCACAGGTCAGCTGATGTTGGTGTCTCAAAAAGACAGGTAATACCATTTAAAATTTTCAATGATTAATGACACCACATGAGTGTATATGCCAAATCTTCTTCCTCTGCTTTGTAGAAAATAGCAGAGCACTCAGATGGAAGAACATATCTGGAACCGTCAGCCTCAGCCAGTGCAGCCTCAGCTTCTGGTAACAGTTGCCGTTTTGTTTTACTGGTAAATATTTGTACAAAGTGCTATTTTCAGCTGCAAACATTCAGCCTATACTATGTACGACATGTTTTACTGATAATGGATGTCTGGTATTCTTGTCTGATCTGAAACATATGGTCATTTTAGTTTTAGTAAAAGCAACATCGAGGTAGAAATTGGGTTGGGCAGGGAATTCATGATTCTGGCCCAGCTTCTGTTAGATATGTAAATTGAAAAATGTTTGGTCAACTATGATTATTTTGTTTCAAATAACAAATATAAACCTTGTTTTGTTTGCATGTTATGGTTTAGGAGGTTGAACAGGATATTAAGACTCATAATATGTACCCATCTTATTTTTTGTGACTAAGGAAGCTTAAACTGTTGGTTGTGTTGATTGTCAGATCTTAGAACAGTTTTCACTTGGTCATGAAAATGTGTGATCTGCACATAGGAACTTGACCCCACCCCAACCCCGCGAAAAAGAACTTGGTGGAACTGATGGCTGTCTAATTTTTTTATGGCTTAGAACCATCACACATGAGGTGATCTATCACCCAGTACAGAATACTCCAGTTTTGTCCCATCCCATGTGTACCTTTTGTGAATAATTGAAATATATTAAAGCAAAGTGGCACCAAATGCTTAGCTAGTGTCGAAAGACCTTCATAATTTGGACTGCTAATTCTCGTGGATTATCTGTTTGTTTGAAACTGCTGTGCATTGACAACATACTTCTTCCATCAATTTTGCAGTTGGATTCTGGCTGGATTTATCTCTTTCCAAATTTAATCTAGCCATTCTTGTAATTTCTTTACCATGCTATACAGAAGGAATTATCTTTTGATGGTGCTCGAGTCATGGGCATAGATGCATCTAACCAAATAATACTTGCTTCTGGGAAGGCGCCTGGTGTGGGTGGAGAACATGTTCTTAGAAAGGTATATTTAGATCGCGTTTTTTCCCCCAAATTAATGGATATCACCACTAAAATTTTGAAACACCTTATTGTGATTTTTCAATGTCAAGCAGATTAGCATGCTATCCAGCCATGAAGCACGTACAATACAGCTTCCTCCTGATACTAAAGTTGTCAAGGACATATGTATCTTGCCTGGTGGCTCTGCTCTTTTTGCATCACTAGGCAGAAGGCTCTCACTCTTTAGGTTTGTCTTGAATTTTTTTTATGACAAATGGTGGTTCTTCTGTTTTACTGTCGCGTCTAAGTTAGTTTTACCATTATTTCTTTTGAACACTAATCGTTATATTTGAATCCAGCATGACGACCAACAGTGTTGTTCTTCAATGTAATTTACCGGTAATTATCTGACCTTCCAATCTTCAACACCTAATGTTTTGTATTTTGAATGGGCAAATTAGGTGAACCAATTTCAGATAATGACATCATGACCTAATGCTCATCACACTACCTTGCAGGTTCCTGCTTGGTCATGTTCAGCACATGACTCTGATTCACGTTGCGTTTATGCTGGCTTGCAGGTTCACCCTATCCGGATCTTAAGCTTATTGTATTTTGATACCCTTTGCAAGATTTACATGAATGTCCTTGTTGTGTTCTGCAGGATGGCAGGGTTTTGGTATATGATACTCGTCAGCCTTCAAGACCCTTGCATTCCATGGCGGGGCTATCTAAACATCTGGTCCATACACTCCACTCTGTCACTGATAACAGCGGTTCCAGAAAGGTTCTTTCAGCTTCTGCTATAGGGCCTTGCATGTGGGATGCTGATGGCGATCAAAGCAGGTATGTGACACAGGGATGGTTCAAAAGCATTAATACTATGTGCTTCTTATCATTACTGATGTCGATTGGCGTTCGCCTAGGACTGCCTTTGCAACTTTGCCGATCTGCGAATCGGTTTTGGTTCTCATGTATGTTGTCGTTGGTTTTTCTCAGTCCGAAGCTACTACTAGAGGATGATAACCAACGCGTCTGCTTCTCCCTTGCGTGTGCCCCTCCATCGAGCGATCTGTTGGTGGCCTCCTACCGGCCCAAGGCCGATTACTCATCAGGAGACGCCGGTGCTCCATCTCAAGCGTACCTATCACAGACATCGACGCAATCTGGTGCAGGAAAACTGGGGCAGCACACCGTCATCAGGAGGACAGGCAACGCATCCTTCGCCGAGGGCAGCACATGCCACTCCACGGTAAGCGAAGTGCGCATGTGCAAATCGGCAATCGTACCTTGCGGGAACGACAAGCATCTATTCGCCTACGGGGACGAGTCACACCGCGGTGTCCTGACCTGGCGACTACCTTACCTTGAGGTCCACTCTGGCCTGATACCCCACCGTCAGCCGATCCTCGACCTAAGGTATGCAGGAAGTCGCGTTGGAGGTGGGTACCTTGGGTGCCTGAGCGACGATAAGTTGCAGGTTTACAGAGTTGATAGATAGGTAAAATGGCAGCAGGGATCCAACAGTCATCATAACTTCAGTTCGCGATGATTAGCTCTCTCCTAATTATGCGGTATGACTCAACAGTCCTTTTGCTGTGTACAAAGTAGAACAGCTAGTTGTATATGTACCGTGATGTTGTGATGTACTCCCTCAGTCCCAAAAAAGCTTGTCTTAGATTTGTCTAGATACTTGTGTATCTAGACATGTTTTAGTGTTGGATACATCCATATCTAGATAAATACAAGACAAGCTTTTTGGGACGGAGGTAATACAAATTAAAGGCAGCGATGTTTATTTCTTACCATGGAAGTGAGAAGATGATTGTTGCTAGTATAACTTGTGCACCTGCAGTGAGACGCTGTTGTAAGTTGTATGAGGAAACTCAGGTGAGGTTTTCATGATGAACATTGCTTGTTTAATTTGCCTCTTCCTATTATTATTAGCATGTCTCCTTGCTTTTGTTTCCTTTTATTCTACAAGCAAATTGTCTGCATTTATACATCCCGGCCATGTATAGGCAAAGGAACAAACATTAACATTTTTATTGAGCTTATACAGTTTCCCCTGTTCTTTCCATCACCATCACCTAAAACCACCATTGCTGGGAAACCTAATTGCATAAGCATTACTATACAAGAACTAGAGTCCCTCCTGCCCAACTATGCATATAAGTTTTGGGCTTTCGGCGATAAAGGTACATTATTCTCAAGAGAAGGAAAACAAAGACCTAACAAGGTTGTTATTCATGGTGCATGTGCTTTGACAGTCCTGCTCGTTTTGTCTTTCCGATGTCACCATACCCTACTAGCATTGGAAGCATTTTATTCAGGTCTTTATTAACTTTGAAACACCTTGAATTGCTCACTAGGCAACCAACTTCTGAAACTCTACGAAGCGAGGACACACTATGCCCCACCAACACTATGCCTAAACGGAGGATCTCCACATCCTCCCCTTGAATGAGATCACGATGATGGAAACATCATCATGGTACTTCCTCCTTTCGCCATGGGATATCTTGAGCAGTTCATGGTAGTCCATACCTGAAAATCAATAGGCATGTGAAGTTACAAACAATTTCGAAAGACTGGTTTGTGCAGGCAGGCTTGTGTTGTGCAAAGTTAGAGGTGGTTGCTCACCGGCCTTCCTTGCAGCCCGAAGTAACACTTCTCGGATGAGATGCTCAGCAGGATTGCCCTTGGGACACGCAGCTGTGAACATCTCTACCTCATCAACCACCTCTTTGTTGGTGAAATACTGATAGAGCCCGTCAGACGACAACACCAGGAACTTGTCGTTTGGACCGATGCGGTGGTGGCGCAGTGATGGGATGCAATTGATGTAGGGGTCCTTCCCGATGTAATCAATCTTGAAGGCCCCTAACAACATACTGTTCCACTTTGGCTGCCAAGTAAAAAATGAGCATCCCTTGAATTATTAGGTGTGCAGATTGACATTTCAGGAAACTTTGATGACTCTCCATATATTAGCATATGCAAGGAACATGCAGCAAACTATGTTGCTCACGGTTTCAATGGCTTTCATATTTGCATGATGTGATGCATGAATTGCAAGTCACATTTCACAGTTTTTAGGTTCTTCAGCAACATGCATGGCAGGAACAACACTATTGTTGAGATAATGTTGGACTACCACTAATCAAGTATATGAATGAATTAAAGGGCCTACGCATGACGCAAACAACTTATCTCATGGAATTAACTGGAAACACGGACTTCTAGTCCTTGAGCGCTAGACTGATAGCATGTTGTTCAGAATAAGTGCACTTTTCCTATGCATCATAGAGTACATTATTTAGCAATTTCATAATGTGGCATCATAATAGTCTAGCAGAAACATTACATTGACAATGGTTGGAGATGTGCTTGAATATGCTTGCTGGAGTAGAAAAGAGACATTGTTTGATTGGTGTGTACCTCCTTGAGGTAGCCAGCCCCGAATGCTCTGGTGATGTTGAGTTTCCCCTTCACTCTGCCGTGGATGATGACGTTGCGATCATTATGTTCATCCCTGATCCTCTTTACCTCCTGTATCACCCAGATTCCAACAAGCACAACTTAATAATGATCAAAACACAAATAAATGCATCACATTAAGGATGGTATAATTAAGAGGGTGTGTACATACCTCCTCCACAGAGGTACTGTGTTCATCGTTGAGCTGCACAGACTGTAGGCCATCCATGATCTCGGCCTTCAAGTGCTGCAGATCCTTCCGTGTCGCCTTGCCGAGGATGTTATTAAGATCGGGATCCCGCCTCGTCGCCAACACGGCACGACTGTCCCCGACATTCATCACATACACGTCCTCGCCCTTCATTAGCATCACTAGCACACATGACCCCATCAACCCAATCTCTGGGTTTTCGGTCGCACCCTCCTCTGCTGCCTTGAAAAATGCCTCCTCCGTTGCACTCAGCGCTTGATCCAGCGCCCTGAGGACTTTCTGGTGCATCGTCGGGCCGCCCCCAGACATGGCAGAATTGTCCTTCTCTGGATGTTCTATCCGACCCCTCTTCGCCGGCTTACGCTCAAATTCCGGACTATGATCGCCTCCATTAAGGGAAAAGAGATGATCAGAAGCGGCTGTCAGTTCATTGCACTGCATGCTGTCCGAGAGCACAACCTTGAGTGCGTGGTGCACGGCGACGTGGAGGTTCGCAAAGAGGTAGTCGGTCGCATCTGGACCGAAGAAGCCATCATAAATCCCCACGAACACCCACCCACTCTCCTCTGAGACCGCCACCTGGAACCGGTCCTCGCCGGCCATGCCCTGAGCCCACTGCACATTATCGCTCGGTGGCGAGCGGTGATCCCCATCCCCAAAGGAATCCATATTTGACAACTCAGTAGGACCCTTTGATAGGAGGCTATTGCGTGGCACCCTGAAATCAATCCTGGAGCCGGTTGTGGCCAAAGATTTGACGAGAGGCCGCTCATTGCAACATTGAGAGCCTGTGGCGCCGTGGTCAACCATGAGATGAGAAACACTGTCCTGGTGACTAACAAAGGATGAGGATGATGAGAAGGAGTGGTCTAGCATACCGGACATGAAGGCCCGCCTTGGCAGCTGGTTGGAGATAGTGGATAGGGTGCTGGATGAATCCAAGAAGTGTTTAGACAAGGACGACCTGGCTGGTGTGGCCTGGAGTGGTGCAGCGGCGAAGGAGCATGAGTTCTTAACGGTGCACGCAGATGATTGCGCCCCCCTCAACTCATTAAGCAAGCGGAACGACGGCATTGATGATGACGTCGCTTGGTTGGCGTTGATGGCCGCTCCAGATAAAGAGAAGAAGGGTATTTTCGATGAGAACACATTAGCCATTGAGGACTTGTCGAAGGCGACGACTATTGGCACATAATTGAAGGAGCACCCATGGATGTCGCCGGGTACTGGGTCCGATGAGACAGCCGGCGCATAGGTGTCACCGGAGAAGCATGTGTATTTGGAGATGCCATTGCCCATATTGTTTTCTTTGGTTTGGGATTTGGGGGACCGACGGAATGGAGGGGACGGATGAGTTAAACTTTTGGGAAAGAAGGGGTCGAAGAGTAGTTTTGGATTTGATTATAGTTGGAGTTGGGCGACGCAGTATAGGGCAATCCCTCCTTAGAGTGAATATGGTGGCTTTCTTGCTTCTATTAACCTATAACTTACTTGAAGGTGGTGTTGCTAGAATTTCTTCCTAGTTGGGACTTGAGAAACCATGGCACACTCCTATGGTTATGGAGAAGTTTGGGATGAACTGAAATGGCCTCACTTCCTGTTTATATATAACTTAGAGCGCATTTCAGACAATTAAATTGTATATCTTCATAGAAGATATCTTGATTTATTGATAGATAGCGGTTTGATTTCTTGAAGATACGATGACGGACAGTGTGTTTGTTCTGAGGCGTGGACGTTCAGTTTCAACGCTAAGGAACTTGCTAGCGACATAATTTGATGGTTGACAGGTCACACGTGCTATCTACATCATGCAACGTGGATAGAGGACGAGTGGTATACCGTCATTACAGATGTATTTTTGTCGCATTTGAATAGTGTGCTTTATGAATACTTCAAATTTGGTTTAGCCGCTTGCGACAGGGTCAATGAATGGCATGCACCGCTTACGATGCCGTTTGGAGTAGTAATGTTCTAACTTAGCAAAACCGATCTTCAATAAATGAGACATATTACTACACTGAATTTATTGTAAGATTCAATTCTCGTATGCCCCTGCATAGGAAAAAGGAACCCCCCTTGCATCTGTAGACACCAAGTTGCACGGAGGGGGAGGGGGCCGAGCCACCCTGTCTGTAGACACCAAGTTGCCTGCAAACAAGTGAAAAAAGGAACGCCCTTGCATCTATGGCATAGAGGCCAGCCGTGTCTATGGATTGTGGGCCTAAGGATATGGTAGACCATAGAGGCATGCGTTATCATGCCCGTCGGTTTTGAGGATGTCTCAACCAAAAAAAAGATGCAAAATATTTACAAAAAAATATGTTTGTAGAAATATTTGATCTACATAAATTGTTCATGAATAAGTGCATTTAACAACCGCATTTCAAGAACCTCTGATCAATTCAGGGTGAAAAAATACATCAAAATGTACCATTACTTTACATATTATACAACCGACACGAGTTATGAAATATATTATGGTAAAGCATCCACAAAAGGAAGTAGATGGCACCACAAGATCAGGCATACCTTAATACGATTATTGCACAATGAACATACGCTTCTTAAACCAAAACAGAGAATGGTATGCTTTACCATAATATCTTTTACTCAATTCACAAAACCTACCTAAAAGAGTCCATAAATGAAGCAGTTGAGCCTGCCTATAACTACATGCCACTTCATCAAATCACATTTCGATAAAAGCACAAGAAAAATGAGTGACCATAACAACTAAGATGCATGCAAATAGGCCCGACCCTAGGGGGTGGAGCTCCTATCGCTCACGGAACCGTCTCGTGTGGGTCGGCCCAGCGAGCGACTTGGTCGCTCGCTCCTCCCTTCTCTCGCTCACTCCTTTTCCTCACTCGATTGCTTCATTGTGCAACGTTCAAAACAATTACTGGTTGACTATGAAAAATAAATATGGATCCAAACACATCATGAATTTTAAAAAAGTTCATGAATTTGAAAAACCCATGATTCAAAAAGATTATAGATTGAAAAAACATACATGGATTTGAAAAAGTTCATGGATTTCAAGAAAACTGAAAAAGTATATTGATTTGGGGGAAAAATCATTGATTTGAATTTTTTTCACAAACTCCCCAAAAGTTCATCAATTAGAAACAAGTTCAGCGAACTTGAAAAAGTTCATCAAATTTGAAAAAAATTAAATTGAATTTTGAAAAAAAAAGTTTATGG
>LR880969.1:815440758-815454695 GCA_904067115.1 Aegilops sharonensis | reverse complement strand
TCTATCTTAGCATTAACAGTATTCAAGAAGGGTCTACCGAATATAATGGGACAAAAGTCATGTTGTGGGGAACTAAGAACAAGGAAATCAGCAGGATATTTAACCTTCCCACACAAGACTTCAACATCTCTAACAATCCCAACTAGTGAAATAGTATCTCTATTGGCAAGCTTGATAATAACATCAATACCTTCCAATTCAGCGGGTGTAATATCATGCATAATTTCTTTATATAGGTCATAGGGTATTGCACTAGCACTAGCACCCATATCACATAAGCCATGATAACAATGATCTCCTATTTTAACAGAAATAACAGGCATGCCTACAACAGGTCTATGTATCTTAGCATCTGGTCTAGCAATATTAGCAGCCTGTTCACAGAAATAAATAACATGCCCATCTAAATTTTCATCTAAGAGATCTTTAACCATAGCAATACTAGGTTCAACTTTGATTTGCTCAGGAGGTGTATAAGTTCTAGTATTACTCTTACGAACAACAGTCGTAGTTTTAGCATGATCCTTTATCCTAATAGGAAAAGGAGGTTTCTCAACATAAGTAGTAGGAACAATAGGATCATCATAAGTGATAGTCTTTTCTTCAAATTTAATAGGTGCAACTACTTTTTCTTCAATGGGAGGATTATATTTAAACCACTTTTCCTTAGGGAGATCAATGTGAGTAGCAAAAGATTCACAAAAAGCAGCTACTATCTCAGAGTCAAGCCCATACTTAGCGCTAAATCCACAAAAAGCATCGGTATCCATAAAAGATTTAACACAATCAAACTTAGGTGTTATACCTGAATCCTTACTATCGTCGGAACCCCAATCTTCAGAGTTGCGTTTAATTCTTTCCAATAAATCCCACTTGAATTCAATAGTCTTCAGCATATAAGAACCAGCACAGGAAGTATCGAGAATGTGGCGATCATTGGGAGAAAGTCGAGCATAAATTTTTTGAATAATCATTTCTCTTGAGAGCTCATGATTGGGGCATGAATATAACATTTACTTAAGCCTCACCCAAGCTTGAGGGATGCTTTCTCCTTCGCGAGGCCAGAAATTATATATGTAGTTATGATCACGATGAACAAGATGCATAGGATAGAACTTCTGGTGAAATTCCAACTTCAATCGTTTATAATTCCAAGATCCCGTATCATCACATAGCCTATACCATGTCAATGCATCTCCCTTCAAAGATAAAGGGAAGACCTTCCTTTTGCAACATCATCAGGAATACCTGCAAGCTTAAATAATCCAGAAACTTCATCCACAAAGATAAGGTGTAAATCGAGATGCAATGTTCCATCACCTGCAAAGGGATTAGCTAGCAGTTTCTCTATCATACCCGAAGGAATCTCAAAGTAAATATTTTCAGTAGGTTCAGTAGGTTGAGGAGCAACTCTTTGCTCTATTGGTCGGGGTGAAGATACCCCGAAGTAGCCCCTCAAAGGATTAGTTTCCATAGTAACAAGTGACAGAAAATTTCAGCGCACTATATAAATGTTTCCTTACCAAGTTCCACTCACCAAATGCGCTTCACTCCCCGGCAACGGCGCCAGAAAAGAGTCTTGATGACCCACAAGTATAGGGGATCTATCGTAGTCCTTTCGATAAGTAAGAGTGTCGAACCCAACGATAAGCAGAAGGAAATGATAATCGGTTTTCAGTAAGGTTTTCTCTACAAGCACTGAAATTGTAGGTAACAGATAGTTTTGTGATAAGATAAATGGTAACGGGTAACAAGAAAAGAAAGTAAATAAAGTGCAGCAAGGTGGCCCAATCCTTTTTGTAGCAAAGGACAAGCCTGGACAATTTCTTATAATGAGAAAAGCGCTCCCGAGGACACATGGGAATTATCGTCAAGCTAGTTTTCATCACGCTCATATTATTCGCGTTCGGTACTTTGATAATTTGATATGTGGGTGGACCGGTGCTTGGATACTGCCCTTACTTGGACAAGCTTCCCACTTATGATTAACCCCTATTGCAAGCATCCGCAACTACAAAAGAAGTATTAAGGTAAACCTAACCATTGCATTAGACATATGGATCCAAATCAGCCCCTTACGAAGCAACACATAAACTAGGGTTTAAGCTTCTGTCACTCTAGCAACCCATCATCTATTTATTACTTCCCAATGCCTTCCTCTAGGCCCAAATAATGGTGAAGTGTCATGTAGTCGACGTTCACATAACACCACTAGAGGAGAGACAACATACATCTCATCAAAATATCGAATGAATACCAAATTCACATGACTACTAATAGCAAGACTTCACCCATGTCCTCAGGAACAAACGTAACTACTCACAAAGCATAATCATGTTCATAATCAGAGGATTATTAATATGCTTTAAGGATCTGAACATATGATCTTCCACCAAGTAAACCAATTAGCATAAACTACAAGGAGTAATCAACACTACTAGCAACCCACAGGTACCAATTTGTGGTTTTGATACAAGATTGGATACAAGAGATGAACTAGGGTTTTGAGAGGAGATGGTGCTGGTGAAGATGTTGATGGAGATTGACCCCCTCTCGATGAGAGGACCGTTGGTGATGACGATGGTGATGATTTCCCCCTCACGGAGGGAAGTTTCCCCGGCAGAACAGCTCCGCCGGAGCCCTAGATTGGTTCCGCCAAGGTTCCGCCTCGTGGCGGCGGAGTTTCGTCCCGTAAGCCTGCCTATGATTTTTTCCAGGGTAAAAGCCTTCATATAGCAGAAGATGGGCACCAGAGGGCCACCAGGGGCCCAGGAGACAGGGGGGCGCGCCCAGTAGGGGCAGGCGCGCCCCCACCCTCCTGGCCAGGGTGTGGGCTGTTGGAAATATGCCCTAGAGGCAATAAAAAGTATTATTATTATATTTCCTTGTTCATGATAATTGTGTTTTATTCATGCTATAATTGTATTATCCGGAAATCGTAATATACGTGTGAATGCATAGACCACAATATGCCCCTAGTGAGCCTCTAGTTAACTAGCTCGTTGATCAACAGATAGTCAAGGTTTCCTGACTATGGACATTGGATGTCGTTGATAACGGGATCACATCAAGAATGATGTGATGGACAAGACCCAATCCTAAGCATAGCACAAGATTGTGTAGTTCGTTTTGCTAGAGCTTTTCCAATGTCAAGTATATTTTCCTTTGACCATGAGATCGTGTAACTCCCGGATACCGTAAGAGTGCTTTGGGTGTACCAAACGTCACAACGTAACTGGGTGACTATAAAGGTGCACTACAGGTATCTCCGAAAGTATTTGTTGGGTTGACACGGATCGAGACTGGGATTTGTCACTCCGTATGACGAAGAGGTATCTCTGGGCCCACTCGGTAATGCATCATCATAATGAGCTCAAAGTGACCAAGTGTCTGGTCACGGGATCATGCATTACGGTACGAGTAAAGTGACTTGCCGGTAACGAGATTGAACGAGGTATTGGGATACCGACGATCGAATCTCGGGCAAGTAAAATACCGATTGACAAAGGGAATAGTATACGGGGTTGATTGAATCCTCGACATCGTGGTTCATCCGATGATATCATCGAGGAGCATGTGGGAGCCAACATGGGTATCTAGATCCCGCTGTTGGTTATTGCCCGAGAGCCATCTCGGTCATGTCTGCATGTCTCCCGAACCCGTAGGGTCTACACACTTAAGGTTCGGTGACGCTAGGGTTGTATGAATATGAGTATGCAGCAAACCGAATGTTATTCGGAGTCCTGGATGAGATCCCGGACGTCACGAGGAGTTCCGGAATGGTCCGGAGGTAAAGATTTATATATGGGAAATCTTATTTTGGTCGCCGAAAAAGTTTCGCACTTTATCGGTATTGTTCCGAGAGTGCCGAAAGGGGTCCGGGGGTCCACCGGGGGGGGGGGGGGTCCACCTGCCCCGGGGGGCCACATGGGCTGTAGGTGGTGCGCCTTGGCCTATATGGGCCAAGGGAACCAGCCCCAAGAGGCCCATGCGCCAAGGAGACTTGGGGAGGGGAGAGTCCTAAAAGGGGAAGGCACCTCCGAGGTGCCTTGGGGAGGATGGACTCCTCCCCCCCTTGGCCGCACCCCTTCCTTGGTGGAAGGGGCAAGGCTGCGCCCTCCCCCCTCTCTCTTGCACCTATATAAAGGGAGGGGAGGGAGGGGTGGCCGCACCCTGAAAGCCTGGCGCCTCCCTCCTCCCTGCAACACCTCCTCCTCCTCCCGTAGTTGCTTAGCGAAGCCCTGCCGGAGTTCTGCTGCATCCACCATCACGCCGTCGTGCTGCTGGATCATCATCAACCTCTCCTTCCCCCTTGTTGGATCAAGAAGGAGGAGAAGTCATCCGCTCCGTACGTGTGTTGAACGCGGAGGTGCTGTCCGTTCAGCACTAGGTCATCGGTGATCTGAATCACGGCGAGTACGACTCCATCATCCCCGTTCCATTGAACGCTTCCGCACGCGATCTACAAGTGGTATGTAGATGCAATCACTCTCCGATGACTCGTTGCTTAGATGAACTCATAGATGGATCTTGGTGAGACCGTAGAAATTTTTTTATTTTTCTGCGACGTTCCCCTACATGGGCCCTCTCTGGTTTTTTTCACTCAATAATTCTTATTAATTCCAAAAATGACTTCCATGGAGTTTCAGGATATTTGGAGCTGTGCAGAAAAGGTTTCCAATATTTGTTCCTTTTCCAGCCAGAATTCCAGCTGCTAGCATTCCCCCTCTTCATGGTAAACCTTGTAAAATAAGAGAGAATAGCCGTAAGTATGGAGATATAATGTGTAATAACAGCCCATAATGCAATAAATATTGATATTAAAGCATGATGCAAAATGGACGTATCAAACATGAATTCCCGGAAGGGTTTAAACCTGTGAACATCGAATCATATGATGGGACACCATACCCTGCGGTATGGATTGAGGATTTTCTCCTCCATATTCATACGGCCCACGGTCATTATCTTCACTGCATCAAATACCTCCCGCTAAAACTCAAGGGACCTGCTCGGCACTGGTTGAACAGTTTGCCCGAAAACTCAATTGGCAGCTGGGAAGACTTGGAAGACGCCTTCCTAGACAACTTCTAGGGTACATTTGGCCGATCTCCGGATGCCGACGACTTAAGTCACATAGTTCAACAGCCTGGAGAGTCAACCAGGAAATTTTGGACTAGGTTCTTAGATAAAAAGAACCAGATCGTCGACTGTCCGGATGCCGAAGCCCTAGCGGCCTTTAAACATAGCATCTGTGGCGAATGGCTCGCCCGACACCTCGGCCAAGAAAATCCGAAGTCTATGGCAGCCCTCACGACGCTTATGACCCGCTTCTACGCGGGCGAGGATAGCTGGCTAGCCCGTAGCAATAAAAATACAAGCGAACCTGGCACTTCTGAAGCCAGAAATAGCAATGGCAAGCCCCGACGCAATAGACACAAGCATCAAAGCAACGGTGACAACACCAAGGACACGGCGGCCAACGCCGGATTCAGTGGCTCTAAGTCCGGTCAGCGGAAGAAGCCACATAAAAGAAACAATCCGGGCTCGTCCAGCTTGGACTGCATACTCGATCGTCCATGTCAAATCGACGGCACTCCTGATAAACCAACCAATCATAGCAACAGATATTGTTGGGTTTTTAAACAGGTCGGCAAATTAAATGCCGAGAACAAGGAGAAGGGGTCGCAAAAAGAGGACGATGACAAGGAGCCCTGGCCACCGAACACAGGGGGACAGAAGAAGTCCCGCCCCCAAAGTTAAAACGGTGAACATGATATATGATACCCATATCCCCAAGAGGGAGCGCAAGCGCACGCTCAGGGACGTCTACGCGAGGAGCCAGTCGCCCCAAAGTTCAACCCATGGTCGTCCTGCCCGATCACTTTCGATCGCAGGGACCATCAGACCAGTATCCGTCATGGCGGTTCAGCCGCATTGGTCCTCGACCCAATAATTGATGGATTCCACCTCATGCGAGTCCTCATGGACGGTGGCAGCAGCCTGAACCTTCTATATCAGGATACAGTGCGCAAAATGGGCATCAATCCATCCAGGATCAAGCCCACAAAAACTACATTTAAAGGAGTTATACCAGGTGTAGAGGCCTGTTGCACGGACTCAATCACATTGGAAGTTGTCTTCGGATCTCTAGACAACTTCCGAACGAAGAGTTGATCTTCGACATCGTCCCCTTCCGCAGTGGCTATCACGCCCTGCTCGGATGAACTGCATTTGCTCGATTCAATGCGGTGCCACAATATGCTTATCTCAAACTTAAGATGCCCGGACCACGCTGTGTCATAACAGTCAATGGAAACACAGAGAGCTCCATCCATACTGAGGAGCACTCCGCCGCTCTGGCAGCAGAGGTACAGAGCGGCCTAATTCGGCGGCCAAGTTCCCGGACACTGTCAAACGAGTCGGACTACTCTGCAGCAGGACAGTCCAACTCGTCAAGAGCTCGACTAGCAATTTGGCCTCTGTCTCAATCCCGACCAAATGGCGGCGTACGTACCGCGCTTACATAACTACACACTCAACATACCATGGGCATAGACGGAGGCATAACGTTATTTTAGCCCATTATAGGGCTCACACACATACATTTTCCTTTTCCTTCTTACCATTTTTGTGCCTTTTTCAAAGGCTCCTCCCGACGGCCTAGTCATCGGTCCTTTCAAAGGATATATACATACCAAGGCGGGAAGCAGTATGGACGTGTGAGGGAATCTCTAGATGTTCTTACTGATGATCATTCTACTTGTCTTCGGGACCCGCACACAGCCCCCCTGGTCTTGGCAGGTTAAACAACCATATTGTTTATCGCACTATTTGTACAAATACGCTTTGACGTATTAATCAAATTACAATAAAAATAGTTTGCGGCCCAACTTATGTGGCATTAACTTGCTATTTCATTTTATTTCATTATTCTTATCGATTGCACCCATATACTTTGGTACGCTTTAAATTCGCCAGGGGCTTCATTATGCTCCATACTACGACAATAAAGTCCGAACACTTTTTACAATACAGTTCGGCACCCCGAATTGTAGCATTATATGCATTGGCTCCGAATCATGCCTTTGGTCAATAGTTGGGTTGCCCGGCTCATGTGCTTACTACCTTATGTTCCACTCTATCGGCTAGGGTAGTAAAGGGAGAACTACTGCGATTGTATCTCTGGTTTATCCGAGCAAACACCTCAGTAGAGAAAGCCGAAAACTGACTGTCATGATACGGCAAGAGCTGGTCAGCTATTCATAGGTTCAAAATCTTTTATGATTTCTTCCGCCTCGTGCGACGAATCGGCCTTTACCCGGCCAGGTGTCTACAACACCCTAGTTCGGATTAAATACTAACTAGGGGCTGCGCCTACATTTCTATTTTGTCAAACTCCTATGGCTAAGTGAGGGTGATAAAGCCACATAGTCCGATTGCCTGGTTCGTTGTGCTAAACACCTAAATTAAGGACCAAACTTTGGGATATAGTGTATTTAGATTCATCCCGAACACCCCTATACGACCTACGTGGGGGCTGAAGCTGATGACTGACCAACTCTCAGATTTAACAAAACGGCCGCACAGGATGTAAAATTTTAAATAACAGACATTATATTACATAACGGCTTTTTTCATAATACAGGAAGGGACAATAAGAACNCCCCTGGTCTTGGCAGGTTAAACAACCATATTGTTTATCGCACTATTTGTACAAATACGCTTTGACGTATTAATCAAATTACAATAAAAATAGTTTGCGGCCCAACTTATGTGGCATTAACTTGCTATTTCATTTTATTTCATTATTCTTATCGATTGCACCCATATACTTTGGTACGCTTTAAATTCGCCAGGGGCTTCATTATGCTCCATACTACGACAATAAAGTCCGAACACTTTTTACAATACAGTTCGGCACCCCGAATTGTAGCATTATATGCATTGGCTCCGAATCATGCCTTTGGTCAATAGTTGGGTTGCCCGGCTCATGTGCTTACTACCTTATGTTCCACTCTATCGGCTAGGGTAGTAAAGGGAGAACTACTGCGATTGTATCTCTGGTTTATCCGAGCAAACACCTCAGTAGAGAAAGCCGAAAACTGACTGTCATGATACGGCAAGAGCTGGTCAGCTATTCATAGGTTCAAAATCTTTTATGATTTCTTCCGCCTCGTGCGACGAATCGGCCTTTACCCGGCCAGGTGTCTACAACACCCTAGTTCGGATTAAATACTAACTAGGGGCTGCGCCTACATTTCTATTTTGTCAAACTCCTATGGCTAAGTGAGGGTGATAAAGCCACATAGTCCGATTGCCTGGTTCGTTGTGCTAAACACCTAAATTAAGGACCAAACTTTGGGATATAGTGTATTTAGATTCATCCCGAACACCCCTATACGACCTACGTGGGGGCTGAAGCTGATGACTGACCAACTCTCAGATTTAACAAAACGGCCGCACAGGATGTAAAATTTTAAATAACAGACATTATATTACATAACGGCTTTTTTCATAATACAGGAAGGGACAATAAGAACACTGCCCCACTACAATGCGGGATCCCTTCAGGACATCTTCAAAATACCGCTCGGGTGTGCGGTGCTCCTTGCCCGCGGGCGGTCCCTCGGTCGCAAGCTTCACAGCGTCGTCCATATTCGCCCACTGTATATTGACTCGGGCGAACGCCATTCGTGTGACAGCCTGATTTTTGGCCCTTTCTTTTTCTTTTGTTTTTTCGAGGTTTTTGCCTGGGTTTTCTTTTTCCGTGGCTTTGTGGTTTGGAAACTAAAGAAGATGCCCTCTTCTTTGTTTCCAGAGTGGCTTGCTATTCCCAAATCCAATCCTAGACCCTGTCATTTCCATCCTAGCCCAAATCCCAATATTCTTTTTATTGGGAATATTCCTTTCCTATTAAAGGAATACCTCCAATTGCCCTAGGTTGTGAAGCAACCTATATTTCCATCACTCCAAAAATTCCCAAATAATTCTCATAATTTTTTTGGGTCATATCTTGATCAAAAATGGCAAAAGTCTTCATTGCCATGTTCAAAAATAATTCCCCAATATTCCTTTTTCTATTCTTCCCTGAATGGCACTTTGTGAAGGAAGTGTCATTTATAGTTCTCCTATTGACTCCCAACCTTTTTGGGCATGTTTATATGTCCAAATGATTGCCTCATGATAAAGTTCAAATTTAGTTTCCTAGCTAATCTTCCTCAGTGAATTTTCAAAGTTTCTGTCAAACAGAAGGCTTTGTGAAGGAAGTACTAGCTAGGAGTACCCAAATGAGTTGAACTTTTTCACACTCCTTAATTTGCTCATATTAACCCCTTACAGCCATTTGCAGCCCCATACAATCATCTATGTGAGCACAGGAGCAAATCTTTGATTCTGGCAATATTTCCAGGTTGTGAAGCAAGTATATTTTATATTGCTTCAAAAACCCTGATAAATTACCAGATCATTCTTATACCCATAAAACATATTTCCACAAATTTTGGAATCATTTCATTGATCCATTTCACCACCATAATTATTCCAAGTTTCTGGACAGAAATGATATTTGTGAAGCAAGTGCTATTTTGGCTTGTCCATTTAGCATGATCTTTTTACAGAGTCATCATATCACCAAGTGACTAAGCTTTGCCCAATCTTAGATCATGTGGACACTCCATGTGAGTGCATCTTGATGATCTTCATTTCTGGACCAAGTATGCAGTTGTGAAGCAACTGCAGTAAAACTTTATCCTTTTACCCTCAAAACCTCCAGGATGAATGCACGTCGACAGTTAAACCTCCCAGACAAGCTAGTTTCTGATTTAACTTGCTGGTTTAAGCACAGAAAGTTACAAACACCTTCCTACTGATTTACTTTTGGAGCTAAGTGCAAATCTCTTATTTCCCCTGGACCGATTTATTTATGTAGTTGGACTAAGGGCACCAAGGTCATCCCAACGGACATGGTTGGCCCGACCAAAACATGGAGTTTGCTCCAGTACGCGTGGTGATCACGCTGATGTCATGCAAATGGCGTGCTCTGGACTCTTCCCAGCCCTGTGCCCGTCGTCTCCCTCATCTTCTCGATCCATGTCTAGTAGCTCCCCCGTGATGCCCTGAATCTCCCTGCGTCGATGGTTCATCACGATTCGCCTTAACTGCGCCTCTAGAACCATGCCCGTGCCATGTCCAGCCTCTGCCCGCCATTAAAGCTCGGTCGGGAGCTCGCCCGTGAGCTCCAGAGCCTTCCCCTGGCCTATATATGCATGCCCCGACCTCCTCCGCAGTTCCCAAGCCCCTCCTCGTCCCTCCTAGTCCACCGGAGCCCTCGGCCCCCTCCTCTTTTCGCCGGAGTTCGCCTCGGCCGCCGCGGTTCCTCTTTGGTTCCAGCGAGCTCGAGCCTCCTCTCCTCCTACCAAGTTGTCCACGAGGTTCCCCACCTCTCCGCGAGCCGCCCCAACCCCTTTCCTCTCACCGGAGTGCACCATGGCCGCGGCTTCTGCGTTCGGCCGCCGCCGTCGCGTCTCGGCCGCCTCTCCATCTCGGCCATCCGGAGCTCCTCGCGCCTCCCTGACCTTACCAGCGGCTTGCCCACGCCCCAGTGGTTCTTCTCCATCCCTCAGCCTCGCCGGAGTTTCCCTCAGCGCCGAGCTCCACCTCCTCCTGCACCGCCCCTGCCTTCCCATGGCGCCGCCCCTCCCCCCTGTTCCAAGCCTCCCCGGCGGCCGATCTTCGCCTTAACGGGTGCGGCGTGTCCTCGTGGCCGGAGCTGGCCTGGACCGGCCAGCCCCCTCGCCGCTTCCCTCCCTGCTCCCTGTCTGCTTCACGAGAGAAACAGACGCGAGCGGGAGGAAGGGGACGAGCGCCCCATGCGCCCAGCCAGCTGGCCAGGCGGGCCCCGCCTCCCCTCTCGGTCCCACCCGTCAGCCACACAAGGCGGCCCGCCTCTGCCCCTTTTGACCAGTCCACGCCACGTCAGCGTAAGTGGAAGCGTATTTCACAGATTACGTTTTCCATTTTTCTGTTTTGGCCTAGTTTGTAAAATAAAGTTTTACAGATAGGTCCCTGCCAGTAAAACCTCAATATCTTTTTAACCGTAACTCCAAATGAGGTGAAACCAACGCTCACTTCTTTGTCTCGTCGAGCCCTTTCTGTTGGTCATGATTTCACTATGCTTTGACACTGTGAAAATGACCATTATGCCCTTGCCCTTATTCAGCCCCCTCCAAGAGAGAATGTTTTCCGGCGATTCTTTCCGCGGCTTCACCGCACTTCTCCCCGGTGCCTTCTTCATCCCCAGGCAAGCCACAATACCCACTTGCATGATAATCATGCGGTAGACATGGTTTTCAACTTGAATATTTAATAAATGTTTGCTTTTTGAAAAGATGGTTATCGTTGTTCCGGTAATGTTCAGATTTGCATGTTCACTTTTGTGCTATGTTGTTTTGTACTCTGTGATCATGTTATACCTGTTAGTATTACGTTTCATATGTTTATGCTTGTCAGTAGTACATGTTGATGTTGGAGATGGTCATGCTAGTCAGTATGCGATGCTCAGTGGATATGATTTATTGTTGATATGGTGGAAAGTTATGTGATACTCTCATGATGATGTTGATATCATGTTCATGCATTTTATCATGGCTCAGCATATTTGCATTCAAGTTAACCGGATTAAATTGAACTTGAACAACTGTTGGCTGAGTCATGGTGCCGCTGAATCGATGCTGACCAGTGCAACCACGCTTACCGTTATGGGACGGTCCTAACTGGGTCTATTGTCGTGCCTCTCGCCGGTGCCTCCAACGAGGGACGGTTATGGGCGTGCTGTACCCTGGCCCGGTAGGCAAGCATAACCTTGTGTGCCCGTAGTTGTTATAGCCGGCTGATCCCCGTGTGGGATCGTTTATGTTTTGGGCCATGACGGTGGTCGTTGTGTCTGGAGGTAGACACCGGGCCACCCGTGAGTTAGCTCAGTGGGGAGTGAGTCGGAGTGTCCGGGAGAGCGTCATGGCAGTAGGACGGTTTTGTCGGAACACCGTTGGTCCACCCGAATGGGAGTGCGAGGCCATGGGTTCTGTAGTGTGGGTACAGTGTACTAACCTCTGCTGAGTGTATATTAATCTATCGATAGCCGCGCCCGCGGATAAGGGCCCAGGTCGAGAGAAGGTCACACCATGAGTCAACAGTAATAAGAATAATGTGGTTAATAACAGTGAGATAAGTTGGTTGTGATCGCCGTAAGGATCACGGGCCATGTAGTGGTCGGGTTTTGATCGCCGTAAGGATCACGTGCCAAGTGTTGGTCGGGTGGTGATCGCCGTAAGGATCACGATGGTATCGAGGATACCGAGTTGTTGTATGTTCGCGATGTGGTACGAGAGTCGCGGGTAAAGATCAAGCTCCTTGTGTTCATTTACTAATCGCTACGGTATTGTTTATACCAAGCTTGATTTGATCCTGAGGTGATCGTGTGATGTCCGAGGTCGGTAAGTGATGCATGTGTTGGTTACGAAGTAACCCGAGCAGAATAAGTGGTGCATATAATGTCGTCATGTTGCATGCTAGTATTGTCGGATTAATATGTTCATGTTGTGATAGCTGTATCATGTTTATGATGGTCATGCCATGTTATTCTGATGATATCATGTTAAATTCCTGTTTAACCTGTAATTGCCATGCTGTTGTTTGTCTTGAATGCTTCTGGTTATTGTGAGCTTGCAAGTACATTCAATGTACTGACCTGGCGTGTCATGCTAGCTTGCAGGTCATGCCGGATTTGATTGCTTGCTTGTCGTGGTTTCCGTTCGTGCGAGCTAGGATAAGCGTTCCAGCCAGAGTCCCCGCGGAGTGGAGTTCACCACTGTCGCCGTTGTTCCGCTGCTAGAGTTTTTCCGCTGCTTCGAGTTGTTCTGCTGCTTGCATAGAGCAACTGAGGATGGTGTAGTGTCGCCGTACCGATGTTATTCATTGTAATGTCGGAGAACTTGTATTCATATTCGTGTAATAATAGAAAGCTAGTTTGTTCTATGCTAAGTAGTGCCGTATTCCAGAAGACTTCTCCTTGATCTGTGGGCTGGAATACGGGGCGTTCCGGTTTTCTCTGAGCTGGGGTGCCACAATTCGCGCGCCTTGGATGCAGACCGACCGCTTGATGGCATCAAGCCGAGGGCAGACATTGACCAGCCGCTTCACGAGCCCGAAGTAGCTGCTAGGTATGGCTTCGGGAGGCCATAGCCGGATTATTAAATTCTTCATGGCTAGTTCGTCCACCCTATGCAGTTCGACCGTCTATTTTAGCTGATCGCTAAAGGGCACCGGATGTTCTGGCGCAAGGTATTGCGACCAAAATAGCTTCTCCGTGGAGCTCCCCTCTTTGGCTCGAAAGAATTCCGCAGCGTCTGAAACGCTACACGGTAGATCCGCAAACGCCCCTGGAGAACTCCAAATCTGGGTCAGTAAGAGGAACCTTTTCTTCACATATTTGCTCTGCATAATAAAGGCCTTACCCGCCGCGATTTTTCTGGCCTCCTGGACTTCCTGGAGGGCGCCCTGGGCTTCAACCCGAGCATCCACTACAAAAAAAGACACATCCGTGACATTTTGGGCCGAACGAATTTTTTTCTGTCATACATATGACACTTCTATGACGATAATTGTGACAAAACCCGATATCATAATAGATGTGGTGGGCTCCTACTTGTATGACAAAAAATCATGACAGAAAATGGGCTTTTCGTCCTGGGCGGGCCTGAGCCGCAGCTGCATGACATTCTTTGGGCCGTCCATGACGGAAAAAACCGTGGTAGAAGCGAGGGGGAGGAAAATTTCGGGGAGTTGCCGGTTACGGTGGGAGGTCGGGGGCCGAGCGATGCGCGTTTCTCTCGTACACGTGCGAGCCGTTGGCTCTAACTAAACCCGAGCGATTGCAC
>LR880969.1:815392551-815406399 GCA_904067115.1 Aegilops sharonensis | reverse complement strand
AATATATACTTTTTGTTTTGGAAATCTACCATAATTATTTCGATAAAGACTTTTGAATATCCCCCATTCGATTTAGCACATCACCAAATTATTCAATCTATAATAACGGCAAGGTTATTCACATTGAATCTAGAAAATGAGTCTCTGCAATCAAGACAAGAGAATTCCAAACAATTCCGAAGATAGCTCATTTAGGCAAAGGTCAAAATGGGTGATAATAGAGTCTACACTCTACATCAACATTGTAGGTTTTCACACTATAAAAATAAATAAATACTTACATGTTGTCTTCTTGTTATTTGATTTCTCGTATTTTGCTACCATTTCATCCATATTTAGGACTGTGATGTCATCTTCTGCGAAAATTGACACCTTTCAAGAGGGGCTATGAACCATCATATTTTCAGTTCAGCAAACATGTCCTCGCATCATCGATCAAAAAAAGATATTGACTGGCATAATACAATACGAATTTTAGCCAATAAAATATAGAAAGCCAAAAATAGAACGATAAGATATAATCTATTGCATACATAGAGTTACTTTCTGCCACTCCCCCACGAGCTGTCCAAAATACTCTCAAACCCTACTTAAATACCACACCTAGGGAATTTTTAGAGTCGGTGTGATGGGGTCACCATGACAAAATCCCATTCTTGAGGAGCTAGGGTTTCATAGAGGGAGAAGATGGCACTGGTGTGCTCAATAGCTAACAAGAAGCAGGGCACAATGTACCCAGGTTCAGGCCCCCGGAGGTTAATACGCTACTCCTGCTTGTCTCATCTTTATTCCGTCGAGTTGCATAGGTGTTACAGTGGTGTTACGGATCAGATTGGATCAGGCGCAAAGGTGAATCTTATGTGTGTGTGCGTGCGTGCGTGCATGTGTGTGTGTGTGTCCTCTCTGTGACCCTTCCTAGACTTTATATAGGAGGCCGGGTCTTAGGTGTCGTAGCAGAGTTGGTTACAACAAATGGCGGTACCCTAATTCTATGACTGTGTTGCGAGGCATTCCGATTGTTCGAGTTGGGCCTCATCTCTTGTCCCATCATTGGCCTAATCTCCTTAGCCTTGGGCTAGCCACCAGATGAGGCATTGGTCTTACCGACCTGGCATGCCAATAGTGGGAACTCGTAGGGCATGCCCACGCCAGTCGGGTTTTGGTAGATGGAGAATCAGCTATTTCAAAGAGAAAGAGTTGGTTTTCGACTAGGCTAGATCCAATCCTTATTTTCTGTTCATAATCGATTTTGCGAGTGTTTACTATAGCACACAAAAATTTCTCATACGAAGCCTATTTTTCACATATGACCACTCAAATTGTTAGAGAAAACACTTGCATAATAATGTTTTCGCGATAAATCAAGGTAGGGCGGCCATCCTACCATGCCCTAAGGGGAGGTTTGACCCTGTGTGTAGCCATTAGAGGAGCGAAAAGAAGTGCTTTATTTTGCTATGCATCTATATAATTATTTGTTCTGTGTATAGTTTTCAACAGCTATGGCTTCGCTGTAGTCTTGCTATAGATTTTTAGGAGTCGTCCCGTTAAAGCTATGCATTTTACCGCTAAATTAAAAATGACATTGATAGCCCGCTAAATTCCGCTAGAGCGCTAAATTTGGGATCATTTAGCCCGCCAAGCAGGTGTAGCCAAAGGAGGGGCGCAAATAAGTTCCAGCATGCCATCAATCTTACTCTATTATCCCTATGTATATATGACGCACAGATGCAAATCTAATATGTACTCCCTCCGTTTCTAAATATATGTTTTTTTAGAGATTTCAATGCGGATTACATAAGGAGTAAAACTAGTGAATCTACACTCTAAAATATGTCTATATACATCTTTATATAGTCCGCATTAGAGTCTCTAAAATGACTTATGTTTAGAAATGGAGGGAGTAGATGTCAAATATATGTAATGCATGATTATATGCTTACTTTTCGTAAAATTTCATGAATTAAGAACAAACACTAAATGGGGCTTAGCTTCGCTGTAGCTTTTCAAAAGAAACAAGATCGAATTGATAGGCTCGGTCTCGGGTGGGCTGGATTCCAGCTCGAGAGCTAAAACGAAGAACGTATAGAATGGATAGTTGGGAAGTTGCTCGTTGTTTTCGTCTTCCACCAGTCAGTTTATTTTAGTCCAGTCCAAGTTTCAGTAAGTAATACTTTTTGAGAGTTGTTTGACTAATTACCATAAAAACAGAATTGTTTGACTAAGAATAGAGAGCTCCAATGTATGTATGCATGTGCACGGAGTGAACTTTCGGCGCTCGGCGGCTACGGCCCACGCTATCTGTGACATACAAGAATGCTATTAGATGCGCGTCAACGCTGCCGGCCTGGAGTTTGCGTGTTTGTTTGATTAATACGGATGTTCGATACGGTATGGCTGTGGGTATCGAAAGATTGGTCATGGTGTGTCGATCGGGACTTCCGTTTTTCCAATATACGGTATATGTGCTCCACCGCTCGCGTCCAATATGCAAGTAAGCACTCCATCTATTTGCCGATTTAAACATGGCTCCTGCTGCGACCATCCGAGGTGCCGCGCGCGCTCTCGTGCTTCACGGTGTACAACACCCTGATGTCGTGCCGCGGGTGTGCTGCAGTCAGGCGGGGTGGTCCCGCAGGTGTGCTGCGGGGATCAAGAAGCTGGTGTTCACGGCGCGCTCCACCCGCGACCGCCGGACCATCTGCACCTGCCTCAAGAAAGTTGGCGCCGGCGCCGCGGGCGGGCTGTACGTCAGCCGGGCCCCGGGGCTGCCCAGAAAGTGCAAAGTCCCGCTAACCTGGAACTGCAACTCGTACGTGGCATGGAAAACCAACACCACTTTTGTTTTGTGCCTTTTCGAAGGAGTTGTTAACCTGACCGTTTTGCTTGCAGGATAAATTGATGTCAGAAGGCCACGCTGGACGTGTTTCGACCGGGACTTCTCAACCCTTCCCAAGCCATACAGATGCAGAACTACTATATATATGTTGCTATCGACGAGCCACCGTTTACGTATACTGCAGATGCAGTACTTATATATATACTCCCTCTGTAAAAAATATAAGAACGTTTAGATTACTAAAGTAGTGATCCAAATGCTCTATATTAGATTTACGGAGGGAGTACTGTTGGCGATAATCCCAGAACACACACACGCGAGGTGGATTCAGACTATTCTCTGAAGAACATGGACGAACTGAACCAAAGTTCAGAGAGGAGACAGTGTATTTTTTGGCGACGCGCACTTGCTTGCGTCTTTTCTGGGCTTTCCTTTATTCAGTCTAACCAACTCAGCTGGTCACGATCCGATAACCCCGCGCCATCCCGTTTGTGGCGCCGATGAAGTCCACGCCAGGGGTGCGCCGAGGAAGTCGTCGCCGTTGGTCTCGCCGATGATGTCGTTGATGTCACCGAGGATGTCGACGTGGTTCTGCCACTTGTGGCCATGGGTGTCTCCATGGGTGTCGCCCTGGGTGTCACCGTGGGCACCGAGGATCCTGTGGCCATGGGTGTTGAGGATAGAAGCCCCATTTCTTTGAAGAATGCTACACGAAGCAGGTCACACGCTGTGCTCGCCTATGGATCCTGGGTTGAGACGTCAGCGGTCAAGATCATAAAATCCTCCTCCTTTTCTTCACGGTGACCTTGGACTTCTCGAGCTCGAACTTCTAGCAGGCCTTCTCCCTCAATGTCTTCCACCTTGCAGCATTCATGGCACGCCTCTCGTTGAAGTTCTTGGAGACGTCGGCGATGACCTAGTCAATTGATGCATGCATCCTCTCCCAATTGATCACCACCGCAACAGCTGCAATGCATGCACCGTGTCGTCTGATAGGATCTCACCAAAATCGCCCACTTCAATCATCATAATCTGCCTGGTGCATTTGCATTGATGCTCGTTGGAGTACTTGGCACCACACCGGAACCAAAGCTCGTTGCTCGGTGGAACTCGTAGCTGCCGTTCCCGGGTGTACTCATCGCCACCTTTGCAAGGAGGAGCTGGCGCGCACGCTTGAACGTGTGATGGTGCTGCAGAAGTAGGGTGGCCGACGGGAACAATACGGTGGCTGGACATCCATCCGCCGCGAACGGTCACGGTGAGGCGAGCAGCCGCGTCGGGGCAATGTTTTGTCAGCCTGTCGAAGCGCCACCGTGGGTGCGGCGGCATATGTTGTGGTCGCAGCAGCGGCGTGTGTGGAATTGGCGCTTGCGGAGTTTCGAGTACGGCTCCCACCATGCTGGGCCAGTGGATTGTTTGTCGATTAAGTTTTGCTCGGGTCGTCCTCGGGCGGTTGCGTGGACAACAGGTACGTGATGGCTGCGATTGCGGCGTCCCGCGGTGTCTTAGGCACCAAGTTGCCTGTCGTGTCCGTCCTCATGAAGGAGACTCTAGGTTGCGTGATGACTCGCATCTTGAACCCTCAGGCATGTCAGCCGTGTGAGATCGATACTTGGGCGGGAGGTGCCCAGGGTTGCGAGCTGCGGAGGAGTGAAGGGTAGAATGTAGCACTATAAAACTATTTGGTAAGCGTAGAACCCTTTGTCTGGGCCGCATTGAATTATATTAAAGGGTTGACATTGCTTACGAGGAAGTAGCGATCGAGGAGAGAGATCGATCGATCAGCTGTTACAGGAGAGACAGAACAGAAGAAGGGATAGGAGAAGGATTACAATTCAAACTACTTTCCTATCCCTATACAACTTATTCTAACACTCCCTCTCAATCTAAACCTTACGAAATGTTGCCAAGGTTAATATTGTACTTAAACTCATCCAACCTTCTCACAGTGGGAAGTTTTTTGAAGCCATTAGCGAGTTGATCCCCTGTAGGTATGAATCGAATATCAAGCAGCTTTCGAGCCACTCGTTCCATTACAAAATGAAAGTCAATTTCAATGTGCTTTGTGCACGCATGGAAAACATGATTTCCTGAGAGATAGGTTGCACCAATATTATCACACCATAGTCTCGTAGCTTATGGATCTTTAACTCCACGCTCAGAAAGCAATGTCTGTATCCACAATTCTTCAGCTGTGGCATTTTCCAAAGCATTATATTCAACCTCATTGCTCGATCTTGAGACTGTAGCGTGTTTTCTTGCATTCCGTGACACGAGATTTGTTCCCAGAAACACATCAAAACCACCTGTTGGTAAGAAAACACCTTCTGCCATCCCGAAGCTGACAAACAAGGTTGGAGTAGCTGCCTAATAACCTTTTGATTCAGCAGCAAGGCGATTGTCGGCCCCCAGGAAGAGTTGCTGAGGAAGAACTCCCTATGATCTCCATCGATGAGGCCTTGTAAGAATCTTCGACACAACGCAGTAGGAGCGCTTCGCCCCTCTTTTGTCTCCCGCCTACCACAGGACCGCGGGGAGAGAGGGGAGAAGCTCCCCCCCTCTTTGAATATCTGCTTTTTGCTTTGAAAATCTACCATAATTATTTCGATAAAGACTTTTGAATATCCCTCATTATATTTAGCACATCATCAAATTATTAAATCTATAACACAAGCAAGTTTATTCACATTGAATATAGAAAATGAGTCTCTGCAATCAAGACAAGATAATTCCAAACAATTCCGAAGATAGCTCATTTAAGCAAAGGTCAAAATCGTTGATAATAGAGTCTACACTCTACATCAACATTGAAGGTTTTCATCCATATTTAGGACTGTGAGTCTTCTTGTTATTTTGATTTCACGTATTTTTCTACCATTTCGTCCATATTTAGGACTATGATGTCATCTTCTGCGAAAATTGACACCTTTCAAGAGGGGCTATGAACCATCATTTTTTCAGTTCAACAAACATGTCCTCACATCATCGATCAAACAAAGATATTGCTGACCTAATACAATTCGAATTCTAGCCAATTAAATGTAGAAAGCCAAAATAGAACGATAAAATATAATCTATTGCATATATAGAGTTTGTTGGAGTTGTGTCGAATATAGTGTACAAGGTAGGTTACAATTGGACTTGTAGTTGTATCGTGTTTAGATAGGGTATGGAGTCATGTCCTAATATGACACTTGTATCCTAGAACTCTCATATATAGCGGGGGTAGACACACGATGTAACCTATGCCAACATAATAGCACGGGCACATAGGGGAGCCGGCGGCGTGTGCTGGCGCCCAAGCGGCCGGTGTGCGGTATTGTGACGGTTTCGTGGGGAGGATCGCCCGTAGTCACGCCCCGGGGGTGTAGCCATATCGGTGAACCTCGTTAACAAATCTCGGTGTCGTGCATCGTCTGATTGCTTGGTCCTCAGATGATCAACGGTATGCCTCAGATTTATTCTAACAAGTACCAGGTTTGCGGTGGAGAAGTTCACGGAACTCAAAACCTTGGGTTATGGCAGACAATGGTGGAAGATTTGTTGGCACAACAGAGATATTTGAAGGCATTGCAGGAAGTCATGTTAGCTAAAATGGAATTATCATGTGATGGATGGGAATTCTTGGAAGAGGGTTTGCGAGCTTTGAGTGTGTCGTGCAGCCAGAAAAGTTCGGCTGGGTCGGACTAGATAGTCTGACGGATCGACGTGAGTCGGTTGATACAGAAGACGGTGGTGAGATTGGCGACGAGTACATAGGAGTGTGATGCTGACGGTGACCGACTTCTGGGCATGGAAACACGAGGCATATGCCCGAGTGCTTGTGTGGCTTCGACAAGGCTATGGCGCGGGGTTGATTCAAGACGGTCACATGAGAGCTTGAAGTTGACAGGGCGCGGGGTGGACTAATAATCTACCATGGAGTCATGTTGAAGGTGGAGCTCGATTGAGGGTCTACGATGTAAGGATCCAGGGAATCAAA
Source organism: Aegilops sharonensis (assembly GCA_904067115.1). Taxonomy (NCBI): domain Eukaryota; kingdom Viridiplantae; phylum Streptophyta; class Magnoliopsida; order Poales; family Poaceae; genus Aegilops; species Aegilops sharonensis. The sequence continues at coordinate 815,399,581 of LR880969.1, read as the reverse complement.
GCATATTCAGCAAGGAGGAAAAGCGATTGATATGCAGTTCAGACTGGAGCCAAGTGGTTTGATGGAAGCGTGAAACTCGTCATCGGTCGGCGATGCTCGATGTACTGTGTAGTGGGGGTTGAGTGGTGTGGGTTCGCGACCCTTGAGACTCGAACGGGCCAGCAGAGGCTCGACGCAGTAATAGCGGCGAGGCGTGCGGTATGCACGGGACATGTAGACGGGCCAGGGCTCTGGTGGTCATACATGTGGTGAGACAACATCTGGTGGTCATACATGTGGTGTACAAGGTAGGTTACAGTTGGACTTGTAGTTGTATTGTGTTTAGATAGGATATGGAGTCATGTCCTAATAGGACACTTATATCCTAGGATTCTCATATATCGCGGGGGTATACACACGATGTAACCTATGCCAACATAATAGCACGTGCACGCGGGGGAGCCGGCGGCGTGTGCAGGCGCCCGAGCAGCCGGGGTGCGGTATTGTGACAGTGTCAAGGGGAGGAGCGCCCGTAGTCATGCCCCGGGGATGTAGCCATATCGGTGAACCTCGTTAACAAATCTCGGTGTCGTGCCTTGTGTGATTGCTTGGTCCTCGGTAGATGAACGGAGCGCCTTGGATTTATTCTAACAGAGTTGCTTTCGGCCACTCCCCCACAATTTGTCCAAAATACTATCAAACCCTACTTAAATTCCGCACCTAGGGAATTTATAGAGTCGGTGTGGTGGGGTCACCATGACAAATCTCATTCTTGAGGAGCTAGGTTTCGTAGAGGGGGAAGATGGCGCTGGTGGACTCGACGGCTAACAAGAAGCAGGGCACAATGTACCCAGGTTCAGGCCCCCGGAGAGTAATACCCTACTCCTGCTTGTCTGATCTGTATTCCAGCGAGTTTCATAGGTGTTACAGTGGTGTTGCGGCTCAGATTGGATCTGGCGCAAAGGTGAATCTGTGTGTGCCGAGTTGGTTACAAGAAAGGGCGATACCCTAATTCTATCACTGCCTTGCGAGGCACTCTGATTGTTCAAGTTGGGCCTCATCTCTTGTCCCATCATTTGCCTAATCTCCTTAGCCTTGGGCTAGCCACCAGATGAGGCATTGGTCGAACCGACCTGGTATGCCAATAGTGGGCACTCGCAGGGCATGCCCACGTTAGTCGGGTTCTCGTAGATGGAGAATCAACTATTTCAAAGAGAAAGAGCTGGTTTTCGACTAGGCTAGATCCCATCCTTATTTTCTGTTCATAATCAAATTTTGCGAGTGTTTACTAAAACACACATAAATTTCTCATACGGAGTCTATTTTTGACGTATGACCACTCAAGTTGTTAGAGAAAACACTTGCATAGTAATGTTTTGGCGATAAATCAAGGTAGGGCGGCCGTCCTACCATGCCCTAAAGGGAGGTTTGCCCATGTGTGTAGCCATTAGAGGAGCGAAAAGAAGTTCTTTATTTTGCTATGCATCTATATAATTATTAGTTCTGTGTATAGTTTTCAACAGCCCTCTATGGCTTCGCTATAGTCTTCCTATAGATTTTTAGGAGTCGTCCCGTTAAAGCTATGCATTTTAATGCTAAATTAAAAATGACACTGATAGCCGGCTAAATTCCGCTATAGTGCTAAATTTGGGACCATTTACCGCCCGCCAAGCAGCTGTAGCCAAAGGAGGGACGCAAATGAGTTCCAGCATGCCATCAATCTTACTCGATTATCCCTTTTTGTTTTTATGTATATACGCACTGATGCAAATCTAATATGTACTTCCTCTGTTTTTAAATATATTTTTTTTAAAGATTTCAATGCGGACTACATACGAAGTAAAATGAGTGAATATACACTCTAAAATATGTCTATATACATCTGTATATAGTCCGCATTAGAGTCTCTAAATGACTTATGTTTAGAAATGGAGGGAGTAGATGTCAAATATATGTAATGCATGATTATATGCTTACTTTTCGAAAAATTTCATGAATTAAGAACAAACTCCAAATGGGGCTTAGCTCCGCTATAGCTTTTTCAAAAGAAACAAGATCAAATTGATAGGCTCGGTCTCAGGTGGGCTGGATTCCAGCTCGAGAGCTAAAACGAAGAACGTATAGAATGGATAATATGGAAATTGCTCGTTGTTTTCGTCTTCCACCAGTCAGTTTATTTTAGTCCAGTCCAAGTTTCAGTGCGTAATGCTATTCGAGAGGTGTTTGACTAAGAATAGAGAGCTCCAATGTATGCATGCATGTCCACGGAGTGGACTTTCGGCGCATGGCGGCTACGGCGCACAGTGGCTATGGCGGATGGTATGTGTGCCATATAAGAATGCTATTTGATGCTCGTCAACGCTGTCGGCCTGGAGTTTGCGTGTTTGTTTGATTAATACGGATGTTGGATATGATATGTGACTGGGACAAGAGTGGCTGCGGGTATCTCTACCATACAAGAATACTATTTGATGCGCGTCAATGCTGCCAGCCTGGAGTTTGCGTGTTTGTTTGGTTACTACCTCCATACATATATATGTGCTCCACCGCTCGCATCCGATACACCAGTAAGTACTGCATCTAGCTACTTGCCGATTTAACCATAGCTCCTGCTGCGGCCATCCGAGGTGCCACGCGCGCGGTGCTCATCGTGGCGGTGCTGGTGCTAGCCTCGCGGGGCGCGAGCGCGGCTCTCTCATGCTCTACGGTGTACAACACGCTTATGTCGTGCCTCGGGTACCTACAGTCAGGTGGGATGGTCCCGCGGTTGTGCTGCGGGGGGATCAAGAAGCTGGTGTCCACGGCGCGCTCCACCCCCGACCGCCGCACCATCTGCACCTGCCTCAAGAACATCGGCGCCGGAGCCGCTGGCGGGCCGTACGCCAGCCGCGCCGCGGGGCTGCCTCGAAAGTGCAAAGTCTCGCTGCCCTGGAACTGCAACTCGTACGTGGCATGGAAAACCAACACCACTTCTGTTTTGTATTGGTGATATGGGTCACGGTGTTATTCTAGTGCCCTTTCGTAGGAGTTGTTAACCTGACCGTTTGCTTGCAGGATAAATTGATGCCAGAAGGCAACGCAGGACTACTCAACCCTTCCCGAACATCTCAACCCTTCCCGAACCATACAGATGCAGAACTACTATATATATGTTGCTATCAACTAGCCACCATTCACGTACACTGCGGAGGCAGTATTTATATGTATACTCCCTCTGTAAATTAATATAAGAGCGTTTAAATTGCTAAAGTAGTGATCCAAATGCTCTATATTAGATTTGCGGAGGGAGTACATGTGTGTGTAATGAATAATTATCAAACTGTATTATGTGAGACAATTAATGTATTAATATGTACCCATCTGCAGAAAGAAATGAAATAATAACAACAAATTGAGACAACATACATGATTTGAAGCTTATTCGGTGGGTTTAGGGTTTCCATCGAAGATTTTGCACGTTTGTAGAATACAACGTTGTCAAGACCTATGATTGCTTTCTGAATTTTTGGAAACTCCAAAATGTTATTTTTATTTTTTTCAAATTATGTGCTACAAAACGCCGCACTCAATAGACACGGCATTAACTAGTGGAGATGCCTGTCATTATCATGCCGTTGTATCACATTTAGGTGTCAGGTGTTAGAGCATCTCCAATCGCCACCCCCATATATAGCATCCGGATTGAGCACCATGCGGGCCGCCCGGGATAGATGGTGCCTATGGGGAGCGCTTCTCCCCACTTGTGGCCCCAAAACGCTCTCCATGTTTCTTTTTTTCTTTTCTTTTTTTGCAATTTCACATTGTTCAAATGAAAATAACATAAACAAGGCCATGAATTCAAAGTCTCGAGCACACGAACTTAAAGTCCAGGCCACATTTTGAAAATCTTGGCCATCACGAAACGGAGAGGCACGACGCACGGAGGACATATCAGGCGGTGTCGTCGTTTGTGGTGCCGAGGAAGTCCACGCCAAGGGTGCGCCGAGGAAGTCATCGCCGTTGGTCTCGCCAATGATGTTGTTGCTGTCGCCGAGCATGTCGACTTGGTGCTGCCACTTGTGGCCATGGGTGTCTCCCTGGGTGTCGCCTTGGGTGTCGCCGCGGGCACCGAGGATGCCGTGGCCATGGGTGCCGAGGATTGAAGCCCATTATTCTGAAGATCGCCACACGACGCAAGTCACACGTTGCCCTCGACTATGGATCATGGGTTGAGATGTCAGCAGTCAAGATCATAAAATCCTCCTCCTTTTCTTCACGGTGACCTTGGACTTCTCGAGCTCGAACTTCTAGCAGGCCTTCCCCCTCAATGTCTTCCACCTTGCATCATTCATGGCACGCCTCTCGTTGAAGTTCTTGGAGACGTCGGCGATGACCTAGTCAATGGATGCATGCATCCTCTCCGAATTGACCGCCACCACAACAGCCGCAATGCATGCACCGTGTCGTCAGATAGGATCTCTCCGAAATTGCCCACTTCAATCATCATAATCTGCCTGGTGCATTTGCACTGATGCTCGCTGGAGTACTTGTCACCACACCGGAAGCAAAGCTTGTTGGCTCGGTGGAGCTCGTAGTTGTCGTTCCCGGGTGTACTCGTCGCCACCTTTGCGAGGAGGAGCTGGCGCGTACGCTTGAACGGGTGATGGTGCTGCAGGAGTAGGGTGGCCGACGGGAACAATACGGTGGCTGGACATCCCTCCGCGGCGAACGGTCGCGGTGAGGCGAGCAGACGCGTCGGGGCGATGTTTTGTCAGCCTGTCGAGGCGCCACCGTGGGTGCGGCGACACGTGTTTTGGTCACAGCAGCGGCGTGTGTGGAAACGGGCGCTTGCGGAGTTTCGAGTGCGACTCCCACCATGCCGAGTCAGCGGATTGTTTGTCGATGAAGTTTCGCTCGGGTCATCCTCTGGCGGTTGCGCGGACATTGGATATGTGATGGCTGCGATCGCGGCGTCCCGCGATGTTTTAGGCACCAAATTGCCCGCCGTGTCCGTCGTCATGAAGGGGACTCTAGGTTGCGTGATGAGTCGCATCTCGAACCCTTAGGCATGCCAGCCGTGTGAGATCGATACTTGGGTGGGAGGTGCCCAGGGTTGCGAGCTACGGAGGAGTGAAGGGTAGAAGATTGCACTATAAAACTATTTGGGAAGCGTAGAATCCTTCATCTGGGCCGCATTGAATTATATTGAAGGGTTGTCGTGGCTTACAAGGAAGTAGCGATCGAGGAGAGAGATCGATCGATCACAACTGTTACAGGAGAGACATAACAGAAGAAGGGATAGGAGAAGGATTACAATTCAAACTACTTTCCTATCCCTATACAACTTATTCTAACACTCCCCCTCAATCTAAACCTTAAGAAATTTTGTGAAGGTTAAGATTGTACTTAAACTCATCCAACCTTCTCACAGTGATTGGTTTTGTGAAGCCATCGGCAAGTTGATCCCCTGTAGGTATGAATCGAATATCAAGCAGCTTTCGAGCCACTCTTCCATTACAAAATGAAATTCAATTTCAATGTGTTTTGTGCATGCATGGAAAACATGATTTGCTGAGAGATAGGTTGCACCAATATTAGACACCATAGTCACGCAGCTTGTGGAGCTTTAACTCCTAGCTCATAAAGCAATGTCTGTATCCACATTACTTTAGTTGTGGCATTCGCCAAAGCTTTATATTCAGCCTCGATGCTCGATCTTGAGACTGTAGCGTGTTTTCATGCACTTCGTGACACAAGATTTGTTCCCAGAAACACATCAAAACCACATGTAGATATTCTATCATCAGCACATCCTGCCTAGTGTTACTATCCTTTTTCCACAAATAAAAAAATTAAAAGAGGTCAAAGAAGCCCAAACAAAAGAAATGAGAGAAAGAGAGAAGGGACAATGGTACTATCCTTTTCCCACAAACAATAAAAAATTAAAAGAGGCCAAAGCAGCCCCAAAAATGAGAGAAAATGAGAAGGGACAATGTTACTATCCTTTTTCAACACTTGTGGTTTAAAGTAGCACCATGATCTTCATGATAGAGAATCTCCTATGTTGTCACTTTCATATACTAGTGGGAATTTTCATTGTAAGAACTTTGCTTGTATATTCCAATGACGGGCTTCCTTAAATTTCCCTAGGTCTTCGTGAGAAAGCAAGTTGGATGCACACCCACTTAGTTTCTTTTTGAGCTTTCATACACTTATAGCTCTAGTGCATCTGTTGCATGGAAGTCCCTACTCGCTCACATAGATATCTATTGATGGGCATCTCCATAGCCCATTAATACGCCTAGTTGATATGATACTTCCTCCTTCTTTTTTGTCTTCTCCACACACTAGTAGAAAACAGGGCTTTCGTCCAGGCCAGTTCAGCCCATTAGTCCCGGTTCAATCCAGAACCGGGACCAATGGAGCTATTTGCCCCGGTTTGTGAGCCCAGGGGGCCGGCCGGGCCACGTGGGCCATTGGTCCCGGTTCGTCCGGACCTTTTGGTCCCGGCTAGTGGGACGAACCGGGACCAATGGGCCTGGCTCCTGGCCCACCACTATTGGTCCCGGTTGGTGGCATGAACCGGGACCAAAGGGTTCCCTTTAGTCCCGGTTCATGCCACCAACCCGGTTCATGCACACTGCTCTGTTTTTTCTGGCCGAGGAGGAGAGGGCTTGGTGGTGCTCTAGCTCACCTCCTATGCACACAAGGTGTTCGATGGAATGCCCGAGCCACACTACTTAAGGTTTCTCCTCTCCAAGCTCGACCGCCAAGCTCCATTTTCCTCAATATTTATCTATGTTTAGCGGTCCGTCACGCCCCGTCCCCGTCTTCATCGTCGTCGATCACCCGCGCCGATCTCATCGCCGGCACCACCGTGGTGAGCCTCTTGTTCTTATCTTCTTTCTGAAAGGAAAAATATTATTACTTGTTTGTTTAGATAGATACTTGTATTATTTTCTTACTTTTATTATTGCATCTTATATAGTGCGATGGTTTTGGTATCCGCCCCCGTCGGCCCTCGTCCTGTCTATGATTCGGATGTGGTATATATTATCTTTTCATAACTATT
>LR880969.1:815327232-815365064 GCA_904067115.1 Aegilops sharonensis | reverse complement strand
TGGCGGCGGTGGAGCGGGGGAGGGTGCGGGGGGCCGGGTGCTCGTCGGCGGCGGTGGAGCGGGGGAGGGTTGCGGTGGGTCGGCGGCGGCGGTGGAGCTAGCGGGGGAGGGTGCGGGTGGGATCGAGATGGAGGGGGATCGAGATCGAGATGGAGGGGGAATCGAGATCGAGATGTAGGGGGATAGCTATCGAGAGGGAGGGGGATTGAGCTAGAGGGATGATATATTTTTTTTGCATTTTAAATGTTGTTTGATATTTATTTGCGTTTAAATATGTTCAAACTTGTTTAAATCATGAGAGAGGTGTGAATGGACTCACGTGAACAAAAGTTGATGACTAATCATACGGCTGAAAAGCGTCCAGTCCAAGGGCTCTCGAGGCGGCTTATTAATCACCAGCATCTATCGGATGATGCGTAGCAGCCGCCTTATTATTAATACTCTGGCAGCTGACCTTTCCAATTTCTGCAACTATATTATTATAATACTCGGGCTGCTATGGTCCCTCATTTAATTGGATCATGACCCCAACGATTACATGGCCATGGAATAGTAAGGCTGGCCATAGTGGAAGTATCATAGCCAGTAATATGCACTTGGAAATAGCAAATATGATGATGTGACAAAGAATTAAAGAAGAGAAAGAGGGTTAGAGTAACATAAGTAAATACCGTAACATAATAAATGATACTATACTACTTTGTGTCGTGCATGGCCATAAATAAGGTCATCTATGATACTACTATATGATACTATGCACTATAAAGGTAGTATCATACACTAGTATCATATGCATGATACTATGATACTAGTATATGATACTCCCCACTATGAGTAGCCTAAATGCATTGGTTATCTGTGTTACTAACTGTGTTTGCAGGCCGAAGCAGGATTTTAAAACCACCCATATTTACCATTAATAGCACACAGAATTGAGATGTAGTGGAGCATATTCATGTGACCTAGCAATTGTAGACGAGGCCTGGTATTTTTAATCTCGGACGGAAGAATACATATCTTATAATAGGCAATTGCCCCATTGTTGCAACGGGCGAATATGTTTTCATAAAAGGTAATCACTATGCTTCAACAGAATCTTAACTTTTACTCCCTCTATCAGGAATTATTTGGAAAACACTATGTTGTTCCCACTAGATGATTATCCACAATGTTGCACACACACACTATCCATTTGGGCATGTGCGGGCAAGGGAGATAATGAGTGCATGCATAAGGGAAAGTTCGATGGGACTATTGATTATTGGTCGGAGCCCTCGTCGTGAAGAAGTGGCCTTCCGGCCTTTTAATCCTAGGCAGAGCACTCAATATCTTTTACTTCTACAAGGTAATTTTCCCTTTGTTGCAACTAAGGAATGTTTATGTTTTTAACACAAACTAAAAATTATATCACATTTTTTTCATCCAAATGGTCTAGAAACATATTATCACAAAACAACTAATAATGCATACAACCCAACACTAAAGTTGACCCAACAATTAGAGAAGCTTTCAATCTGTCTTGCCATAGCAACTCAATCTTTCCTTTTTTACAAAGATAACCCTAAATAGGTGCCCCAAAATTGGCACTGACAATAGCACATACAAGTAACATCTCTTCTTTTCCACTGTTTTTTTTTCTCGACCATCTCCTAGAATCAGCAAGCAGGCAGCAACAAGAATCACACATAGCATGAATAAGCAGCATTCCTCACACAACATATCCCTTAAGACTAACCACAATGGAGAGTAACATACACTAGTAACATACACATATCCCCAGACTATGTTACTACCTTCATAGTGGGTAGTAACATAAGTGTGGTGTCATGCAAAGCTTCATTTATTAGGTTATAGACTCATATTGCACTGGGACATGTGATGTTACAGTAACTAGCTAAGTTACTGAAACTACCTCCCTCCTTATTAACTCATTTCCACATAAGCAAATTTGCTGAGTTGGACTTGATGTTACTATTAAAGTTACTCCCACTGTGGCTAGTCTAATCTCGTTACTCACACGAAAAGACAGTTTGGCATAATCATGAAAACAAACGCCCCCATGTTTGAGATTCTTCAAGATTTGTTTTTAGTGTAACCAACCAAAGAGCTTTGTAGTCTATTAGTACTCCAGTAGCTGACCTTCGCCATTGAATTGCACCTATTATTACTACTCCGGCTGCAACAACTTGCATACATCATCAGGATGCAACAACTTGCATCTCACATCAACATCTTCCTTCATCTCATTCCTCGCATCACGACAGTTTGGCATAATCGTCAAAACAAAGACCCCCATGCATGTTTGAGATTCTTCAAAAAAAAATCAGTCTAACTAATTGGAGAGCTTCATAATCTACTAATACTCCGTTAGTTGACCTTCCCCATTTAATTATTAGTACTCCTGATGCTAAGGCTCCTGATTTATCTGGATCTAGAGCCCAACGACTGCCTGCCAAGGAAGGGTGCATGCATCAGCTATACTGGATTTGATTACCACCTGCATTAACCATTAATCGCACGGACCAATGAGAAGGAGTGGAGCATGTGCATGTAGCCTAGTAATTTTGGACTAGGCTTGGCATTTTTTATCTCAGATAGAGGAATACATAATAGATAGCGGCGATTTGGTGCCCGAGCGGCTGCTCTTGAAATCACTCGCATCCGTTTCTAACTCGGGATGCAAATAAAGCCCACTGGCGCATCACACGCGAGCTGCAGAAAATCGGGCGTTCGCATGAATACGGTACGAAACAGTGGCTCTTTCGTGGGCCCAAGGCGAAGGGAAGGGACGGAGGAAGCGAGCTGGCGTACTGGGCCGTGGACCAGGACGTTACGGATTTAGCCTGGCCATGGACCAGATAAGGGGTCCCGAAACCCTCGCCGCCTCTTCGGGTAGAAGCACCGCTATATCCCTTCTCCTCTAGTGATGCGGCGGCGGTCGTCCTGCCCCGGCGCCAACGGTTGAAAGGAGCATGATGGTGTGGAGTTCCTGCTTTACGCCATTGACAGGTTAGTCCATGCAGATCTGTAAAATGGTTTTGGGATTTCTTCAGCAAGCTAGTGCGCGTGCAGAAGTAACCTGGCGAGCTAGGCTTGTTGCCGATGAATGTTGTCGGTTTTTCAAATACCCACTATGAGAGGACACTACTAGGGAAAAACTTATACACAGAATCTTATCAGTAGCGCTTGTTAAAATGAGGCGCTAATGCTACTGCTACTTAGCAGTAGCGCGTCGGCTAAAACGACGCTACTATTACCCCCTTAGCAGTAGCGCGGCGGGAACAGAACGCGCTACTACTATAATTGCCACACTGTTGCCGACGTGCTGTTGGAAATATGCCCTAGAGGCAATAATAAATTGGTTATTATTGTTATATTTCCTTGTTCATGATAATCGTTTATTATCCATGCTATAATTGTATTGATAGGAAACTCAGATACATGTGTGGGTACATAGACAACACCATGTCTCTAGTAAGCCTCCAGTTGACTAGCTCGTTGATCAATAGATGGTTACGGTTTCCTGACCATGGACATTGGATGTCGTTGATAACGGGATCACATCATTAGGAGAATGATGTGATGGACGAGACCCAATCCTAAGCCTAGCACAAAGATCGTGTAGTTCGTATGCTAAAGCTTTTCTAATGTCAAGTATCATTTCCTTAGGCCATGAGATTGTGCAACTCCCAGATACCGTAGGAATGCTTTGGATGTACCAATCGTCACAACGTAACTGGGTGGCTATAAAGGTGCATTACGGGTATCTCCGAAAGTGTCTGTTGGGTTGGCACGAATCAAGACTGGGATTTGTCACTCCGTGTGACGGAGAGGTATCTCTGGGCCCACTCGGTAGGACATCATGATAATGTGCACAATGTGACCAAGGGGTTGATCACGGGATGATGTGTTACGGAACGAGTAAAGAGACTTGCCAGTAACGAGATTGAACAAGGTATTGGCATACCGACGATCGAATCTCGGGCAAGTACAATACCGCTAGACAAAGGGAATTGAATACGGATTGATTGAATCCTCGACATCGTGGTTCATCAGATGAGATCATCGTGGAACATGTGGGAGCCAACATGGGTATCCATATCCCACTGTTGGTTATTGGCCGGAGAGTTGTCTCGGTCATGTCTGCATGGTTCCCAACCCGTAGGGTCTACACACTTAAGGTTTGATGACGCTAGGGTTATAGGGAATAGATATACGTGGTTACTGAATGTTGTTCGGAGTCCCGGATGAGATCCCGGACGTAACGAGGAGTTCCGGAATGGTCCGTAGGTAAAGATTTATATATGGGAAGTCCTGTTTTGGTCACCGGAAAAGTTTCGGGTGTTATCGGTAACGTACCAGGACCACCGGGAGGGTCCCGAGGGTCCACCAAGTGGGGCCACCGGCCCCAGAGGGCAGAATGGGCCAAGTGTGGGAGGGGACCAGCCCCAGGTGGGCTGGTGCGCCCCCCCCCCCCCACCAGGGCCCAAGGCGCCTAGGGTTTGGGGAGGGGGCGCCTCCACCTTACTTGAGGGGCAAGTTTCCCCTCTCCCCCCCTTGGCCGCCACCCTAGATGGGTTTTGGGGCTGCCGCACCCCTTGGGGTGGGAACCCTAGAGGAGGCGCAGCCCCCTCCCTCTCCCCTATATATAGTTGAGGTCTTTGGGACTGCAAAGATATGAGTTTCCACCTCTCCCTGGCACAGCCCTACCTCTCTTTCTCCTCATCTCTCGCGGTGCTTGGCGAAGCCCTGCTGGAATACCACGCTCCTCCATCACCACCACGCCGTTGTGCTGCTGCTGGACGGAGTCTTCCCCAACCTCTCCCTCTCTCCTTGCTGGATCACAGACGTCACCGGGCTGCACGCGTGTTGAACGCGGAGGTGCCGTCCGTTCGGCACTAGGATCTCCGGTGATTTGGATCACGACGAGTACGACTCCTTCAACCCCGTTCTCTTGAACGCTTCCGCTTAACGATCTACAAGGGTATGTAGATGCACTCCCCTCTCTCTCGTTGCTAGTCTCTCCATAGATAGATCTTGGTGACTCGTAGAAATTTTTTGAATTTCTGCTACGTTCCCCAATACGTGCTAGGTATAGTAGTAGTGCCCTTCTAGAAACGACGCTACTACTACGGATTTTAGCAGCAACACGTTTTTCCTCCCCACGCTACTGTTAAAGCTATTTTCACCTAACCCCCGCGCGGCCTGATTCCCTCTCCTCTGCTTCCACTAGTAGAAAAAGGGCCTATTGTCCCGGTTGGTAAGGGCCTTTAGTTCCGGTTGGTGAACCGGGACTAAAGGGTCGATACTAATGCCTCCCCCTTTTAGTCCCGGTTCAATCCAGAACCGGGACTAAAGGCCGCGGCCACGTGGAGCTCCACCTTTAGTCCCGGAAATTTTATGAATTTTTTTGAAATTTCTTTTAAATAATTTTTTATTTTCAAATTTCTGAATTATTTTAACCTCTAATCTCTAATCAGCACCCCTCATCACTGCTCAATTTATCCTCTAATCTCTAATCACCCCTCATCATTCCAAATCATCTAACTTCCCGAACGGTCACCCATCCTCCCACTCCCCCAGCCTAAGCACGCTTAACTTCCGGGTTCTATTCTCCCTCGTTTCCAAGTCTGCACTTGTTGTTTTCCTGACAATAGTAAGATGTCAATCCTATTAACCCTCAGGAATTTTGCTTGAGCATGAAGTGACACATTTCACTGTTTGAGTTTGAAACTATTGTTTTAAAAAACAATAATTATTTAGAAAACAATAGTTATTTTAAATAATTAGTTTGATCATTGTTTGACCATAGTTTGACCACAGTTTGACCAGATTTGACCAAAATTCAAAATATCTGAAATAATTATTTAGTAACACTAATATTCTAGAATAATTAGTTTGACCACAGTTTGAAATTTTTTCGATTTTTTCCACTCTAGATTTTAAAAGCTCCGTAACTTTTTTTCTGTTAGGTTTTTGAGGATTTTGAAAATGTTTAACGGGGTTCCCCCCGTTAAATTTGGATGTAACTTTTTGAGTAGATAATTTTTCATATAAAAAACTTTTTCACCTGAGTTAGTATGCAAAAGTTATGCCCATTTTTACAAATTCCAGAGAGATTTTGCAAATAAAGTCGAAATTCACATTTGCCTGTGAAATAAAGTTATCAGAACCGGATGCCGCTGTTCGTATTCAGTCTGCATACAGAGGGTACCATGTACGAAGATGGCAACCTTTGGAGAAACTACGGAAGATCAAGAATGTACATATGCAGATGCAAGAGGTGGAGAAGCAGGTGCAAGCCCTTGAAGCTTCTTCAAAGCAGCCGACAGAGAAAGAGCACATCGCTATGAATGAGACCATCATGAATTTACTTCTGAACCTTGACACCATTCAGGTATTGCATCTTTTCAGATTAGTTTGATTTGATTCATTTTCTCGTCTGCCGAAAAATTGCACGCTAGCTAGGTACTTGGCCGTTGAATGGTGTTGGTTTTGACTCTTCATATACCTGTGCAGAACTTGCATCCAGTTGTGAGGGAGGCTAGGAAGTCTGTTGCTCGGCAGCTAGTTTGTTTGCAGGAGAAGCTCGATTCTTTGTGCAAGAAACTGCCTGCTGAACCAAATCACCCTAAGAGTGAGGAAGCAAGTCCCACAGGACTACAGGAGTGGATGGAGAACAATTGCCTTCCTCAGTTAACTGCAATGAGCCTATGCATGATGAGGTTTCATCGGAAGTTGCCTTGAAGTTGAGTCAAGATGGATATTCTACTGAACAGAAACATCAAACGGAGGAACCAAGTACTGCAAAAGATGAAGTAAGTTAACTTATGTTTCAATTGTTTGGCACCCTAGTATTGCAAACGCTTGTGTTTTGAAGTGGTATATATGACGTGCATCATCTCCGATAGGGGAAAGCTGCAGCTGCTGGTGAATGTCAAGGAGCACCGCCGACGGATGTGATGACTGATGCAGCTTTATCAGGACTTATCAATGAGAAGAAGCACCAAATGGAAGAGCCAGACATATTGAGGGAAGAATGTAATGAAGAAGTAAGTTGTATTTCTGTTTATGTCGTTGGTCGGCGTATAGTATTTGCTCATTGATTAATAAGATAATTTTTTAGTTCACGGATTGGCGTACAATATTTACTCATTGGTTTTAAGATACTTTGGAGTCCACGAAGTGGATGTTAACAGTGTTAATGTCAGCAGGAGAAAGCCGCAGCAGCGAAGAGTGAAGGATTATCAACGCACCACACCACATGGAGCCATTGCATTATACACCTGTTGCTGTTTCTCCTACTACAACTGACGATGGTACAACTGCAACGACTGCGGCATGTGCAGACAGTGAAGTGGCCGCCAAGAAGGTGAGTTTTAATTTTTTTATTTATTTTGGAGATGTGTTTAAAAATCAATCTTAGCAATATAGAATTTGTAATGAGAATCTCAAATACTGTGTATTATAAAAAGCAGGACAGTTTGGTTGAGGGAGGAGGTCTGGTGCAGGAATCTGCTTCCGTTGGTACCTCGTGGCCGAAACAGGATGCTGTTGGTTTTGATCTGACGGCTTAAACAGGCCAGTTAGATCTATTAGTTTAACAAAAAAAAAGGAAAAAGATAACGTTAATGAAAAGGCCCCACGCACCAACGTACGTGAGGTTTTTATCCCAACTAAGGCGCCCTGATCGGGGGCACCCAAACCAACAGATGGTTTAGGTCCCCTGTCGCCAGCGCTACATAAAAGGGAACGGGAGAGGGTTGGCAGCCTGCGCGATCACAATTCACGTACGGTTTCACTCCCCTCCCGATATTCTCTCACCCCATCCGATCAGGGGGAGCGCTGCAGCGACTGGAAGTTGAAGGCAAGACCATTGAAAATACTCTGAATGATGCAGTTGGAGAGGAGCCTGAAACTGTACCACTGGAAAGCAGAGTGGATGCCATGGAAAACACACTGAACGATGCGGGATGTCCGAGTAAAACGAGTGCTGAACCTGCCCTGCCTGAAAGTACAGGTGACGGAGCACCATGTGAAGACGGCGGTGCCACGGTGTACGCTACACCTGACTGCAAGGTGTCTTTGGAGAGCCATGGTGGTGAGCAAAAGGAGCAGGATGATGATGGAGGTAAAGCAGATGTTTCTGAATCAACCGAGGGCGATGCCACCGTGCCTGCGGAAACTCTAGCAACAGGAGCGCATCCTGCTGTATCTGTACCAGAAGCAGGCAAGCCGGAAGAAGGTGCTGAAGGAGCACCTCCAGAGGTAGAAGAAGCGGCCTCGGCAACACACCATAACGGTCCCAAGGGCGGCGGCGGCGGCGACGACGACGACGAGGAGAAGAACAAGGGCTTGGACGACGAGAACGAGAAACTGAAGGAGATGCTGCAGAAGCTCCTCGCCTCCGGCAACGACCAGATGGGGGTCATCACGGAGCTGAGCGACAAGGTGAGGTCGCTGGAGAGGAAGCTCGCGGTGCACAAGAGGAGGAGGAGGCCCAAGGTGAGGGTGCAGCAACGTCCACTCAAGAATGGCTAATTTTTTTTTGAATAATACATTTTTCTTATTAATTTTCATAAATATTATGCTGGATAAAAAAATTCAAAAATAATACACAGTCGGCCCGCTGCAGGCCGACTGGGCCTAGTCGGCCCACAGCTGGCCGATTGGATTCCAGTCGGCCTACAGCTGGCCGACTGGCCCCTGTCGGCCCACTGTGGCTGATTGGGTCCTGTCGGACCACTGTGGGCCGACTGGAGCTAATTGGCATACCAAATATTTTTTTTAAATGTTAATCATGTAATTAAAACATGTTAAATGTGTATAAAAAATGTTCCTAATGTATAAAAAAATGTACAATATATATACAAAAATGTTGACATAAAGAATATGTTTTGAAAAGTGTTAAGCATGTATTTAAAAATTATTAAATGTGTGTATAAAAATGTTCCTTATTTATACAAAAAATATAGAATGTGTATGAAAAAAAGTTGATACCAAATAATTATATTTGAAACATATGTTTGAAAAGTTGACATTTTTTCAAATACATGATAAAAAATTGTTAAATGTGTGTATAAAAAATGTTCCTTATCCTTAAAAAAATATAGAATGTGTATGAAAAAAATTTGACACCAAAAAATATGTTTGAAAAAAATGTTCAAGTACAAAAAGAGCAACCAATCATATTTTTTTCACAACCTTGATTTACTTTTCGTCACCAACTCACCAACATTATTTTTTGGTGTCAAATTTTTTTCATACACATTCTATATTTTTTGTATAAATAAGGAACATTTTTTATACACACATTTAACAATTTTTAAATACATGATTAACACTTTTTAAAACACATTTTTTATGTCAACATTTTTGCATATATATTGTACATTTTTTGTATACATCAGGGACATTTTTTTATACATGTTTAACATTTTTTAATTACATGATTAACATTTTTTTAAACATATATTTTTTATGCCTATTTTTTTGCAAAACAATTAGCCCACAACGGGCCGATTAGCTCCAGTCAGCCCACAGTGAGCCGACAGGACCCAATCAGCCTACAGTGGGCCGACAGGGGCCAGTCGGCCAGCTGTAGGCCGACTGGAATCCAATCGGCCTGCTGTGGGCCGACTAGGCCCAGTCGGCCTGCAGCGGGCTGACTGTGTATTATTTTTGAAAAAAAATTACCCAGCGTAATATTTATGAAAATTAATAAAAAAATGTATTATTTAAAAAAAATAGCTCAAGAATGACCATGCTTGATGGTTAAGTCTATGTATGTATGTATGTATGTATGCATGTATGTATGTATGTATGCTGCAATCAGCAACGTGGAGGGGAACATTGTATATGCAGTTGGACGCAATATGGTTTTCGGTTTGCCGACTGCTCAGAAGTGACGACTGTTGGCGTTGCGCCTGCAGTTTTCCAGCTTCCGGCCCGTTTCTCTCTTCTCTTCGCCTTCTCAAGTTTGGAACTATGCACCAGGGGTTGGTCTGTCGTTTCACAAGTTTTGAATAACGCAAATATCTTCTGAATATCCACACATTTTTTGAATTTCTGAACATTCTTTCAGAACATGCACACTTTTGGAAAATGTGAGCAATCTTGAAACGCAAACATTTTCTGTGAAGATGAACATTTTATTTACAAAGCCAAACATTGTTTTAAATTCTCTGCCCATTTTTTAAAAATAAGAAAAATCTTGAAAAAGAAAGTGAACCTGAACATGACGTGAATATTCGGGATAGTTCGCAAGACGAAGAAACTAAAATGCATAGAAACTAAGGCATTATTACACAAAAAAAACCTGAACCTGAACATGACGTGAATATTCCGGATGGCCCAGTGCGTGATTCAAAGACAACGCGACAAAGATATGAAATGAGGCGCTCCTATATCTTGCCTATCGAGAGACGTACGGAAGCCTTGCGTGAAGGTCAGCGCGAGATGGGCCGTGCGTGGGAGGCTACAACCTCATTCTTTTGTGTTATCTTTTACATTCTTTTCGATTTGTCTAAGAAAGCATTCTTCCTTTTTTTGCTTATCTTTCATTTTTTTTAACTTTTATATATTCTAAACAAATAATATATTACAAAAAAAATATTACATAACACATTAGAAAAAAATACTGACATGTATATAAAAAATTGTTTCTCATGCATACGGAAAATTTATATTAAAACTATATAATTTGTGTAAAAAAATTGATCATGCATTTAAAAAATGTTAATCAAGCATTTTAGAAAATGTTAAACAAGTACTTGAAACATGGTAATCAAGCATTTGTAAAATGCTAAATGTCATCTAAAAACTGTTGACCATGTATTCAAAAAAATGTTAATCATGTATTTGAAATTTAATCAAGCATTTAAAAATATTAAATATGTATGGAAAAAATATTAAACATGTATTCAGAAAAGTTGAATCTTTTTAATCAAGCATCTGAAAAAAGTTAAATGCGTATAGAAAAAAGTTGACCATGTATTGAAAAAAATGTTAATTTGTATTTGGAAATGTTAAATATGTATTAAAAATGGATATAAACCAAAAAATGTACAATGTGTATGAAACAAGTAGACATACAAATATAAGTTTTCAAAAAATATTAATCATGTATTTCAAAATGTTAAACGTGTATATAAAAATGTGTCTGATGTATAGAGAAAAGTGAAACTTGTGCTGATAAAAGTTGTCATGTGTTTAAACCCAGTTTAGAAATTCATTCAATTAACCAATTAATTTTCTGATTAATCCCTACTCATAGGGTATAAACTGATAAGTCGTCTGATTAATGGATTAACTTACCGATTAGACTATTAATCCCCTACTCACCAACCAGCTGAGTAGCTACCAGATAAGGATTTCCTCAACGATGTGTTTAACAAAACATAAACCGATGAAAATCGACAAAGGAACTAAGACGAACGAGGAAAATAATAAAACTAAAAAGGAAAAACAAAGAAACCTGAAAAAAGGAAATAAAAACCGAAGAGAACCAATGCACAAGAATGAGAACAGAGAAAGCCAACAAAGAAACATAGAAAAACAATAAAAACCAAAGAAAATGAAGAACGTAATAAAGCAAATCAAAAAAACCAGTGAAAACCAAGAAAGAAGAAAATAATAAAATTCAGTGAAAACCGTGAAAGAAACGAGGAAAAATAATGAAACAAAGAAAAATGAAGAAAGAAAGAAAAGCAAGAAAAAAAACAAGTGAAAACCGAGAATGAAACAAATAAAAACAAAGAAAGAAAAGGAAAACCATTAAAAATTGTGAAAACCAAGCCAGGGCACGTTTTTTATTTAGGTGCATCTGTATCTAGACAAATCTAAAAAAGCTAATTTGGGACAGAGGTAATACATGATATTTATTCAAATATGTTTCTTGGTACATAAAAATTAAAGTACTTTACTTTACAGCCTAGGCTTCAAAAATTCGCTAGCTCCGCCACTGCATACATTACCATGGACTAGTGGTTGGGGCGCACCCGTGGCGTGCCGCTTGAGCGGAAGCAAGGCGGTGCCAAGTAGGACGCTCCCTTTTGCTTTCCTTTTTAAAATAGTGTGTTTTGTATACATGTAGTGTTGCTATGAAAAAACTGACATTTATAGTAGAAGAAACCAGCGGAAATGCAACACATCTGGATCTCTATATATTTATTGATGTATGATGTGAAAGAAACTGAAATTCCGTGTCCGGTTAATAGCATCAGGAGCATATACCTTGCTGTTTGGCAAAATAAGATATATCAATATAAATTGTGCGTGTGTCCACCCCGGTAGCAGCAAGCCCTTGATGCCTCCCTCCAACCATGTGGCCGACAACGAGAGGAGTACGCTCGCCTCGCCCGCTATGCGCTACATCACCCGGTGCACGTCGCCGATGAGTCGCCACATCCTTGCCCGCCTATACATACAAGACAGCAACAAGAAACATCAATCAAACACATGTGGCAGCAGTGCTCTTGGGGATATCAATCGAGCACACTATAATAGAAAGACGTACATTTGGATGAGCTCCGCGAGCTACGGGCTCATCGTGGACGGCAACGACCCTCTGGGATAGGGCGTTGACGGAGGCGAGGGAGATGTTGAGCTTGATCCGGTGGTCATTGATGGCAGCTTTGGTCCTCTTGATGGCGAACGACTCCGCACCATTGGCGCCCTGGCTCCTCAGCCGTGCACACTTCTTCTCGTACAACAGCCGGACACACTTCTGCCTTCTGCCTGCAAATGCATTCCATTTCATATTTTTGGCTTGACTAGTTCTAAACTTTTAATGATTATACAAATTCTTGGAGAAGCGAGTGGTACCCTGACTTTTAGGCTCTCCTTGTGGCTCTCCAAGAGCAGGAATGGCTCCAACAAAGCTTCACAGACGCCAACTTGCACGTCGCCTTGGTTCCTCTCGGAGCAGTTGGTTGGACTGTATGTACAGGATAGCAATGATCAATGCTACAGTCTACCTTGTACTTATATTCCATGAATCTGTTTTCTCAAATCAGTTATCAAAAGAATTAATCCTTAATTTTTTTTAGGCCACCTCATTTTGTTTCAGAGCTTCCATATGAAAGAGACAACAATTAGGAACCAAAGGAAATACTTGTAAAAAATAGAAAACCTGCTTCATGTTCTTCTTTGCAGCAAGGACATTCTTCAGCAAACATTAATCCATCAAGGGTTCCATTCCCAATTCAAGTTTTTTGTTTCTGAAAACAGTTTTCATTTCTACGTAAACCCGAGAAAACACAACTGACCTCAAGGGTGATATATATGCATAGATTAAACCCGATCCATCCATGGAAACACCCACTTCTTCGTTACAGGGGGTATATATGAATCTGTAAAACGTTCAGCTGCTTGGACTTCTAAACATCAGCTACCAACAATGGTAGAAGGTTCAGTAAAAAAGAGTTCATCTAGAGGATGCAAAAAAAAATCAGAAAAACATCCAGAGGATGTAAAGCATCAGGATGCAACTAAGGCGGTAAGGTGCTTTACTAATTAGGCTACCATACTTGTTGCTTTTTGGCGCTGTGCGTATGGCATGTGCATAGCAGTATTACTAAACTTATTTTAGCAAGAAGACAGGCATTACAGATGAGTGATAGGTCCATGTTGGTTGTTACAAATCACATTCAAAAACCAAAGCAAGTTTAGGGGGTTTGATATATATTAATAGTCTTGTATTAACAGAGAAGCAGCGGTCTTAAAGGGATCAGAAGTAAATGAATGAATGATCCCTCATGCTTTATCAAACTTGTAATTCTTCTTTGTTATCTTGATTCAAAATGTTTCATGAGGTCACTTAATTTATACTACAGATTTTCTCTAACATGGGAATTTGCTAAGAATAGAGATTGACCTGAAACAAATCGATAGTTAACTTAACTGAAGCTAGGTCCTATTTCCTGAACCAAACATCAAATAAAAAGTAGTAGATTGCCAAGTACGACAGGCAAACAAGTTGCTAATTGCAAGTGCTAGCCAATTTATCTACCACCATTGCTACCTAACGAGTTATGCAAGGGTGGTTAGCTTGTACTTGTCAGCTTCTGTTCGGATTCTAGTTACTGGAATCATTTGTGGCAATAATGCAAATTCTAATAGATGAGCGCTGCAATGTCAAGTGTAGAACAACATATTCAGAAGCACGACACTCACCACACTTGCCCTGATTCTTGAGTGAATGCAAGAGCCATGAGCACTGTGGCAGACTGTTAATCCAAAGGACAACAAAAAAATTCTCAAGAACTAAAGGAAGTTGGTGTGGCTCACATTTAGCTTTACTTGAAGATAACAAATCTGCTTATGACCGGCCTATAAAATACCAGCAAGCTCATCTAATCCAGCGCCAGCGAGGTCTGAATGCCGAGTTCTCTAAATAAAGAAGAGGACAATCCTTAGCGATCTAGAAACTGTTCAGTTCAAAAAGACGTAGTAGTACAGTAACATTTTGAGCTAAAGAAATATTTAAATAAAGAAAACTTGCGATCCGGAAACTTTTCAGTTCAAAAAGACATAGTAGTACAACAACAATTTGAGCTGAAGAAATCTTTAAACAAGGAAAACTTGGGATCTGGAAACTTTTTAGTTCAAAAAGACATAGTAGTACAGCAACATTTTGAGCTGAAGAAATCTTTAAACAAGGAACTTTTGTAAGAATTTGGTGATGTCCTTGTGTAAGAATTCCAAATAATTCCAAATCTTTATTGTACTTTGAAAAAGGCAGCATCCATTATTAAAGCACGAAGCTTTGAGAGAACTAAGCTTATAATAATCTAATCTATCATTTGCAACATAGTAGTTGTACCTGAAATTAAAATGTACCGAGACATGAAAATTTCTCTTTTGCCTTTATTACTATTAAATAATGTGTCAAGATGACTCCATATAGAATTCTGACATGATGTGAGAAGAAAGTTCACCGAGCTATTTCAGATCATGTAAACTGAAGGTTGTTACATATCCTGCAGCCAGAATAATAACAGAAGGCAAATGAGTTCAATTAATATCAGTACACAACAGTTCAGAGTAGGGAAAAAATGATCAGATGGGTGTTCTGAATTGAAAATTTAGATCTCATACAACACAAAAAGGCTCATTTCAAACAACCCCACAAATTCATGAAATGATGGTGCATGGCAAGACTTACTGAAGGTGTGGAACCATCGTATGGATTTTATCCTGCCTTGCAATCTACCAAAAGCCTTTTGGCATTCTGGATGTATGATGTCAGTCCACCAGGATGGCTTGAATTAAGTCAGCAAACCTGCACAATGAAAACTTTAGCAAGAAAAGAACAATCTTTACTTTCTTATGCACTTGTTCATATGAAATCCCATTGACTTCAAACAGAAAGCTACTAGCAGACAAGTTCGCATGTGACTTTCATATAAAAACTTATCACAATAAAGTAGTTAGATATTTTTGGTAGTTTGTTAGTAAATATCCGTTGCAAGTATGAGATCCATCATCCATCCAACATAGGCAGTGAAATATTTCAAGGATACAACCCAAGACACACATGGTCAAAGAAGCTTTTCTTCTTGTTGTCATCAACACAGCTAGAAAGTTCATTATGTAGTCAGGCACCTATAAAAATGACCAGAATGATATCAATAAGCCAAGAACCTTATATTCTCCACACCATATAAATGGGTTGGCTCGAACGATTTGCTTCTTTTCTCAAACCGCTTTCACTATATATTTTCGTCAGGAAACCTTCACAAAGAAAATAAAACTGACTTTAGAAATAAAGAAAAAGAAATTTACTCATGCAGTAAAGAGCATTAAGAAACCAATGGATCACTTCCAGAGAATGAAAGAAAAACAAAAGTATACATTCGGGAAATCTCAAATTTAGGTCAGGTTCTAATTTGGAAGTTCAGTACCTTAAGATCCATGTGAATAAGCTACAGGTCGTATAATTGCAGAGGTAAGAAAAATAGAATTGTTATGTATAGATACAAAATAAGAAGAAAAGAATAGGTGCTTAGAACTGGAAGGTAGAAACATAAGGAAACAATTTAGCACACCACAACAAGGATTCAACACAATAGTAATTTGTCTAATAGAACAAATTGCAGAATTAAACTGTATACTCAACTATCTTTGGTTCACAATGTATATTCTTGTTTAAAAGTCTTGAGTTTAAAAGGGAACAGAGAGAGCAGCTGATAATATAATCTTGATTTTAAAAATTATATGCATTGTCAATACAGGTGGATTAGGTACACTATCAACACATCACTCTACCATAGGTGCTCATGCTGCTTGATACTTCCTCTTAAAGGTTCCCACTCCACCTAAAATGGCAAGAACATGGGGAATTACAGCTAGCAGAGTTCTACTACAACTTTTCATATAACTTTTCTTTAAGAACGAAATGACATATTTTTCATGAAGAAATGAAAGATCAATTATTTATTCTTTCAGTGCCTATGAGCAAAGTTGAAGGATTCACCCCGGCCATACTCATAGAACCTAATAGCTAAACAGTACTGTATTATTTATTAACCTGATAACATCATAGTATTAGCTAGGTCCTGACATTCAAATCCCTAGTTGGACACTATCACAGACCATGGGGTGATGCAGCACAGAAAATATATGTGAGCATTCTCAAATCATAACCAAATTGAAAGAAGAAGATTTATCATGTCCGTAACATGTACATTATTCTTTTCATTTTATCACAAAAACAGGAAAGTGAGTCAATTCGATAATATATGTTTAGGATATTTAAGAAACAAACTATATGGAACAACAAAGGTTGTAAATCAAAAAAGAATTATAAACGACAGAACCAAGAAGTTGCATATGTATTTGTTACTTCAACCATGAACCCAAATTCCTGACTACGTAAGAAACGTTTTTGAGATTCTAAATCATCTTTGGAAGAACACTAGCCCTCTAATGATATTGGAATATTGCCTCAGCATCAGGGTCATGTTTAATCCTTATTTCTATCTCAACACCATCAGCCAACACAAAGGGATCAACGGTCAAATCCATCAATCGGCTAACCTCCAGGAGAGACAGAGAGACTTCATAAACATTAAATCCTAGAACTGACAAAATCTACAAACAAACGGCTTTACATCAACCTCTCAATTTCAACTCCGGCAATAAATTAAACACGAATTCTGCCACTACAAAGCGCATCAATCCAGAATAGCCTCCTAAATGCTCATTATACAAAATCCAAACAGATGTTAGATCGACGCAGGAAAGCTATATCATCATAACCATTCATGAACATGACAGGAAGGAAACCGTTATCTTGACATCTGAACTTGACCTATATGACCCATAAGTTGAAACCAGTAAAGAAGTGGGCAGTAACCAAAAGTACAAACTGATAAGTAGATAAATAGTATAGTAGAAGAAAGATATTAAAAAAAGTAAAACAACAATTGAAACAAGCAAACTGACCTGAACCCGATAAAATAACCTAAAATAAACTATCCAAGGGACAGCAGAATGATCACAGCCATTCAAGGAAAAGTAAAAACAGAAAAAGAAAAAGTCTGAATGCACCAAACTAGTTCCCACCATGGACAACAAAATCATGAGAAGGCAAACCAAACACCACGAGAGGTGATATGTGCATAGCTGCTCTTAATGAGATAGCACATGCCACAACCACAACAATTCATCACTTTTAAACATAAAAAGGGGATACATAAATGTTAGAGGCCACAATATTAGTTGCATTGGATATTTGAGAGGGCTCGGATTCGCCTTTGATAGATCATACAACCTAGCTCCACGGCTCCACCGTCTTCTTGCACCAGATCAATCCCCACCACTGAAGTCAAGCTCCTCTGGTTATCACTCAAAGAGTGACCATCCAAGACAGAGCCGTCAATATTCAGTGAGAATGAAAATGTTCCAAAAGAGGGGGGAGTGGGTTTTTTATGCCCACAGGTCCTCGAATAATCAAAGACAAGTTTATGTCAGCCATGTTTTATCATCATCGCCCAGATATGTTTCCAACATGGTTCATTTTGTGCTGAACTTTTTCCAAATAAGTCAAAACAGTGATTTCGTCCGCAACATGTGTGTGAGAGAGATGTGGGTCGTACTGAATCCAAAACAAAACGCAGCCGAGCCGCGAGAAATCCATCGACGGGGGCCCAGATCGCGTGCCAGATCGAGCAAGCCCTCGACGGAACGCACCACGGGCCCCGCCGCTCGGTCCCCAGCCCGCACGACCGCTGACGCCTCCCGCACCGGCGGCAGCCCAGAGGGGCCTCCAAGCCTATGCGTGACCGTCGAGCCCGTCGGTCAGTAGCTGGCCGGCGCTGGCGGCTCCCTCCATCATCGCTGCTGTTTGGGGAGGGACGCGGTCGGCGGGATTCCCGTCCACCACCAGCCGCCGCAGCTCCGCCTCCACCTCCGCGCGCCCGCGTCCGAGCTGCATCCGCAGTCTCCCTTTGCTGCGTGCGTCGTCTTGGCCCACCTCGTCGAGGCATAGGGGAATAAGAGAGGGGAGTAGGAGATGACGATTGGGTTGGATGCCGCCGAAGGAAGAGGCGGAGCCGCGGAGGAGAGGAGAGGTTGCGTGCCGAGGGGCGGCGACGGTGCTAAATCGGCCGAGGAAGGTGAGGGGCTGGAGCGGCAGCTTTAGGGTAGGAGGAGGCCACCGGTGGTGGGATTGGGGCGGCAGTGGGGTTGGGGACGAGCAGCCGTTCTATACACGCTAACCCCCCGATCTCCTTTTCCCTCTCACCCAATCGCTGCCGTGTTTTATTTTTGTCGTACATGTGATGACGTGGCTATCGCGGGGAGGCGCCCTTGATACGCAGCTGAATGGTTTTAATTATACACGCATGCATGGTTGCCGCTCACTATGTTGCTGTCAATGTGGCACTACACGTGCTCTCCTATAAAGGGAAGCATGAACACCGGTGTCATATCTCGACGTGTGACGTCTACATCCTTCTCTCTCACTTCGTCATCGACGAGCTTTTCACCTGATGTGCTGCGACCCACCTCCACGCCCGGGCCACCCCTGATTCATGGCAATCATTGTTTGATCATGCAAAAGAGAGCAGAAGTATGAGGGAAGATGTATGAACCAGGTACAAGGAGTAGCTCGAGACGGGCAGCCCACATGTCTAGCTCGCCGAGATTAGTTGTTGAAGTTTTGAACATTTCCTTGCGGGACACAATGATTACTGTGACACGCGGTGTGAACCCATCGCCTTAGGATTGACCACATTTGATGCATTGTGATTAGGTGGGCATCATGGTCACTGTCTGCAAGGGTGGTAAGAAGGATAAGCGGTGACATGGTCAGGTGTTGTGTCGAATTAGAGGACGTGGATCTGTTAGGAGTCTTAACACGTGCTTATTGGAATAGAGTCATGATATTTTTTTCTCTCGTTGCAACTGACGGGAATGCTTACTAGTTAGAACCAATAGCTGAAGGAGATGTTGCAGAGGCTCCTCGTCTCCAGCAACGACTAGATGGGGGGTCATTGCGGAGATGAGCGGGATGGTTTTTATTGGGCTTCTTCCTTTTTCTTTGCTTCATTGTTGATTTTCATCAGTTTTCTTTTTGTTCAACACATGAGAACTATTTTCAGTACACATTTAACATTTTTCATATACATCGAACACATATTTTATATACATGTTTAATATTTTGAAATATATGATTAACATTTTCTGAAAACTTATATTTTTTTATATCTAATTTTTTTCATACACATTGTACACTTTTCGTATATATAACATTTTTCAAATACAAGAGTAACACTTTTTGAATACATGGTCAACATTTTTCAATACACGGTGAATATTTTATTAATGGCAATAAAAAATTTCACACACAATGTACATTTTCTATATACTCCCTCCGTTCCTTGATATAAGGTGTATAGATTTTTGAGAAAAAGTCCGAAATATAAGGTGTATTGCGTTGCACCACTCGTTTGAACAATTTTTTTGGGATTTGATTACATTTCCTTATATCATGTAAGCTCCTCTATTTTCTCATGTCAATTAGTCATGTGTAATCTCACTCAAAACTTGTAAAATTATCCCTCCATGTGCGTTCTTTAATTTCCATGCCAAAAACTATACACCCTATATCTAGGAACGGAGGGAGTATACATCATGAACATCTTCTTTATAAACATGATTAACATTTTTAAGATAGAGACTCAACTTTTTAGAAATATATGATTTTTGATGTCTACTTTCTAATGTATGTTGTATATTTTCCGTATGCACCAGGAACATTTGTGTATACATGTTTAATATTTTTTTAACATGATTAAATATTTATTGATACAATTGTATTCTTTTGTATATTTTTTCGTACAAACGTTTTTTCTATACACGTTAACTTTTTCTAATGCTTGACTAACATTTTGAAATACTTGTTTAACATTTTTTTCAAATGCTTGATTAATATTTTTAAAATAGATGATCAACTTTTTTCAGACACATTGTATATATTTTCTGTATACATGAGAAACATCTACTCTATATACATTTAATTTTTTTCAAATCCTGGATTTACTTTTTTGTTAAATATATAAAATATAATTTTTAATATAAATAGAGAATATTTGGGAGTATAAACAGAAAATAAAAATAAATAAAAATGTTAAAAGCAGAAAGGAAAAAACAAGGCAGTGGCCTGTGGCCTCCCATGCGCTGGGCCGGCCCATTTACGGAGGTGGCTAACGTGAGTATACCATACGTCTCGCTGTAAGCGAGACATAGCTGTGCCTTACACCTACAGGGCTATCAACAACAAATGATTTCAGTATCGCAATTTTGTTAAACATTGATAAGTTAAGCTTGGCTGTTTCTCCTAAAAGAACAAAAATTCCCCTAAAAAAATTCTAAACAGAAAAAACTATAGGACTAACGTATTCTTTCGGCTGTTTGTTTTTTATTTTGACGGTTTTCTAAGCACTTTCTAAAATTTAAAAAATGTTTGCAAATTCATAAAAAGCTTGACCAATTTAAAAATGTTCAGGAGTTTTAAAATAAGCGTTCCCAAATTTGAAAAGAAGAACCCAAATCTCAAAAAATAATTCATGGATTTGAAGATTGTTCTATTTTTAAACATGAATTTTGAAGACGGTTTTGCATTTTATAAAATGTTCATGAGTTTTAAAGATTTTCATGTATTGAAAATATAGAACACCAGATGAGGTGTTGTGGTGGGGGTGTTCTAGGGTTTAGTCTCGATACATTATATATGTCTTTCATTCACGCAATGACATATCAATGTCGTGTGTGGACCCGATTGCTATTGGCCTTCAGATTAGATCGATACTAGAAGAGGTATCGTGGTATCGTCTCAGCCCGCCGTTCCCTTGTGACTATGGAGACGACACACAAATGTCGTGGGGTGAGCTCACCAACCCTTCTTTTATTGTGATTCTATGTGTGATTGTACTTCCATTGTAAGTCTCCGTATTCCGATTCTTTGATTTAATTGAAATGGTTACCGGCAAATGCCCACCATAGTTTACCTAAGACAACACGTACTATGTGCAGTTTTTTTGGCATAAATCCCCTGGTTTTCTATTCACTTACTATGTGTTGTTTGTTTAACCTATGTGTATAGCTTAACTAATTCCTTATTTTGGGCAAAAGTTGCAAACGTTGAGCAGTGCTCGAGCACTACTCCTACCTTTATTTGTGGCCATCCTTTACGTACCGACCAAAGCCACTATCAGCATGCATGGGCTTTGCTCTTATCGTCTTCGGCGCAAACCGACAGCTTCATTAGGCTTTTGGCCAGCCAGGTCACCTCAACGCCTTTTACCATTAATGGAACGACCACTTGCTAGTTTCTCATGCTATTTATGGAATCCATGCAAGCACCATCAGATCGTCCATTGTCTTGTCATGCCATATCGGTCGATCGACATGGTGCTACAGGTGCTAGAGATGCTGGAGGCAGTGGTGTTGCAGCTGTTGTTCTGTTGCTTGAACCCTGGGACTATGTTAAAGTGTTGAAATTCATGTGATGTTTAACACTATGTTTTACTGTTGTTTGTGTCTTATTAAACTTGTGTGATGTTTTAAGTGGCATTGTATATGAATTGTGTGATGTTTTATGGAACTTAGGGGCAGCCTTTGTGTGTATTCTAAGTGTTCAAAAGTATGTTGTTTTATGTTTATTTTAGTAGAAAGCCAAGGTAATAAATTGAAGGAATTTGACCGCCTTGAAAATAAGAATGGAGGCATTTGCTAACGAAATGCCTCCGTGGCAGTGAGCATTCGAAGCAGTAAATCATAATATAAGTAACCACCTAGGTGCTCTGAGCATTTGAGACGGTTCCGACAACCACCGCCGGCGTACAAAGTATTTGCAACACGGACATTGAGGCGTTACGAGGAACCGCTACCAGACCTGTACTAAAAACTGCCTCCAAACACATTCATGTACTAGCAGGTCTCTTTACCAAATTAATTGGCATGTTTGATATTGTAAGATGTCATATATGTTTCTGATTTATATCGATTATATTTTAGTGTGAATTAATTTCATATGTAAATTGGAATAAACAAATGATTGTGCTACAACATGAGTTGTTCGCTTGGCTTTCACTCGTCCATGCCCCGGATGGTCTGTGTCCTTTGACAACACCCCTCATCTATATGTGCCTCTCGTGGTGATGGTCATATGTCTGTTGCTAGGTCGTGCCTTCTCTTGGGCGTCCATTTCTTCTCTTCTTCTTTAACTTTGATATTTGTATGGTTTCGGCCCAATTTTCTCATAAACGGGATTAACTTGTTAAAGTTTTTGATCTGGTTTTTCTTGTAAATTTGATCAAAGCCTAAGGAGAACTCTCCCACCCCCATCAGTGGTTCTCAAAGGAAAAAAAACATCCAAACAGAGCTATACTACCACGTACCATTGTATGTAGGTGTATCACGGGGTTTGAAATACTTCAGGCTAGCTAATGCATTGAAATGGTTCTGGCGGCTAATAACACCCACCCGACGAAACAAATTAACGATGGTAGTTTTTTTATTTTATTTTATTATAAATTCCCTAGTTTTAGTTTAGTTAGGGAAGTTTCTTATTTAGCCACATTATTTGTTTGGTTAATCTAGTACTCCTTCTGTAAAGAAATATAATAGTGGTTAGATCACTAATTTAAACGCTCTTATATTAGTATACAGAAGGAGTACTACTAAGGACCACCAGGTATCGAGGATTTTTTGCCTCTCGACTGTAACTCTATATCTATGCAATAAAACTCCTTTCATCCTAAAAAAATCATTTTGCAGCCTCACGTTATCGCCCAGATCAGAAACATCTCTTTTTTTAGTACTACATGCAGAAAAATGCACTCCCTCAATTAATTAATTCATTATCTTCTGCCATGCATCGATCGCACTTGCAAAAGGTGAGCAGTGAACTACTACCTCCGTCTAGGTGAATAAGTCATTCGCGTAGTTCTAGGTCATCGATTTGAGCAATTAAATATGTGTTATATGTCATGAAAAGTATATCACTAGATTTCTACACGAATGTAGTTTCTAAATATATATTTTTTGTCACATAGTATAATACATGTTTAGATAGTTAAATTGTCGACCTAGAACTACACGAGTGACTTATTCACCGAGACGGAGGTAGTATAATACATGTTTAGATAGTTAAATTGTCGACCTAGAACTACGCGAGTGACTTATTCACCGAGACGGAGGTAGTATAATACATGTTTAGATAGTTAAATTGTCGACCTAGAACTACGCGAGTGACTTATTCACCGAGACGGAGGTAGTATAATACATGTTTAGATAGTTAAATTGTCGACCTAGAACTACGCGAGTGACTTATTCACCGAGACGGAGGTAGTAGCACTATTACTCTACTTTCGTGCATCCATCATCATTGTCATAACGACCACTTGCTGGAGCTCGTGCTATTTAAGGACGTCCATATGCACCATTAGGTCCATCACCTTGGCATGCAAGATCGGTAAATCGATATGGCTCTAGCCCTTCTACTCATGGCCATGGCTGTCATCGTCTCCCCTGCCGCATGTGCCTTCCGGGGCGTGGGCGTGCGAGAATCCTACCACCTGCGCTTCTACATGCACGATTTCTCCAACGGACCAAACGCCAGCGCCATCGTGGTCGCCCACGGCACCGGCCCGCTTCTTGGAGGCTCCAAGGACCGGCGCTTTGGCGACGTGGTGGTCATGGACGACACCCTCACCGAAGGCCCTAACACGACGTCCAGGGCCCTCGGACGCGCCCAGGGGTTCTACATCGCGTCGTCCTCCATCAGCGGCGAACCCACGCTGCACATCTCCATGGACCTGGTAGTCACCAGCGGGCCCTGTAGCGGGAGAACGCTTGCCGTCACGGGCCGCGACAACGTCTTGGCTCCGGTGCGGGAGCTCCCGGTGGTCGGCGGCATTGGGAGATTCAGGATGGCAACGGGGTACGTGCTGATGAAGACGGTGAACTGGCATGGGAACGACGTTCTCCTAGAGCTTGATGTCTACGTGCATGCGTGAACATTATCGACCGGCGGATGCAATAATGCGGGCGCGTCCCATAATAACCAAGATAATTGGCGTGTTTGATATTGTAATATTTTTGTCTCATTTCTCGTGTGGTGTGAACCAGTGAACGAATTTCGCAAACTTAAATAAAAGAAAATGATGATGCTTCAGCGCCACTTGTTTGCCCGGTGCGTGCTCCCACTCTAGCATGGTCTTTCGTCCGAGATGAAAACGCTCACACATACAGATGAACTCATCTCTATATATGAACAAGTGTCGCCGCACACGCACACACACTTTCTATTTAAAGACTAAGCCGACAGATATTGCAATTGATGAAAAAATCACACAGGACTTTCTATCACCGGACACATCGTTTACCATCGAAAAGTTAAAGCTGTTAATTCTAAAATAAATCAAGAAAAATATGAGCATCCATATCAAGTCTAAAAATTAAACCCGGGCGAGTAGATTCCATCCCGAAAAACCTGACTATCCAAGTCCAAGCTACGCGTTGATCGCACTCTAGCAGGACATTTGTCCTAATGCTGGCTCATCTGGTTTAGAGCTTTCATATTTTACGAGCTTATTCTTTCTTTTTGCGTTTAGCAAAGATCACCTGCGCAAACATATATTTTCTTTTTAAAAAGACGAAGGCCCTGGCTTCTGCATCATCATGATGTGCACAACCATCTTTATTAAATAAAAACAAATAGGTCCAAAGATATCACATAATCACAACATAACACGACAAACACGAAAAAAACTGAAAAGAAAACACCATAACTGGATTGTACAATAGAAATATTACATGACTTAATCACATAATCTATTGCCAGCCAAACCGGTTAAATAATGTCTTTGTAACCATCTCCAAACGGTTGCACCCAGAGGCCATGAGCACCCCAACATCCCCACCTGAAGTGATGACCACATATGGATCGGTGCGGCGGCCGCAAACATATGAATCACAAAAACAGAATAACATGTCCTCCCTGGCCATGGCTCCCACTCTCAACTTTGGCTATGAATTCATAGGAAGAGCTGAATTCTAAAACACTGAGGGACTTTTCTATAAAAATACTGACGACGTATCACCAGAAACAATAGGTAATTTATTATTACTACTATTATTAGCTTGGCACGATCTCTATAAAAATGCTGATATATATTGTCCCGTTGTAATGCCCATAATAGCCACATATATAGGGATATGGAAAGATAGGGTATGTTTAGCTTCTATATATACCTGTACAACCAGAAAAAGCAATAGAGAGCTGATAAAGAAAAAAGCAATAGAGAGAATATCAACAGGCTCGACCTCTGTTGGAAAAGGCAGTGCCTAGGAGGCGCTTAGGCATGCCTAGGCGCTAGGCAATGGCCAAACGCCTCGCCTAGGGCATAAATGGAGGTCTAGGCAAGGCAAGCAAGGATTGGCTATCCAAGCAAGACATCATGCCACATACTGCACTGATATGCCAAACGGATTATATTCCAATGGTAGTAGACGGTAATTAACTTATTTATATGCCCTAAACTTATATCAACACCCATATAATAATCACAAATATACTACGAGTNTGGCACGATCTCTATAAAAATGCTGATATATATTGTCCCGTTGTAATGCCCATAATAGCCACATATATAGGGATATGGAAAGATAGGGTATGTTTAGCTTCTATATATACCTGTACAACCAGAAAAAGCAATAGAGAGCTGATAAAGAAAAAAGCAATAGAGAGAATATCAACAGGCTCGACCTCTGTTGGAAAAGGCAGTGCCTAGGAGGCGCTTAGGCATGCCTAGGCGCTAGGCAATGGCCAAACGCCTCGCCTAGGGCATAAATGGAGGTCTAGGCAAGGCAAGCAAGGATTGGCTATCCAAGCAAGACATCATGCCACATACTGCACTGATATGCCAAACGGATTATATTCCAATGGTAGTAGACGGTAATTAACTTATTTATATGCCCTAAACTTATATCAACACCCATATAATAATCACAAATATACTACGAGTAAAAACTATATTACCGCCTAGGCCGCGCCTAGGGCGCTTAGGCACCGCATAGGCACTAGGCGAAGGCCAACCGCCTCGCTTACGCCTACCGCTTTTTCCAACCTTGGGCTCGACACAAGCACATGGCCATCACATCGATTCGGTGCCTTTGCGTTCGTCCGTTCTTGTCGAGAGGTTCTGTCGAAAGAGATGAGTTGATTTGATGCCGTCGAGATACGATCGATTCAAGCGATCCAGTTGAAGCTAGCCTCTCACGTGTGTACGTACGTGTGCTATTGCTACTATTCATCAATCAACATGGCATGGCACTTCCTTTCCTCAGGCGCAACATCGGTCCCATTGATCACAGTTAATCCACACGCTCCACTTCAACGGTGAAAATTCTCCGAGTGAGATTTAGGTTATTTTAGCTAAAAAATCTAGATAAGTCATGATAGCAGTCTAGCTAGGTTAGAGATTTTGAGCTGTTGGAGAAACGCGAGCGACGTTTCTGCTGGAACATCCTGATCCATTTCGCTGGATTCTTATCCACACAACACAAAATTGTGTGGTACTCCCACCGTTCTAAAATAGATGACCCAACTTTACACTAATTTTAGGGAGTATCTTCGATGTACACGCACCTGTTATTGAGATATTTATGTGAACCTCGTGGGGATATTACAAGGCCTCTCAACCACTTAATTGTTGCTTGGGCCAAGTAGCAGTAGTCTATAAATGTGCACACCGCTCCACACATTTCACAAGCCAAGAGAAGCAGACAGACACCCTGTAGCAGTGGCAAGCGAATCCAAAAACTTGCCACGTGGCTGCGAGGGAAAACAGCCAAGGGCAGTAAAAAGGTAAGAAACGCTCTTTGATTAGAAATAGCGTGCAGATGAGCTCGAAAAGGGATGAAACTTGTCATGGTGTCTTCATCCGAACCTTTAAGGGTGTGGTACAACTTTGAGAGGATTACAACGAAAACTTGATGCACCGCGTGTACAAAATGGACACTCTCCCCAGGAGTGTCAGGGTTTCGAATGGAAATTGCCGGTTTTCACACAGAAGTCAAGTTCTTTTAAAGCATTTCAATTTCAGTCTTTTTACATAATTAAGACACACTATTAGAAGCTCCATGATAAAAAAATCCACTTTTTGAGTTGATTTGCTATTTTTGAGGCATCACCAGTTTTTCCGGCCACTATAAAGGGCAAAATGCTTTGAGCATTTAAACAATCTCGGAAAGGGACTAAACTTGTCATGGCGTTTTCATCCGAATCCTCTAGGGTGTAGTAAAAATTTGAGAGCATTACGGCAAAATTTGATGCACCTTATGTACGAACTGGACACTCTCCCCCGGAGTGTCGGGGTTTCGAACGGAAACCGATGCCTTCCACATGCAACTCCATTTATTTAAATAATTTCAACTTCAAATATTTTTCATCATTAACACACACCATCTAAACCTCGAATCTGAAATTTGGGATGATTTTAGGTTTAGTAAATATGATTTTCCAAGTATTTTTTGAAATTAATATATGTGTGGCGGGTGGACTTTAGTGCCCGCCACTCTAAACATTGGATTTTTTATATATTTTTTGGCGTGGGTTGCCGAAAGATATGTGTGGCGGACATATTTCCTGCCTGTCACTGATTAAAATAAACGAGTGGCATGCACTATATGCACTCACCGCTGCTGTTTTCATCCCCGCATGGAATTCGAGAAGAGTGTGCAACATATGGTCTGCCACAGCTGTGGACAATGCAGTGGCAGGTAGGTATTTTTTTACCATCCAGTGCTATTTTTAGCAGTGGCGGATGCCTAGTCGTGCCTGCCACTAATTTGACATCACCTACAATCCTTTTTTCAATAGGGAAAAAATGTAAAATTAGCACCTTGATATTTTGAGCAGTTGCAGAAACGTGAGCAATGTTTCTGCTGGCACATCCTAATCCGTTTCGCTGGATTCTTATCCACACAACACAAAAATTATGTGGTATTTCAATGTACACGTACCTCTTCTTGCTATATTTCCTTTTCCTCAGATTGCGACTTGTGATCTGTTTTTCTGTGAACCTCGTGGGGATATTGCAAGGCCTCTCGACCACATAATTGTTGCTTGGGCCAAGTAGTAGTAGTCTATAAATGTGCACACCGCTCCACACATTTCACAAGCCAAGAGAAGCACGTAGACACCATATAGTAGCACCGATGGCCGACCCTTCCTATCTCCAAAGTGTTACTCTTAGCCAAGGAAGCCAGCTGAAGGAAGTAGTGCTCCACTTGTACCTTTACCAGAATGGACAAGCACAGCCCAAGGGCAACCAATGCCAGATAGTAGGTTCAACTCGCCCTCATGGTTTCGGTACCACCGTTGTTAATGACTGGACCATACATGATGGTCCTAGCCCCACCACAAACATCGTTGCGCGTGCCCAAGGCCAGCTTATACAGGCAGGCATGACTGCAGGCAGCTGGTTCATTTGCCACAACATCGTGTTCACAGATGACAGGTTTGAGTGTTTACTCCTCTTATGATGATTCAAGCCTTCCGCACCGTATCCTCATCATGTTCTTGACAGAATTACAACACGGGGATATAGATATTTCTCATGTCTAAGGTTACATTTTGCACAAAAGGAAATGCGCTGATTCATTTGACTTTCATCGCATGCATATTTTTCTTTTATTTTGATATTTACAGTTTTGTTTAGGTTCAAGGGGTCCACCCTTAATGTTCTTGGAAACATAGAGGGACAAGAAGGTGAATGGGCAATTGTCGGTGGAACCGGAGAGTTTGCCTATGCACAAGGTGTTGTCTCCTACAAAGTAATCACGAGCACCCCCGAAGGGAAGGTCACAAGGGAGCTTCATATCCGTGCCTTGTGCATCACCTTGTTGAAATCACTGGTACAAAATACCTAACCTTGCGTTCTTTTGATAACTACATGATTCGCCGCACATTGATGCAGAAACACTAAGAGACATGTCGCTACAAAATATTATTACTGCATCCTATCATTTCTTTTCTTAACTTAAACTTAACGGATTAAGAAATTTCTTAAATAAATTAAATTTTCTAAATAAAATAGCTCTCAAGTTAGACTATCAGATTAATATTTGGTATTCCTTTTTTCATTTCAATAACTGTATTCAATTCATATTTTCGCTCTTTAAAACATCCTAACCATCGCTCTTCTCTTCCGTCATATGCATCACCAACTTGATTGGTTTTTTGACATGCATGCATTTTTCTCCGTGATGTTATCCAGGCCCCTGTCGTGCCTACTACCTCTACAATGGCGGCCTCTCAGATAGTTGCCCCAGCAGTGGTGCCTGCTACCTCTACAGTGGCGGCCTCTCAGATGGTTGCCCCAGCAGTGGTGCCTGCTACCTCTACAGTGGCGGCCTCTCAGATGGTTGCCCCAGCAGTGGTGCCTGCTACCTCTACAGTGGCGGCCTCTCAGATGGTTGCCCCAGCAGTGGTGCCTGCTACCTCTACAGTGGCGGCCTCTCAGGTGGTTGCCCCACCACTGGTGCCTGCTACCTCTACAGTGGCGGCCTCTCAGGTGGTTGCCCCACCACTGGTGCCTGCTACCTCTACAGTGGCGGCCTCTCAGGTGGTTGCCCCACCACTGGTGCCTGCTACCTCTACAGTGGCGGCCTCTCAGGTGGTTGCCCCACCACTGGTGCCTGCTACCTCTACAGTGGCGGCCTCTCAGGTGGTTGCCCCACCACTGGTGCCTGCTACCTCTACAGTGGCGGCCTCTCAGGTGGTTGCCCCACCACTGGTGCCTGCTACCTCTACAGTGGCGGCCTCTCAGGTGGTTGCCCCACCACTGGTGCCTGCTACCTCTACAGTGGCGGCCTCTCAGGTGGTTGCCCCACCACTGGTGCCTGCTACCTCTACAGTGGCGGCCTCTCAGGTGGTTGCCCCACCACTGGTGCCTGCTACCTCTACAGTGGCGGCCTCTCAGGTGGTTGCCCCACCACTGGTGCCTGCTACCTCTACAGTGGCGGGCTCTCACATGGTTGCCCCAGCAGTGGTGCCTGCTACCTCTACAGTGGCGGCCTCTCAGATGGTTGCCCCAGCAGTGGTGCCTGCTACCTCTACAGTGGCGGCCTCTCAGATGGTTGCCCCAGCAGTGGTGCCTGCTACCTCTACAGTGGCGGCCTCTCAGATGGTTGCCCCAGCAGTGGTGCCTGCTACCTCTACAGTGGCGGCCTCTCAGATGGTTGCTCCAGCAGTGGTACCTGCTCCTGAGGTGCCTACACCGGTGGTGTCAACCCCCCCAGTGGTGCCTAAACCTGTGGTGTCAGCCCCCCCACTGCTGCCTACTCGCTCGGAAGAGCCGGTGCCTACTCCTGATGGTTTTCCAATGGTGCTCACGAAATATGGTCCATGGGGTCCTGAAAAAGGAAGTTATAGTGACATGCAAAACGACTTGCCCCAAAGGCTCCTAGGCGTGTCCATTTATCTCGATCTTTACATTAACTTCATGGGTTACACATATATTAATCATTCGGGTGTCACGAAATGGGGCCAATTGGGTGGACGTCCTCGCTCCGGGAGCAGGCCTAAAGAGGTAACTGAATTTTCCACGGCTACTTTGTCGTTGCTGAACTATGTTTATGATAAAATTATTTGACAACTTGCCATGATGTACCCCTCTCTCACACACACGCGCGCGCGTGCGGGGGACTTAGTACAGCAATGACTTGTGATTTCATTTCTCTCAGATGAAGCTTCAAGATGGAGAGTTTGTCAAGAAGATTTCTGGAACAACTGAGCTCTTTGATGGAGATGCTCGAATAACATCACTCTCATTTGTGACAAATTTGCGGAGCTATGGGCCTTTTGGAAGAGAAGGGAAGCACGCTAGTTTCAGCATCCCTGAGCTCAACGACGATAGTAGTATTGTTGGCTTCTTCGGGTGGCATAGCAGTAACCTCGCCTTCGACGCAGTAAATTATCTCAGTTCAATCGGAGTTTATGTGGTCTCACCACGTGCTACTTCGGATCCAGCTGTTGGCGGAACAATATAAGGGCACGTGTTGGACTCACCATTCAAATTCTTGTAATGGACTTCCCATTTCACGCATGTATTTTTACCTGTAAGAATAATAAATAAAGTTCGCATTATCAAGTGTTTTTTTTCCTTCGAGAAACTTTTTTTTTCTTCGCGAATACGCAAAAGCTTTGTGTATCTTTGCATTGATAGATAGGGGGGCGATACATGGAAAGTATTACAAGATGTAGAGGCGGCTAACTAGCTCGTACACAAGGATGGCAAGCATCGGTAGCCGTGGCACACGGGGCAATGGGGTGTGCCGCCCTAGCGGACCTAGCTTGCGTCTCGGGAAGGATTAGGGACATGCCCTTACCGCTGGCGCGTGCCTAGAGTCGCGCCTCCTCCTGGATCATGTGCACCGTACGTCCCACGGCGGGCTGATCGCCAGCGAAGAGGCAGCCGTTGCGATGTTTCCATAGATGCCATGGGATGAGGATGGCGATGGAGGCGAGGCCGCGGAGAAGACTAGTCGTGGTGCTGGGGATAGCCATGGAAAGCCAAGTGGTGAACTCGTTGTCATGGGAGGGGGATTGTGGCGGTGCGTCGGCACCATGAAAGCACCTCATGCCAGACTTGGCGGAAAAAGGAGCAGCCTGCCAGGAGATGTTGCATAGATTCTGGCTCTTGGTTGCAAAGGAGGCAGCATGGCTCATGGGGATGGCCATGTCACACCAGGCGGTCGGCAATCCAGCACCTGCCCAACAGAGCTAGCCAGACGAAGAACTTGATGCGGAGCGGTGCCCAGGATCTCCAGGTGATACGCCAGTGCGTTCGGTGATGGAT
The DNA here is from genome assembly GCA_904067115.1 of Aegilops sharonensis. NCBI lineage: Eukaryota > Viridiplantae > Streptophyta > Magnoliopsida > Poales > Poaceae > Aegilops > Aegilops sharonensis. Next base: position 815,332,689 of record LR880969.1, on the reverse strand, counting down.
CCGGCGAATAGAGCTTGATAGCAGGAGCTAGCGGAATAGGACCCCAAGCTAGCCCATTGCCAGGAGCTAGCGGAATAGGACCCCAAGCTAGCCCATTGCCAGGACAGCCGGTCCGGCTCGTAGGTCAGGGTCATGTGCCGTAGGCGCCGCCAGAGTGAGACGTACTACACGGTCATGGCCACACCCATGGCGCCTTGGATGTCGGTGATCCATGCCCGGTTGAGTATACCATCACGCACCGAGCGTGTCTTGTGCCGGCGTTTAGGTACCTTGCAGTAGACCAGGGGAGCGATCTCGGAGATGCTTTGCCCGTCCAGCTAGTGATCCTCCCAGAACATACACGACTCGCCATTGTCGACATACCAAGAGGTCGAGGACCTGAAGATGGCTTGAACCTCTGGGCAGCGAGGGATGTGGAGGTGCTGTCACTGGCACGAGGCGTCCGTTCTTTGTAGCCACATCAACCGGGCACGCAGTGAGATGCCGGTGCGCTAGAGATCCGGGATGCCGAGGCCGCCGAGGAAGATCGACCTACATACCTGGCGCCAGTTGACCTTGCAGTGGCCACCGCTCGCGTCTTTGCGGCCGTATAACAGGAAGTTGCGGATTAGGCGGTTGATGCGCTTTAGAATCGGCGGGTTGATGGCCATGGCAAGCATGATGTGCGTGGGCATGGCCGACAGCACATGGAGGCAAAGAGCAAGCCGATCACCCATGGACATCAGCGATGCCCACCACGGCGAGAGCCCGCGTTCCAGCTTGTCGATGATGGGTTGTAGAGCATTGGAGCTGACCTTGCTATGGACAGCGGTAGGCTGAGGTAGGTGGTGGGGAAGTCTTGCAGCGGGCAGGCAAGGTTCGCGCTGATCATGGCCCGGTCCACGACCATACACTGGATAGGGGATGTCGTGCATTTGGCATAGTTGGTCTGCAACCCCGAAGCCGCCCCAAAGACCCGCAACAGCTCACGGACAGCAGCCAGGTCTTGCCTGTCTGGTCGGCAGAAGACGACGACGTTGTCGACGTAGATGGAGACGTTGGAGGGCATGTGACGCGCGGTGAGGCATTGCAGCACCCCCTCGCTGGCCGCATGGCATATGAGGTTGTAGAGAGTGTCAATAACCATGACGAAGAGCATAGGGGACATGGGGTCCCCCTACCGTAGCCCGCAACGATGTTGGATTGGTGGTCTGGGGACGTCGTTGGTCCGGGGACGCCGTTGGTGAGGATGTTGAAAAAAAATTCAAGGCCGATGGACGAAGCATCGATCGTATTAATTTACGTTGTATAAAATAAAAAAAATGATAAAAAATAACTGAGCATAAAAATAAAGAGGAAACAAATAATGTACAAACGAAAAGATACGCAAGAAAAGCAAGGAAAACAGAAAAAACAAATCTTTGTCGAGTGCAATAAACAGACACTCGGCAAAGACAATGGAAAAGAACATTTAAAAAGAAAAAAAATTTGTTGAGTCTCAAAAGAAAAGAACTCGGCAAAGATTTATTTGCCCAGTTCAAAGGAAAAAAGAACCCGGCAAAGATTTCTTTGCCTAGTTCAAAGGAAAAAGAACTCGGCAAAAATTTCTTTGCCCAGTGCAAAAAATAAAAAACTCGGCAAAGATTTCTTTGCCCAGTGAAAAAAAAACCTATAATGATTTATTTGCCGAGTTTTTTGATAAAAAAGAACTCGTCAAACATTTAGAACTGGGCGAAATATCAAATTCTAGTAGTGAGTGCATCAGTTTTACGAAATTACAATCTGACCTTACTATTTTTCTATAAACAATGTTTCTGAATATTGATTCAATTTTTTCATTTTCTTCTCATAATACTATGGATTCATTTTTTTGTGAAACTTCCTAACGAGTATACTTATCATTGACCATGTATACATTAAATTAAATTTTGTTTTTCCCCACTATACATATTTTGGATTTACATGCGTGGATACCCCTAGAAAAATGTGGTATTCATGGTGGTCAATTACCCGAAGCAACTTTGACCGTAGACCGACGCGAGTTAATTACCGCCGTGACCCATTTTCGAATTCCGTTCCCTCCCTCCCCTTCTTTTCTTGAACCAAACCCAGCTGCCGTTCCCCATTCCTCACCCCGTCGCTGCAGCAGCACTCTAAATTTCAAATGGCGATTAGTAGGCTCCTCTAGTCGGATCCAAGAGTTCATCGCCTTGGGAATCGAAGTTTTCTTCACTCAGGTAAGAGAATCGGACTTTGATTTTGCCCTAGGTACGAGAATCCAATTGCTTCTCACTCCAGAATTAATTTGACCAAACCATTTTTTCTCTATACTAGCTAGGGTTCGTCACGTAGAGATCATCCATGGAAGATACCAAGTCGCCGGATAGTGAAGGCAAGGCGGAGGTCGCCGATCGCTTTCGCGTGATGGAGCTGCGATCGGGGCGTCGTGTCCGGCGCTCGCCGCCGCCACGTCGACTCCGCTCCCGGCGTGGCCCTTGCGGAGGAGCTGATGACCGCCTCAGCGCCCTCCCGGACGACATGCTCCTCCTGGTCCTCGCGCGCCTGCGCTGCGCCCGCAGCGCCGCGCGCACCGGCATCCTCTCGCGCCGCTGGCGAGACCTCTGGACCCTCCTCCCCGATCTCACCTTCCGCGACGTCGCGCCCGCCAAGATCGAAGTCGTGCTTGCCCGCTTGGCTTCTTCACCTTCGTTGCCCGCCACCCTCGAAATCCACATCCCTTGGAGCCACTGCGCCGACGGTGCTCGCTTGGGTCACCTCCTCGACGCCGTGGCGAGGTTCTCGCCGCAGGAGCTTCTCTTCTATTACCCATTAGACGGGTACATGGACCTGCACCTGCCCTGCTTCCCGCACACTACGTCAATCTTTTTCGACTGCGGCGGCAATATCTGCTTCACACAGCTGACGTCCGGTGAGTTCTCGGCCCTCGAGACGCTATCCCTCGGGGGCGCCAGGGTCACCACAGACATTGATACCCTGGTCACCAGCTGCCCGCGTCTGCGAGTGCTCAGGTTGGTTGCATCTACATCCGACATCGAGGTCCACTCTCTGTCGCTGCAGACACTTGATGTCACCAGCAACCAGGTATGGATCAGTAGCATCGACATCACGACGCCCATGCTTAAGCAGTTGGAATTGCAAATCGAAACCGGCATGGACTTGAGCGTGTCCATCTCGGCGCCAATGGTGGAGAAAGTTGAGTGGTTTCGCTCTTTTGAAGAGACGAATCTTCTGTTTGGTTTTTGGTGTCTGGAGAACATGGAATTGAGGACAGCAGACAGACTACGGGCGAAAGGAAGACCCTTCTGTTCGCGTCCTCTGTTTGGTTTTTGTATGTCTCTTTTCCGTTTTACCCAACCTACTGAATTTATACCCCTTCATGGTTTTATATGCATCATATCCTGCGAAATTCTTTTGCTTTGCAGGATGAATTGGATGATGATGAGCTGGACTTGGCACAAGATGTGGAATTTGCACAGGAGATAGAGAAGCTTCCAGTTTCCAACTTCTCTGTGTTGAAGCTAGAGATTGTGAGACGTGGGCATGTTTTCGGAGCACTTGTGTGGCGTCTCCTTGGTTTGCATCAGATTTGTGCCGCTACGAAAAGGCTTGAAGTCATTTGCCACGGGGTAATTCTCCTCCCCTGCTTCACATCTTGCAACATGGTAACACATGTTTTTTTCTTCTTCTTGTGGGAGGCATATACACATCACATGGTACACATTACACGATACATGTTCGTTCTTCTCTTGCAGGAAGTGTACACTTTACAATTTACACACTACATGTTTTTTTCCTTTTGAAGAGTATTGAATTCTGAATATGTATTAGGGTCTCAAAGGGCTGTTTATATAAGTTACAAAACTTGGGGGCCAAGGATAGTAGAGATAGAGTACAATTTGAACTACCAAATATACAAACCGAAGATATACTCTAATACCCCCCGCAGTGTCAACATCCGGTGTAACAATGTTGAGACTGGACCGAATGCCAGTGAATGCTGCAGTAGGGAGCCCCTTGGTGAAAATATCAGCAAATTGCGCAGTGGTAGGAACATGAAGCACACGGACCTCGCCAAGAGCCACTTTTTCACGAACAAAATGAATATCAATCTCGATGTGCTTGGTTCGTCGATGCTGAACAGGATTGGACGCCATGTAGACTGCAGAAATATTGTCGCAATACACAATAGTTGCACGCTCGATTGGTCGATGAAGCTCAACCAAAAGCTGACGGAGCCACACCACCTCGGCCACAGAATGAGCAACAGACCCGTATTCAGCTTCTGCAGACGATCTGGAAACTGTAACCTGCCTTTTGGAAGACCAAGAAACAAGATTGTCACCCAAATAAACACAAAAGCCGGATGTAGATCGTCGAGTATCTGGGCAACCCGCCCAGTCTGCATCAGAATAAACTGTCAAGCTTGTTGGAGAGGAAGAATTAAGGAGAAGACCATGATCAATGGTGCCTTTGAGATACCGAAGTATTCTCTTGACATGAGAATAATGAGGAACACGAGGATCATGCATATATAAGCAAGCTTGTTGAACAGAATAAGATATATCAGGGCGAGTGAGGGTGGCATACTGGAGAGCACCAGTGATACTGCGATATAGAGTAGGATCAGAAAAGGGTTCACCGTCGGCCGACAGCTTAGTACCAACATCGACCGGCGTACGACAAGGTTGACAGTCAGTCATCCCTGCACGAGAGAGTAAATCAAGAATGTACTGACGTTGAGATAGAAAGAGTGTAGATGAAGTGCGGGAAACAGTGATCCCAAGAAAGTGATGAAGAGGACCGAGATCAGTCATGGAAAATTCACGATTAAGAGAAGATATAACGTGTTGTAAAAAGGAAGCAGAAGAGGCAGTGAGAATTATGTCATCAACATATAAGAGAAGATAGGCAGTATGGGAGGAGGAATGAAAAATGAAGAGAGATGAATCAGATTTAGATGCGGTAAAACCTATTGTGTGAATAAAGGTGGTGAAGCGATGAAACCAAGCACGAGGGGCTTGTTTAAGACCGTACAGAGATTTGTGAAGAAGACAAACAAAATCAGGAGAAGAGGAATTCTCAAAACCCGAAGGTTGTTGACAATAGACAGTTTCATTGAGAGTGCCATGGAGAAAGGCATTTTTAACATCTAACTGATGGATCGGCCAAGATGAGGAGACAGCGAGACTGAGAACAACACGAATGGTACTAGGTTTTACAACTGGAGAAAATGTCTCATCAAAATCAACACCGTGTTGCTGAGAAAACCCACGACAAACCCAACGAGCTTTATAACGAGCGAGAGTACCATCAGCATGAAATTTGTGACGGAAAACCCATTTGCCGGAAACAACATTGACACCAGGTGGTTTGGGAACGAGAGTCCAGGTGTTATTTTCCTGAAGAGCATGAAACTCATCACGCATAGCAGAGTGCCAAAGAGGATCGAGAAGAGCA